>JASVEL010000786.1:0-129016 GCA_032618575.1 Nicotiana noctiflora | reverse complement strand
GGTTTACCGGTAATCCAGGTAATGATCATTGGAAAGCAATAAGTAGAGCGCTTGGATATTTAAAATATACAAAGCACTTAGCCATTTGCTATAGGGGTTTCCGTAATGTATTAAAGGGATATTCTGATGCAAGTTGGATTACAAGTGTTAATGATAATAAATCCACATCAGGATGGATATTTACTCTAGGTGGTGGAGCCATTAGTTGGGCATCCAAGAAACAACCATGTATTTCTCATTCTACTATGGAATCTGAATTTATTGCATTAGCAGCTGCTGGAAAAGAAGCAGAATGGCTGAGGAATATGTTACTTGATATAAAGCTGTGGCCACAACCTATGCCAGCCATTTCCATATTATGTGATAGTGAGACTATAATATGTGTTGCTCACAATAAAATATACAATGGGAAATCGAGACATATAAGCTTGAGACATGCTTATTTAAGAGAATTAATTACAAATAGAGCTATAGCCATAATATATGTGAGATCAAATAAGAATTTGGCTGATCCACTTACGAAGCTATTAGGTAGAGACGTAGTACAACAAACTTGTAAAGGGATGGGGCTGAGACCCTTAAATTAAATGCAAGGAATGGGAACCCCACTTTGAGTTAGTATACATTCTAACAATATAAGTTCAATGGGTAATAACAAGTTTCTTGTATTGTTTAAGCATTGATCTCCTCTTTAAGAGCCCTAATTCTATTGTACTACTTATTATTATGTGAGGAGTTAAGGAGTTGTTAAACGCTTGTTATAACAGGAGCATAAAGACAAACTCCAAAGTGCATACTATTACACGAAGAGGTTGATTAATCTTAATGGAATTATTAATGTCTGGAGTAACGGGGACATAGTAACTAATTCCACCTATATGAATATTGAAGTGGTGCCGCTTCTAGCAAGATTTAAAGGGTTGATCTTGTAAATATTCATGAATTCAGGATGAGCACATGGCCGTAAACGTGCTAAAGCGAATACTGGATTTTCTACGCTACTAGATAACGCTGTGTGTGTGGTACTTTCGGTTTTGGCATAAGGAGTTGTGGTTCAAATCTTAAGATACCAATAATTTCGTCAAAACTTTAAAATGCTTACACTAAAAGAAAGTTCAAATCTATATAAGATACTTTCTCTTATTCACAAGTGTTATGGAGTGAAATAACAAACTAGTGGGGGATTGTAGGATATTTTGTTATTTCACATGTTGGAAAGTGGATAGTTCCCACATCGGAAGAGAGAAGACAGCTTTTCTGAAAAGGTTTGTTGAATAGTTGTGTCTGTTATGAAAGGATTCAACCGAATATATCTGTTTGTGAAACAAAATATCTTTTCTGAAAAGGTTTGTTGAATAGTTGTGTTTGTTATGAAAGGATTCAACCGAATATGTCTGTTTGTGAAACAAGACATCTTTTCTGAAAAGGTTTGTTGATTGCCTATAAATACACAAGAATTTCCAACGAAGCAGGATAGAAAATCACAAGTATTATTTCAGGCTTTGTTGTATCCTGAAGAGAATCTTTTTGTATTTCCCTAAATTAGTATACAGGCGATAACTCTTTAAGGACAGTCGATTTTCACGCCTCAAAGTCATTTTTGTTTATTATTTTCTAACACAGATAACACTATCCACCAATGCCCTCCCATCAACATAAGTACCAGATAACACTATCCACTAATGCTTGGACAGACATGACGAAATCACTTAGTATTTCTATTTAGGCCGGTAAAAAAGTTACATGCTACCTTCCACCAACATAAGTACCGGATAACACTATCCACTAATGCTTAAATAGATACGAAGAAATCACCTAGTTTTTATCTAGGCCGGTATTTCTACCAGCAAAACTACTAAGTACTTAAAGAACAACATCAATTCCAAAATCAAACACATTCCACTATATTTTCCATTAAGCAGGAAAAACTATGTCCTCCCAACAAAAGAAAAAGGTGGGAGTCTTGGAGCAATCCTGTGACCTGTAGGCCACGGGTTCGCAATCAATCACTGATTCTTGCATTAGAGGTTGTCTACATCTCACCTCTTGTGGTGCAACCCTTCCCGGATGCCTTGCTCACCGGGCTGCTCTTTTACCGTAGTAATATAACTTATCACAAGAAACAATTTTAACCAATAACTTATCATCAAACCAAACACAAGGAATAAGAAAAGCAAGCTAACCATTTAGATTAATAACTTGATAAATATGACCATCACGACCACCAATGGAGGAACCACCAAAGCCCTCAGCTTGACCAGCTAGAGCACGCAAGCTAGAGTCAACTTGACCATAAGGCAAAACCAAACCCATTTGGGTACTCACTGTATTCTGGGATTGAGCTGTGGGTATTGGAGGCACAGGAAATGGGGGGCCTTGTTGATGGTGATGGTGGTGTTTGTAACGGGGATGGTGGTTCCCCATTTATGAAAGTCTTTAATTGTATTGTAGTAACTCTAGTATTGATTTCTTTGAAGCTTAACGCCAAATATTGAAACTTGGCATTAAATTGTAGTATCACTTCTTTGTTGTCTCCATCTATGACTCTTGAAACTGAAACCTGCCGACACTTTTTTCTCTTCACAAAAATCTTAGCTTAGAATCCGCCCCGACCATTCTAAGTAAAAAGTTAAACTGATTTTTTATACTACTAAAATATGAGGTAACTAAATAAATAGTTAAAGGGTGTGGAAACAATTAAAATTTTGTCAAATTTAAATCCATAAGAAATTTGGATTTTACCACAAATTAAATATATATTGGTCCAATTAAGCAACATGGACCGGTATAATTGGGTTTGTTATTTAAATCCAATTAAATTGATTTAAATAAATATCCATTAATATATAAATTAGTCTTCTATCTAATTGACCGGCCCATAAGCCTCAAGCCCAATGATCCACTAGGGTTTTCTTGAAGACTACTCCGCCCTACACCTATATAAAGGGGTCAAAGGAGAAGGCTAAGACAAGCAAGTAAGCAAAAGAAAAGGCTAAAGAACCTCTAAAGGATAGCATCAAGGTCTTTATCCATATCTGCAATCATCGTTTGTGGTCAAATTCCAAAGGCGAACTTAAGGCATAGGCGGACGGCTTCAAATCTTCCGTTCGTGATAACCGCAACATCAAATCCTGGTTCGTGATGTTCTTCAAATTGTTCGTGACGTACTGAAATCCGTCAAGTTCAAGATCAAACATTCAAGCTCTTGAACCATCACCCGTAACGAGAAGAATCAGAGGACTACATCTCTTTAGATTTAGATATATTCTAGAGATTTTAACCCTCATCACTTGAATTTAAATATAATATGTGTCGCTATTTTTCTTGTCTTGATTATTATTTTTCAGGAGCGAAATTTAGTTGTTACAAATTTTGGCACGCCCAGTGGGATGAGCTCTACCTCTCATCTATTCTCAACTCTCAACATTCAAGATCACTAAGATGGCTTCGAAGAAGATCAACTCAAAAGTTGTTGACTCCAAGTTTTCTTCTGACGTGGAAAGTATCCTGAACGTTACTATGGGGAGTCTTGGGCCAATCACCCGCAACAAGGCGAGCATCTTGAGACAACAAGCACTCCGGGTGTCGTCTGAACCAATGCACACATTGAGATCTTCATCATTCGAAGACGAAAGGTCCTCTGCTAGCAAGTCAGAGAGAGGAGATAATATTGCAGAAGTTGTGGAGAAAGCTCTTGCTCAACGTACTTTATACAATACCAAGAGTTAGCTTACCCAACCTGATGATGAAGTCTTAAGTGTTGTTTCTATGCCAATCTCGCCACATGACATGTTCCAAACTGAGTTCAATCCGTGTGAAGGTCTCGGTTATTCTTCATCGTCTGCGATAGTCATGGAGGCAATGATGACTAACACTTCGACAATGGAGGAGCAACTTGCAAACCTGACAAAGGCAATTGATGGCTTAACAAAGTATGCTCAAGATCAAGATGTCCGTATCGCAAAATTAACAGGCATAGTTGAAAGCATGATGGATGGAGAATCAAGTCATGCACCTGGAAAGCTTCATGAAGTCCACGAGAAGGCGGATCCTTCAGCAAAACAAGTGACATCCGCCAAAGAACTTCATGTCTCCTCCGAAGGATCAATTCCCATAGAACAATTGAAGGAATTCATTATGGGGACTATCAAGGATAAGCATGAGATTGCTTCAAAGTCCTCTCTCACATACGCAAAGCCGTATACTGCGAGAATCGATAGGTTGAAGATGCCTTCCGGCAATTAACCTCCCAAATTTTAGCAGTTCGACGGCAAAGGAAATCCAAAGCAACATGACGCGCACTTTGTTGAAACATGCAACAATGCAGGGACTTATGGAGATTACCTTGTCAAGCAGTTCGTCCGCTCACTAAAGGGGAATGTTTTTGATTGGTACACCGACCTCGAGGCCGGGTCTATCGATAGTTGGGACCAATTGGAGCAAGAGTTTCTCAATCACTTTTACAGCACGAGGCGTACTGTAAGCATGGTGAAACTTACGAATACTCGCCAACGAAAAGATGAACCAGTTATTGACTTTATCAATCGATGGAGGAATGCAAGCCTTAACTGCAAAGATAGGCTAAGCGAAGTTTCTGGCATAGAGACGTGCATCCAAGGAATGCATTGGGGACTTCGTTACATCTTGCAAGGAATTAAGCCTAGGACATTTGAAGAACTTTCCACCCGTGCTCATGATATGGATTTGAGCATGGCTTCTGCGGGAAATGAAGGGTTGCCCATCTATGAACCTCGCAAGGTAAGGGATAAGCAAGAAGTCAAGAAATGGAGCAAGTTCGTGTCCAAGAATGAAAGCAAAGAATCCATGAACGTCAATGCCTCTCCTTGAAGTTTGATACCAAGGTGAGCAAGAAACAGAGTATGAAAACTACTTCCTCTCAAGACAATGCAAATCGGAAGTTGACTCTCAAAGAGATGCAAGAAAGGAGTACCCATTTCTGGACTCTGATGTGCCTGCAATATTTGAAGAACTCCTCGAGTTAAAGCTTATTGAGCTGGCTAGAAATGAAGCGGCCAGATGAAACTGGAAAAAGTAATGACCCAAATTACTGAAAATAACATCGGCTTGTAGGTCACCCTCTCGAGAAGTGCTTTATTTTCAAGGACAAAGTTATGTATTTGGCTCGTCAAAAGAAGATCGAGCTCGAAGATGAAAAGGAAAGCACAAACCATGTGTCCATTACCTTTGGCTCATTCGATCCGATCGAGATATTCACCCGTGAAGGGAATAAAGATAAAGAATTGTTGGAGAATGACAAAGTCCAAGTTGATCAACCTGATAAAGAAGGATGGACCCTGGTGACTCGGCGAAGACGCTGCAAATCGAGTCTGCAAAAAGGATCAACGAAGAAACCTACAAGGAATGAAATAGTGGTAAGACTAAAGAAGCTACAAATGGTTAAGAACCCAAAGAAGGTGGAGATAGAGGCACACCATCACCAAAAGCCACGTCACCCGTTGACTTTGGGAGAATTTTTGCCGAGTTGGTTTCGCATGAGGATTTCTGACGATGGTGACAAAGCCTTGTGCTGCAATGCTGATAAGGAAGAAGAGGAAAAGAACGAAGTCAAGTCAACACTCTGTCCGTCACAGTCTAATCTTGTTGAGTCCTTATTTCAAAAAACACACGTTTGTAATGCAAAAATCACCTTCACTGAAGATGATCTCCTACTTGGTGAGACACCACACAATCGCCCTTTGTTTATGGTCGGTTATGTGCTAGAGCTGAGAATAAACAGAATCTTGATAGATGGCGGATCTGCAGTTAACATTCTTCTGTCACGACCCTAGTTCACCAATTGTGAACATGTCATGATGGCACCCAGTCCCCACGACTAGGTAAGCCTAACACGTTGCGGAATATACAAGTTACAAATACTTAAATAAGAAACAACGGAAAATAGCATAAAAGATATGTAATCCGTGCCGCTTGGCACATACATCCATCACACAATGAATAAAACACTACCAAGATCCGGAACCCCACGGTAACACAGACTAAAAGGGGAAATACAACTGTGGCTCTATATGTAAAGAGTATCTAACAACGACATGAAGAGAAATGTCAACTAGTACTACTAGAATAGATGGGAAGCCTCCGGATCCGCGGACGTAGCAGATCATACCTCGACGTCTCCCAGAAAGCTGTGGAATCACCTAGTACGAGCCTGCTCTGATGTACCTAGATCTGCACAACAAAAAGTGTGCAGAAGAGTAGCATGAGCACACCACGGCGGTACTCAGTAAGTGCCAAGCCTAACCTCGATGGAGTAGTGACGAGGTAGGTCAGGGCCCTACTGAGAAAACAATAATATAATGATGATAACAAAATAAACAGTTTAAATGATAATAATTTCCGAAACAACAACATTATGATGATTACTGCAACTGTCTACAATTAAGCTAACAACCGATAACCAACTCAAATAAACAAATCCAGGATCTGTGGGAATTGAACCTACGGTCCCATTCTCAGTACCTCTGGGTCTCCGGGAATCGAACCCGCAGTCCATGTCTCAATAATATCTCAATAACTCAGGACCTCCGGGAATCGAACCCGCAGTCCCTACCAATAAGTCAGGATCTTGGGAATCGAACCCGTAGTCCATATTTCAATAATCTCAAGATCTCGGGAATTGAACCCGTAGTCCATATTTCAATAATCTCAGGATCTCGGAAATCGAACCCGTAGTCCATATTTCAATAATCTCAGGATCTCGGGAATCGAACCCGTAGTCCATATTTCAATAATCTCGGGATCTCGGGAATCGAACCCGTAGTCCATATTTCAATAATCTCAGGATCTCGGGAATCGAACCCGTAGTCCATATTTCAATAATCTCAGGATCTCGGGAATCGAACCCGTAGTCCATATTTCAATAATCTCGGGATCTCGGGAATCGAACCCGTAGTCCATATTTCAATAATCTCAGGATCTCGGGAATCGAACCCGTAGTCCATATTTCAATAATCTCGGGATCTCGGGAATCGAACCCGTAGTCCATATTTCAATAATCTCAGGATCTCGGGAATCGAACCCGTAGTTCACAACCACAGCAAGTAAAGGAATACACAGAGAGAAGTATAATATGCTTAACGATAACTTCGCCGATGAACGGCGCCAGCGATTACCAAGAAAAACTCAAGTAAGTCAATTAAGCAACTAGACAGTTAGATTCTATCTAATCATGATTTTCTAACTACTACCGGTAGGAATATCGAATTTAACAACTAAGAACAGGAATATCACTAATTGAACATTTTGAGTAAAGTATGTGTTCAACAACCAACGCATGTACACGCCCGTCACCTCGCGTACAAGGCATTTAAAGTATCACAATAATATCCTAGGGGTGAAAGTCCCCCACACGAGGTTAGACAAGCCACTTACCTCGACTCCGGTACAAAACCGCTATGAAACAACTCTCTTGCCGTGAATGTCGGCCTCCACAAGTGTAGAATCTGATAAAAATCAATACAATCACATCAAAATAGGTCAATTGGGCATTACCCAATCAAAATAACTCAAAATACACCAAAACCCACAAGTTGCCAAAACCCGACTTTCGGTACGCTGTGAGCACGTGATTTTTGCCCTATATGAGAATTACTCCCAAAAATTCAAAATAAAAGAGTTTTGTGTTGTTTGCAATTGTTGTGAATTTAGTGTCATTTTTAAAAAAATAATGACAATATATATATATATATATATATATATATATATATATATATATATATATATATATATATATATATATATATATATCGCATTTGCATTTAGGATTTAATTCTACAATTAGGAGTAATTAATTTTATCTTACAAAAATGAAAATCACAAAAAATAGGCATCTTTTGCATTTTAGCCTTTAATGTCCAAATTGTGTGATTGTATTTTAATTACCATTTAAAATTAGGTGACAATTATTATTATGAGATTAGTATTTCAAGATAATTTTAGTTTTTATAAATTAATCTTAGTATTTTGGGCTTTATTAATTAGGAAGTTGAATAATGGAGAAGAACAAATTGGAAAAAATTTGGATTGGGCCATCTTGCAAATTATGTTACAAGCCCAATCCTAAGAACCCTTACCCAACCCAAAACTCCTTGGCCCAAGAAGAAAATTTCAGATTTTTTTAGCAAAAAATAATCATAATTACATGACATAAAGTAGTGGGGGCAAGGAAATCAAGGAAGAAAACAAGGAGAGGAAAACATGGATTAGTGGGTTTTCTTTAAATTAAAAAAATATTTTCTTTTTAATAAAATATCTGAAAATTTTCGAAATTCTTGCCTATAAATAGAAGAGAAGATTTATGAAAAAAAGGGGTGGAAAAAAGAGAGGAAAAATAGGAAGAGAAGTAAAAATAAAAAAAATTCCCTGATGTAGTATACACTCGATATACATTCTGGACACAGAAGTATACATGGCAAAAATTTCAATTTTTGAGAGTTTCTTTTGAGAGTTTCTTTTGAGAATTGAAAAGAGTTCAAGATAGAAATACAAAACAAAGAGAAAATCTGGAATATATTTTTCTTTTCTATTTTTTTACTAGTTTTTGTTTTTCTCCGTATTGCTGGGATTTTCGGGATTGAGGTGTTGAAGCTACTGCTGGTTGTTACTGTTGTTGTTGCTGTATTTTCACCGCCCTGTTGATTTGCTATTTTCCCATTCCTTTCAAAACCAGGTACACATCTTGTAAATCTCCAAAGCTTATGGAAATGAAAGTTGTTTTGAAGCTATGTTGCTGCAATCTTCTCTTTCCTATTTTCTCTTAGTTTTCTTTTGTACATAAAAAATAAGCAGATTATATGTAGTAGATTTTAAAGATTGATTTCTAATTGCAAGTCATAATTGGACTTTTAAAATAGATACGGTATTAGCCTCCTAGTTAATTACTGGTTTATAGTTCAACAATTATTTAAATTGATAGTATATAAATAAGTTTGGTTGTATTTGATGAAGCTGTTCATATGTATTTCATATTAAATTTGTTAGCTCATTTAGAATATCTCAAATATGGTTTAGTTGTTAAGAAAGATTTAATCGAAAGTGTAGCATTAGGCTTGGAAGCAGCGATTATGTTTAAAATAGTAATTTGAGAATCACTTTAGTATATTAGTTAATTACGATAGTTAGTTTAGTTTAATAACAATATACAGATTATATAAACTGTTTGCAAAAGTGGAGTTTCGTTTAGTGTTTTAGAGGAATCACGATTTTTTTTTGCTAAAATGAAGATTTGCTCAATGGAATCACGTCCTTTTAATGTGAATCAGTCATACAAATGACTGAAATTATGGTGTAAACAGATGACTATAACAAGGTAATGGGCTCTAACATGTCTTTAACAGGCCCAAATTGCTGTAAATCAGAAAACTATGCAATAATGTAACAGTTAGGTAAAAAATAACAAAGTAATTAGGACCTTTCTTTTATTATTAGAGATAAATCATAGAAAATCATAGTCATGTTAGGATTGACCTTAAATAAAATAATGAGACGAGCCTCGCCAAACAAAATATACAATTGCGGGGCCCTCAAATAAAATGTTATGAAAATCTTAGACTTGGAAGGACCGTTTAGTAAATTTCATGGTCTTTCCCGAAGTTAACAACACGATAAGACTCTTTAGGCACGACTTAAATAAAATTACTTTCCTAAATACGGGTGCGCATTTATGTGACCCAAATCTATCTCTCGACGAAACTGAAATACATTAAAGTCACAGGCGTACTGGTTGCGGTGTGACTCGAAATGTGTTTTCGTGACGTCGCAATTCTTCTAAAATTGAAAAGCGGAACATTAAAAGTACATAGTTAAAATATATAAAGAATTCAGATAAAAGCAAAAAATTGCAGTTGAGCGACCGTGCTAGAACCACGGAATTCGGGAGTGCCTAACACCTTCTCCCGGGTTAACAGAATTCCTTATCCAGGTTTCTAGTTTCGCAGACTGTATTACAAAGTCATAAATTTCCTCGGTTCGGGATTAAACCGGTGACTTGGGACACCATTATTTTCTCAAGTGGCGACTCTGAATAATTAAATAAATTGATCCCGTTCCGACTGTCCTTCAAGTGGAAAAACTCCTTCACTGATTATTATTATATCCCTTCTCGGGATGTAGTATTAAACAATGGCACATTACATTTGTGCATGCGGTAAAAAAGGGAGGTGTGACAGCTCTGGCGACTCTGCTGGGGACAAGTAACCCAGAACTTCGGTTCGGGGTTTAAGAATTCGAGCTCAGTAAAATTGCTATTTTTGCTTATATCTGATTTCATTATATGTTTTGATTAATGTGCTACATGTTTACCGCTTTGATATTGCGTGAACTGTATATATAAAACCGTGCCGAAAACCCTTCTCTTCTTATCTCCGGGGATGTGCTTACTGGTTGAGACTCCCCTTTCTGTTAGTGTCAATACCAAAAATAAGAAAAAGAGACCGGACAAGTTACAAAGCCGATTGACTCCGCGGGTCACCGGTACGTAGCCCCCTCCTCGATCCGAGTTGTCCGCTCGGGTACACGGTCTAGCACCATATGAAAACTTCGGGATATTGAACCTAGGTCTAGGACGTTTATTTGCATCATATCTGACTTAGGGGACTCAACATAGGGGTTGGGTCCGTCTAGGACAGGTGACCCGGTAATTAAGACCGAGCATATTATGTGTTGCATTTTTAATTGTCCTTGATCATTATGCGGACCGGCAAAAATCCCAAGGGTAGAAAAATTATTGAAAAAAAAAGAGAGAAATAAGAGTTAGTGAAAATGGGTATCAAAAAAAAAAAAAAAAATTGAAAAAATGGTTTTGTTGTTGAAATAAATTGGTCGATTAATCTGACCGAACTACGCAGGTTTGATTCTCGCCATTAGGTGGGATACGTAGGCAACCCTCATCGGGTCCAACCACCCCTTTAAAAAATCAAAAAAAAAATGTGTGTTTAATTTTGTCAATAAAATCAAAGCGATGCTATTTTTGCAAATAGCCGAATGTTCCGAAAGGACGCCGGAAGGCTGTTTTTGCAAAAATAGCCACTTTGAATTATTTTTTTAATAATTTGCGGGCACAGCCTTGAAATATTCCTTGTGGAAATGTTGCAAGGCCAAAGCCTCAAAATCAAGTCCGGGTTCACACCCGTTTTGCAAAAAATAACCAAAAAATGTCAAATTTTTGATTTTGTTATAAATAAATCGGGTGATGCTATTCTTGCTTAAAATAAGCCGAATGTCCCTCAAAAGGACGCCGGAAGGCCGTTTTTGCAAGAATAGCCACTTTGAGTCATTTTAAATAATTTTGGACACAGCCTTGAAATATTCCGTCGCGGAAATGTTGAAAGGTTGTATCCGCAAAATTAAGTTCGAGTCATTGCTCAACTTTTCAAAAATATCCACTTTATCAAATAAGCCATTACATGGTCGGAATTTTGCTGAAATAGCCACATTTTTGCATTTTAACTTCCTCAGTCTTGTGTTGGCCTGTGTCGGTGCTGAACGATGCCCCATAGGCCCCCAGGATAAAAAAATTTGAAAAAAAAAGAGCCATTTTGTCTAAATAAGCCATTATATGGCCAATTTATGAAAATAGTCTTGTGTTGGTTTATGGTGATGCCGAACGATGCCCCATGAGCCACAGGATATGAAATTTTCAAGTTTATCTTTCTTAAATAAATTTTGCAAAAATAGTCATTTTGTAAAACAAGCCATTATGTGGCCAATTTTGTAGAAATAGTCATAATTGACGCCAAAAATATTCTTATTCTTGTAGAAATCTCCAGTACAAAATGTGAAAGTTTTTCAAGTTTGTAGTGGGAGTCAGTTTCTGTAATTTTCCTTAAAAGAAAAAAAATCAAATAAACATCTCTTTATTTCTTGCATTAATTTGCAAGAACTACGCTCGGTCTGATTCATGCGGGGTCATGATACGTAGGCAATCCACATAGGATTCGACCATATCCATTTCCATTAAAAAAAATGAAAAAACTACAAAAAAAAAGAAGAAAACCAGAAGATAGCAGAAAAAACAAAGAGAAATCCATAAGCGGAATACCTTAATGCTGACATGCTGGCTTCGTTTTGTTGTGTCCATTTCCAGAAAGGTGGTTGGTTGTGGTTCTAAAATAACCCTTCCCTATAATACAAAGTCAGGGGACAATGGCAGAAAATCTCAAGACTGAGTGGGTTGGTACCGTACCCGACAACAACTGGTTGAACGGAACCAAGGGTTAATAGAAGAAGTCAAAATATTGAGACAACACGTGGCTGAAATGTATCAGGCGTGGATGGATGGAAAAGCACCACCCCCGCCACCGCCTAGTTTCATGGACCCTGTCCTTACACATACACTGAACCCGATGCCAAATATACCTGCCTATCGCAGCCTTTGCAGCAACTCGAGTAGCTCAATTACTCGTCCCCCAGCTATGCTTTCCCAACACTACTTCGGTCCCCAACACCACTACTCTCCCCAGGGCACCCAAAATCGTACTTCACCTTTCAGGTACCCAGTTCCACAAAAAGCCTACCAACCCCCACAAACATACCGGAAACCCCCTGGGTCAGGTTTCAAGCCAAACAAGGCGTTTAGGGAGGAAAGGTTGCTGAAGCGAGAAAAGGCTTTCACCCCTATCGGAGAATCTTATGCGAGTCTGTTCGAAAGGTTGAATCATGTTGGCTTGATTAAGCCGCTCGCCAGATGTAATCCAAATCCTCTTGCAAAACGCTTCGATCCTATTGCACGATGTGTATACCACTCCAATGCTCAGGGGCATGATGTTGAAAGATGTTGGAATTTGAAAGAGGAAATAGAAAGAATGATTCAGGCAGGAATGATTGCGGTCCAAGACACTGGCACCCTGAACATTACACAGAATCCTCTACCTGCATGTGACGTTGCGCATTTTGTGGGGACGATGCCCGATGACGAGGGTGAAGAGATTTTTCTTTGGAAGCCGAGGATATTGAAATAGAAAGCTATCTTAATGCAGAATACAGTGGCTAAGATGCCATGCTTGTCAATTGGGAAGGTGCTCAACTCTTGGAGTTTTGGTAGTTTTATTTTGATGTCGTTTCTGTTACCCGGGTTATTTCAGGGTTGTAATCCGGACGTTGTCTTGAGAGTCAAAACCCTTCTATCTTTGCTTTGTTTAGTAATAAAAATTGTTTAGTGCCGTCTAGGTTTGTAATTCTAGTCTAGTCTGTTCGTTTTGTTATTGTTTCAACCCATCAGTTTAATACAACTCTTTGTTTCCCATCATTCCTAGTCATTCCATTTCTGATCACTTTGCAATTCTTCTCATACTGACTTTAGCAACATGACATGCACATAATTCTAAGCCTGGTTTTTAAAATTCAATGAAACAATGTTGAAGATGTAATGATACTCGGAAGAAATAAAAACATATTGGAATACTGTGAAGCCGGAATCAAGTGAACACTGGGGGAAGCGTAAACAAATGCCTTGGAAATGCATCGTCGGTTTAAAGCCAAAGGCAAAAGTACCCCAAAGCTAAATGAACCATTCATGGTATCGAGATTGTTGCCCAATGGCATTGAGAATCGTCAAGACAAATATGTGAATCAATCAAAGGTGTTTAACTGTGTAGTTTGTACTTGGTAGGTTTTGAAGATTGGAATGACGAAGGCATTTCGTTCGGCTATCCAAACACTTCGTCCATTGCTACCCCTTTGAGCCATATTATATTTTCTTTCTTATCCCCCTTTCGGAATCAACAACAACAATTGAGGATTGAGCGAGAAACAAAAGAAAAAAAAAAAAAAAAAAAAAAAAAAAAAAAAAAAACGAAAAAAAAAAGAAGAAAAATCGGGAGAAGTCAAATCGCAACAAGAAAGCGGTCTTGTAGTCTGAACTACGTCTGACTTGATCCCTAAGGGGTACGTAGGCAGCCTCACTGAGGTTCAGTCACAATAAAGGAAAAATCCAAAACAAATCCCCCAAGAAGGAAACTGGGGCAGAAGTTATGGTAGTTGAAGAAATAAGATTCCGAAAGTTGTAATATTTAAACCACATTGAAATAATTTTGAGCCTTTATATCCTTTTTCTAAACCCCATCCAAAAGCTTGTATTACGGTCCAAAGGAAGACCTTCCGATCAATCTTCAAGAAATGCCGAGTCAAACGAGCAAAGGTGAATCACATCAGGGGCAACACTCCAGTCCGAATAAAGAAGAATGAAGAACTCAAACCACCACGAGACTCCAAGATGAGAGAAGTCAAAATGAGAGAGTCTTATCGGTGAAAACCCGCACGGGCACCGTAAGGCGACGGTGAGTTGAGAGAAAGAAAGATCAAATGAGAGAGGCTTGTTGGCGAAAACCCTATGGGCGCTGCAAGTCGACTAAGGATCCGATCAAAGAAATGAAGTATTGAAGACCGGTTTCACAGCAGAACTTTGCAACAAGAGTTGAACATCAACTTTGCTCTACGGAGAAGGCCAAAAGTGCATGTCGAGGTCGCTAGAGTCGGTATTCAAAATCCGTTAGGTCATTCGTCTGTAGGTTTCTTGTTAGGAATTGTATTTTCCTTTCTCTTTATTCTTCACTCTTTGTTTTACCCTCCTTCTTATCGAGTCAGTCAGGTCATAACAAGTATAGAAATGATTTCAAAATTTGCCACCAAGCTTTCCAATAGCACAAGATGGGATTTAGCCAACACGACAATTGTCGTAAGTCAGGGAATGACAAGGCCAGTGATTTAAGCCAAAAGAGCAACATGTGCAATGAAATTAAAATGTTTGGGGATCATGCAAGACACAAGGGTCGGCAAGGTGCCAACTCAGGGAAAATATAACAAATGGAAGTACTGGGTTCGAACAGAGAGGGGGTATATCTTCTAAGAGTTAGTCAAGAAACGCCCAAGGTTGTCAAGTGGAGTCATCAAAGGAATCGAGATCGAAGTTTGTGGGATCCGTCAAGAAAGGAACAATATACATACCTAAAGAGAGGTGGATTTTGAACAAAGAAGAAGTAAAAATGGATAGTCGGTGAACATGCAAGGCACTCGAGTGGAAAGCAGTCGCCATCAAAGTTCAAGGCCACAACCAACCACCGCATTTAAACTAACATATTTTTCTTTGCTTTGAAACAGGAGCATAGATGTTATTGGTCCGATAGAGCCAACAGCTTCCAATATGCATAGGCTCATTTTGGTTGCGATGCGTATCTTACCGTATTGGGCCGAGGCGAAAGGCAAGTTTGCGCCAAATTGGCAAGGACCATTTGTGGTATCAGGGGTGTTGTCCAATGGGGCATTATATTTAACAGATGTTGAAGGAAAGTGCGTAGAGACTGCTATCAATTCAGATGCGGTCAAAAGATACTATGTATGACTCCTTTTCAATTACGTGTTTTGTATTTTGTTGTGATTTTGGAATTGAAATGACGAAGGCGTTTTATTCTCTATCCAAACACTTTATCCATTGATAACCCCTTTGAGCCTTAATGAATATATTCTTTCATATCCCTCTCTCGGAATCGCTTTAGCGCAATAAGATCGAAATTACCAAAATGAAAAAAAAATGAAAAAATGAAAAAAAAATGAAAAAATGAAAAAAAAAGAGAGAAAAAGACAAAGAAATCGGGAAAAAGTCAAAAGGAAATCCATCTAACTAATGAAGTTGGATGAACTACGTCCGACTTGATCCCGAAAGGGTACGTAGGCAGCCTCTCTGAGGTTCAGTCACAATAAAGAAAAAATCCAAAAATTCCCCACATATTGAAACTGGGGCAGAAGTTATGTTTAATAATTCCGAGAGTTGTAAATATTTTTAACCCTCGTTGAAATTTTGAGCCTTTATATCTTTCTTTCTTAACCCACCCAAAAGCCACGTTACGGTCCAAAGAAAGACCTTCTGATCAATTTTGAAATGATAACAAATACAACGAAGGAGGAGCAAAGCGTCGGATAATACCCGTGGTACAGAAAACAAAATACAAAAGGAAAAAATGAAAAAAGAAAATATAAAAAAATGAGAGAGTCTCATCGGTGAAAACCTTAGCCGGCACTGTGAGACGATTGTGAGGTTGAGAGAAATAAAATGAGAGAGTCTCATCAGTGAAAACCTTAATCGGCACTGTGAGATGATTGTGAGGTTGAGAGAATAAATGAGAGAGTCTTATTGGTGAAAACCTTTCGAGGCACCGTAAGGCGATCGTGAGGACTATCAGAAAAGAGAAAAGGCAACAAAAAAGAGTATCGGTTTGGGTCAAAGGCAATTCAGAGTCAGAATAATGATTGGAACGAACTGGGTCAGAGTTTAAATACATGGCATGGTCAGCAGAATCAACCAGCAAATACCCAGATAAGTTCCGTCATCTCTCCAAAATACCCTTACCTTTCTTTCATTTTTTCTGCATTTCATTGTTTACCCTTTTGAGAGCTAACTACCAGCTCCCGATAACGGAAGTTGAAATAACACTGGATCAGAAAGGATGGAAGATTGGGGAAAGAAATAAAGAAGCTTGGCAAACATGGCCAAAGGAAAAGAAAACAAAACAAAAATGGAGAAATGAGAAAAATACAAAAAAAAAAGAGTCTACAAGGGACGAGAAGTCAAAAGCCATGCAACATGAGAAAGCAAAAAACAAAGGAAGCAATAAGAAGTGGGGACGGCAGATGCCAGTTGCCAGCAGCTTTATATCTAATAAATTTTGTTTCATGCAAGAACAAATTGTCACTAATCACTTTAAAGTGAATGTGACCAATGTGGAAAATTTAAAATACCAAAAAGAGAAAGTCTGCCGAATAAGTGGAGAAATTCACAAGCACAGGCAAGAGATAAGAAAATACCAAAAAGAGGAAGGTAACATCTTTTAAAATCCACTCCCCGGTCCTCAGGCTGCGGGAATATTTTTCTGCATCGCATTGCACGTTTAATTTCTGTTAGCGCCCACCTTCAAATACGGGAATATTTTCTGCATTTGCATTGCACGTTTAAATTCCGTTAGGCGCCCACCTTCAAATACGGGAATATTTTCTGCATTTGCATTGCACGTTTAAATTCTCTGTTAGGCGCCCACCTTCAAATACGGGAATATTTTCTGCATTCGCATTGCACGTTTAAATTCTGTTAGGCGCCCACCTTCAAATATGGGAATATTTTCTGCATTCGCATTGCACGTTTAAATTTACGTTAGGCGCCCACCTTCAAATACGGGAATATTTTCTCGAATCGCATTGCACGTTTAATTTCGTTAGGCGCCCACCTTCAAATACGGGAATATTTTTCGCATTCGCATTGCACGTTTAATTTCCGTTAGGCGCCCACCTTCAAATACGGGAATATTTTCTCGCATCGCATTGCACGTTTTAATTTCCGTTAGGCGCCCACCTTCAAATACGGGAATATTTTCTCGCATTCGCATTGCACGTTTAAATTTCGTTAGGCACCCACCTTCAAATACGGAATACTTTCGCATCGCATCGCACGTTTAAATTTCGTTAGGCGCCCACCTTCAAATACGGGAATATTTTCTCGCATTCGCATTGCACGTTTAAATTTCCGTTAGGCGCCCACCTTCAAATACGGGAATATTTTCTGCATCGCATTGCACGTTTAAATTCCGTTAGGCGCCCACCTTCAAATACGGGAATATTTTCTGCATTCGCATTGCACGTTTAAATTTCGTTAGGCGCCCACCTTCAAATACGGGAATATTTTCCGCATTCGCATTGCACGTTTAATTTCCGTTAGGCGCCCACCTTCAAATACGGGAATACTTTTCGCATCGCATTGCACGTTTAAATTCCGTTAGGCGCCCACCTTCAAATACGGGAATATTTTCTCGCATCGCATCGCACGTTTCATTTCGTTAGGCGCCCACCTTCTAATACGGGAATATTTTCTGCATTTCGCATTGCACGTTTAAATTCCGTTAGGCGCCCACCTTCAAATACGGGAATATTTTCTGCTGCATCGCATTGCACGTTTAATTTCGTTAGGCGCCCACCTTCAAATACGGGAATACTTTTCTGTATCGCATTGCACGTTTAATTTCTGTTAGGCGCCCACCTTCAAATACGGAAATATTTTCTGCATTCGCATTGCACGTTTAAATTCGTTAGGCGCCCACCTTCAAATACGGGAATATTTTCTCTGCATTCGCATTGCACGTTTAAATTCCGTTAGGCGCCCACCTTCTAATACGGGAATATTTTCTGCATTCACATTGCACGTTTAATTTCCGTTAGGCGCCCACCTTCAAATACGGGAATGCTTTTCTGCATCGCATTGCACGTTTAAATTCCGTTAGGTGCCCACCTTCGAATACGGGAATATTTTTCTGCGCATCGCATTGCACGTTTAAATTCCGTTAGGTGCCCACCTTCGAATACGGGAATACTTTTCTGCATCGCATCGCACGTTTAATTTTTGTTAGGTGCCCACCTTCGAATACGGAATACTTTTCTCGCATCGCATTGCACGTTTAATTTCCGTTAGTGTGCCCACCTTCGAATACGGAATACTTTTCTCGCATCGCATTGCACGTTTAAATTCCGTTAGGTGCCCACCTTCGAATACGAGAATACTTTTTCGCATCGCATTGCACGTTTAATTTACGTTAGGCGCCCACCTTCAAATACGGGAATATATTTACGCACATCATGGTTTATATAGCTAAAAGCCCACATTGGGGCGAAAAAAAAAAGAAAAAGTAGTTTGTTGTTTTGTTTTGAGCAGGGTTCAACTCGAGGGCAAGAAGTACCATTGAAAATCAAAAAAAAAAAAAAAGAGAAGAAGAGGAAAACAAGAAAGAAAATCAACAAAAAAAAGGAGAGTCAGCATCTCAAAAAATCAAAGAAAAAAGAGACAAGGAGAAGCAAACAAAAGCTAGGATAGGAATAATTGTAATTGTAGAATCATAGCTTAGAATAACTTCTTCATTTTACATTCCCCCAGGTTGTAATAAGGAGGTCAGCAAGCAGTAACCGCAACAGCAGCAACAGTAACAGCAAAAAATCGCAGTTGCATTGGTAGTCCCAGCTACCAAAATTTTCCGAACTACATTGACCTGATTCCCTTTTAGCCAGGGATATGTAGGAAACCTCTTGAAGCAAAGGTTCGGTCAAAATTTTTTAAAAAAAATGCTTCTCACGGAGTGCTCAAACGGGCAAAAATCGCTCGTATCCGCTCACTTGTCTTTGCACAGAAACTCTTCGTGTTTACGCGCAAAGAGGGGCAACTGTGAGCACGTGATTTTTGCCCTATATGAGAATTACTCCCAAAAATTCAAAATAAAAGAGTTTTGTGTTGTTTGCAATTGTTGTGAATTTAGTGTCATTTTTAAAAAAATAATGACAATATATATATATATATATATATATATATATATATATATATCGCATTTGCATTTAGGATTTAATTCTACAATTAGGAGTAATTAATTTTATCTTACAAAAATGAAAATCACAAAAAATAGGCATCTTTTGCATTTTAGCCTTTAATGTCCAAATTGTGTGATTGTATTTTAATTACCATTTAAAATTAGGTGACAATTATTATTATGAGATTAGTATTTCAAGATAATTTTAGTTTTTATAAATTAATCTTAGTATTTTGGGCTTTATTAATTAGGAAGTTGAATAATGGAGAAGAACAAATTGGAAAAAATTTGGATTGGGCCATCTTGCAAATTATGTTACAAGCCCAATCCTAAGAACCCTTACCCAACCCAAAACTCCTTGGCCCAAGAAGAAAATTTCAGATTTTTTTAGCAAAAAATAATCATAATTACATGACATAAAGTAGTGGGGGGCAAGGAAATCAAGGAAGAAAACAAGGAGAGGAAAACATGGATTAATGGGTTTTCTTTAAATTAAAAAAATATTTTCTTTTTAATAAAATATCTGAAAATTTTCGAAATTCTTGCCTATAAATAGAAGAGAATATTTATGAAAAAAAGGGGTGGAAAAAAGAGAGGAAAAATAGGAAGAGAAGTAAAAATAAAAAAAATTCCCTGATGTAGTATACACTCGATATACATTCTGGACACAGAAGTATACATGGCAAAAATTTCAATTTTTGAGAGTTTCTTTTGAGAGTTTCTTTTGAGAATTGAAAAGAGTTCAAGATAGAAATACAAAACAAAGAGAAAATCTGGAATATATTTTTCTTTTCTATTTTTTTACTAGTTTTTGTTTTTCTCCGTATTGCTGGGATTTTCGGGATTGAGGTGTTGAAGCTACTGCTGGTTGTTACTGTTGTTGTTGCTGTATTTTCACCGCCCTGTTGATTTGCTATTTTCCCATTCCTTTCAAAACCAGGTACACATCTTGTAAATCTCCAAAGCTTATGGAAATGAAAGTTGTTTTGAAGCTATGTTGCTGCAATCTTCTCTTTCCTATTTTCTCTTAGTTTTCTTTTGTACATAAAAAATAAGCAGATTATACGTAGTAGATTTTAAAGACTGATTTCTAATTGCAAGTCATAATTGGACTTTTAAAATAGATACGGTATTAGCCTGCTAGTTAATTACTGGTTTATAGTTCAACAATTATTTAAATTGATAGTATATAAATAAGTTTGGTTGTATTTGATGAAGCTGTTCATATGTATTTCATATTAAATTTGTTAGCTCATTTAGAATATCTCAAATATGGTTTAGTTGTTAAGAAAGATTTAATCGAAAGTGTAGCATTAGGCTTGGAAGCAGCGATTATGTTTAAAATAGTAATTTGAGAATCACTTTAGTATATTAGTTAATTACGATAGTTAGTTTAGTTTAATAACAATATACAGATTATATAAACTGTTTGCAAAAGTGGAGTTTCGTTTAGTGTTTTAGAGGAATCACGATTTTTTTTGCTAAAATGAAGATTTGCTCAATGGAATCACGTCCTTTTAATGTGAATCAGTCATACAAATGACTGAAATTATGGTGTAAACAGATGACTATAACAAGGTAATGGGCTCTAACATGTCTTTAATAGGCCCAAATTGCTGTAAATCAGAAAACTATGCAATAATGTAACAGTTAGGTAAAAAATAACAAAGTAATTAGGACCTTTCTTTTATTATTAGAGATAAATCATAGAAAATCATAGTCATGTTAGGATTGACCTTAAATAAAATAATGAGACGAGCCTCGCCAAACAAAATATACAATTGCGGGGCCCTCAAATAAAATGTTATGAAAATCTTAGACTTGGAAGGACCGTTTAGTAAATTTCATGGTCTTTCCCGAAGTTAACAACACGATAAGACTCTTTAGGCACGACTTAAATAAAATTACTTTCCTAAATACGGGTGCGCATTTATGTGACCCAAATCTATCTCTCGACGAAACTGAAATACATTAAAGTCACAGGCGTACCGGTTGCGGTGTGACTCGAAATGTGTTTTCGTGACGTCGCAATTCTTCTAAAATTGAAAAGCGGAACATTAAAAGTACATAGTTAAAATATATAAAGAATTCAGATAAAAGCAAAAAATTGCAGTTGAGCGACCGTGCTAGAACCACGGAATTCGGGAGTGCCTAACACCTTCTCCCGGGTTAACAGAATTCCTTATCCAGGTTTCTAGTTTCGCAGACTGTATTACAGAGTCATAAATTTCCTCGGTTCGGGATTAAACCGGTGACTTGGGACACCATTATTTTCTCAAGTGGCGACTCTGAATAATTAAATAAATTGATCCCGTTCCGACCGTCCTTCAAGTGGAAAAACTCCTTCACTGATTATTATTATATCCCTTCTCGGGATGTAGTATTAAACAATGGCACATTACATTTGTGCATGCGGTAAAAAAGGGAGGTGTGACAGGTACGCTTATCGAAAAATCACGAAAATTATATATTCGGGTTCCTTATATCCATACGAGTCTAGGCATATAAAATTTACCAAAATCGGACTCCATTTGCCCACTCAAATGAGAGATTTTCTAACATTTAGGCCTAGGGCTCAAACCCACCTTTAATCTCCCAATTTCAGTGAAATAATCACGGATTTCATGATAAACCAACGAATTAAGGTCAAGAAACTTACCCCCGATGATTTCCCGATGATATCCCAGCGTTTCCCCTTCAAAATCCTCTCTTGGAGCTCAACAATGGCGGTTTTGGTGTGTTAGGCCGCGACCGAAATGTTCTGGACTTAAAGTCACTGCCAGGCCATTTTACTCTACGCGATCGCAAACACTGGGCTTGCGATCGCGATACACAAAATATGGGCGGCCTAATTTTCCTCTACGCGATCGGGTGACCCTGGACGCGATCGCAGTGAACAACTCATCAATACTACGCGATCGCAAACGTACTAACGCGATCGCGAAGAACAAACTCGTCCGGCTCCCCAACTACCCTATGCGATCGCATACTCCGTCACGCGATCGCACTGCTTCCGACCAATACCCCACGCGATCGCATACTCCCTCACGCGATCGCACTGGTTCAACCTCCAGCCTTACGCGATCGCAGGCTTTACTTCGCGATCGCAGAGCTCGGGATTCTCCCTTACGCGATCGCATGGCCATCTCCGCGATCGCGGAGAGCAAAATTGTTCTGCAGTTATTGCAGCAGAACAGCAGTGCCTCTTGGCACAAAATGGTCCGTTTGGACCCCCGAATTCATCCCGAGGCTCCCGGGACCCCAACGAAAACCACCAACATACTCCAAAACACGATATGAACTCGTTCAAATCATAAAAACACGTCCAACAACATCAAAACCCATAATTCACATCGAATTCAAGCCTAAATTTCTTAAAACTTTCCGAATTGCACATTCGATCTAAAACTCGACCAAACGACGTCCGAATGACCTGAAACTTTGCGGACATATCCAAATTCACATAACAAAGCTACAGAAATTGTCGGAATTCCATTCCGACCCCCGGATCGAAATCTCACCTATTGTTCGGATTCGCCAAAATTTCAACCTTCGGCATTTCAAGCCTAATTGAGCTACGGACCTCCAAAATACATTCCGAACGCGCTCCCAACCCCGAAATCACCTAACGGAACTAATGGAACAATTGGATTTCCGTTCCGAGATTGTCTTAACACTGTTCCGGCTACGGGCCATTTTCTAGCTTCAAAGCTCTTATTTAGGGACTAAGTGTCCCAAAATGCTCAAATTTTTTAGAACCGACTCTCCCGGCAACCCACAATAGCAGAAATGAACTTGGGGGAACAATTAAATTAGGGATTGGGGCGAAATTTTCTAAAACGACCGGTCGGGTCGTTACATCTTCCCACACTTAAAGATTCGTTCGTCCTCGAACGAGCATAGAAAACATACCCGGAGTAGTGAAAAGATGAGGGTACTCGTTGCGCATATCCTGCTCAGTATCCCAAGTCGCCTCCTCGACCGGCTGGCCCCGCCTGAACCTTTACCAAAGCGATGTTCTTTGACCTTAGCTTTCTGACCTGCCTGTCTAGAATGGCTACCGGCTCCTCAACATAAGACGGATCCTTGTCTAGCTGAACAGAAGTGAAATCCAACACATGCGACGGGTCACCATGGTATCTCCGGAGCACGGAGACATGAAATACGGGGTGAACTCCGGCTAGGCTGGGAGGTAAGGCCAACTCATAAGCAACCTCCCCAACACGCCTCAAAATCTCAAAAGGGCCAATAAATCTAGGACTCAGCTTTCTTTTCTTCCCAAACCTCATAACGCCCTTCATGGGCGAGACTCGAAGCAGAACCCGCTCACCAACCATAAAAGCCACATCGCGAACCTTCTTGTCCGTATAACTCTTCTGTCTAGACTGGGCTGCACAAAGTCTGTCCTAAATCACCTTGACCTTGTCTATTGCATCCTGAACCATATCAGTACCTAGCAACCTGGCCTCGCCCGGCTCTAACCAACCCACGGGAGACCTGCATCTCCTACCATATAGGGCCTCATACGGTGCCATCTGAATACTAGACTGGTAGCTGTTGTTATAAGCAAACTCCGCCAGTGGCAAGAAGTGATCCCACGAACCTCCAAACTCAATCACGCACGCACGGAGCATATCCTCCAAAATCTGAATAGTGCGCTCGGACTACGTCCGTCTGTGGGTGAAATGTTGAACTCAACTCCACCCGAGTACCCAACTCTTCTATCATGTCCTTATGAGTTTTTGTATGTTATCCTTTTACTATATTTTCATGAGTTTCTATTACTAGAAGATGCATGTTAAAGGTCTTAGTTCCTTTCAGAGGTAAAATATACAAAATTGGCAATAATGGGCGGACTTGGTCAGCCGATCCACAATGACCCAAATAGAATCAAACTTCCTAACCGTCCGTGGAAGTCCGGATACAAAGTCCATGGTAATGCGCTCCCATTTCCACTCGGGAATCTCAATCTGCTGCATCAATCCACCCGGACGCTGATGCTCATACTTCACTTGCTGGCAGTTGAGGCATCTGGAAACATAATCAACTATATCCCTTTTCATCCGCCTCCACCAGTAATGTTGTTTCAAGTCCTGATACATCTTCGCGGCACCCGGATGGATGGAATACCGCGAACTATGGGCCTCTGCTAGAATCAGCTCTCGAAGATCATCTACATTGGGCACACAGATACGCCCCTGCATTCTCATGACCCCATCATCCCCGATGGTAACATCTCGAGCATCACCACGCCGAACTCTATCCTGAAGGACAAGCAAATGAGGGTCGTCGAACTGACGCTCCCTGATGCGGTCAAATAGAGAAGACCGAGAAACCACACATGCCAGAATCCGGCTGGGCTCCGAAAGATCCAATCTAACAAACTGCCTGGCTAAAGCCTTGAACATCCATCGCCATAGGCCTCTCCGAAGCTGGTAGATACGCCAAACTCCCCAAACTCTCTGCCCGACGACTCAAGGCATCGCAACCACATTAGCCTTGCCCGGATGATAGAGAATAGTAATATCATAGTCCTTCAGTAGCTCCAACCATCTCCTCTGACGCATATTCAGGTCCTTCTGCTTAAGCAAGTGCTGCAAGCTCCGGTGATCGGTGTAGATCTCACAAGGAACCCCATATAAATAATGACGCCAAATTTTCAAGGCGTGAACAATGGCGGCTAGCTCCAAATCATGAACAGGGTAATTCTTCTCATGCACCTTCAGCTGTCTCGACGCGTAGGCAATCACCCTACCGTCCTGCATCAATACCGCACCGAGTCCAACTCGTGAGGCATCACAATATACAGTATAGGACCCCGAACCTGTAGGCAACATCAATATAGGGGCCGAAGTCAAAGCTCTCTTGAGCTTCTGAAAGCTCGCCTCACACTCGTCTGTCCACTGAAAAGGGGCACCCTTTTGGGTCAATCTAGTCATAGGTGCTGCAATCGAAGAGAACCCCTCTACGAAACGACGGTAGTAGCCCGCCAAACCAAGGAAACTAGTAGCGGAGGAGGGTCTGGGCCAACTCTGCACAGCCTCCACCTTCCTCGGATCTACTCGAATACCATTACTCGACACCACGTGGCCCAAAAATGCCACTGAACTCAACCAGAATTCACATTTAGAGAACTTGGCATAAAGTTGCTTCTCTCTCAGAATCTGATGCACTATCCTCAAATGTTGCTCGTGCTCTTCCCTGCTCCGGGAGTATACTAGAATATCATCAATGAAGACAATCACGAACGAGTCCAGGATAAGGCCTGAACACACTGTGCATCAAATGCATAAAGGCTGCTGGGGCATTAGTCAGCCCAAAAGACATCACGAGGAACTCATAGTGACCATACCAGGTCCTGAAGGCAGTCTTCGGGATATCTGGCTCCCGAATCTTTAGCTGGTGATACCCAGAGCGCAAATCAATCTTAGAAAACACCTGTGCGCCCTGTAACTAGTCAAATAAATCATCAATACGGGGCAAAGGATACCGGTTCTTCACTATAACCTTATTCAGCTGACGATAGTCAATACACATACGCATAGAACCGTCATTTTTCTTCACAAACAATACAGGATCGCCCCAAGGCGAAACACTGGGTCGAATAAAACCCTTGCCCAATAACTCCTGTAACTGATCCTTCAACTCCTTCAGCTCAGGAGGAGCCATACGGTACGGTGGAATAGAAATGGGATGAGTGCCCGCGAACAAATCAATGGCAAAATAAATATCTTTGTCGGGCGGCATGCCCGGGAGATCAGCTGGAAATACATCAGCAAAGTCACGTACCACATGAACGGAATCAATAGAGGGAGTGTCAATACCGACGTCCCGCACATAGGCTAGATAAGCAGCACACCCCTTCTCAACCATACGCTGAGCTCTAAGAAAAGAAATAACATGGCTAGGGGTGTGATCTAGAGTACCACTCCACTCAATACGTGGAATGCCTGGCATAGCCAGCGTCACGGTCTTGGCGTGACAATCAAGAATAGCATAATGGGGCGACAACCAGTCCATGCCCAGAATAATATCAAAATCGACCATCCCGAGCAGCAATAGATCCGCTCTAGTCTCAAAATCACAAATGGTAACCAAACACGACCGATATACGCGGTCCATAGCCAAAGAATCACCCACCAGAGTGGAAACATAAATGGGGGCACTCAAAGAATCCCGAGGCACACCCAGATGAGAAGCAAAGTAAGAAGACACATATGAAAAAGTGGAACCAGGGTCGAATAGAACCGATGCCTCCCTCTGACTAACCATAATAATACATGTGATAACAGAGTCAGATGCAACAGCCGCAGCGCGATAAGGAATAGCATAGAATCTGGCCTGTCCCCCCTCTCGAGGGCGGCCTCTAGAACCCTGACCCCCGCCCCTGGCTGGCTGGGCAGGTGGAATAGCAGCTGGAGCTGGAATGATAGCCTGCTGACCCTGAGAGCCACGCTGATGCTGTGAAGACTGGTGAGGTACTCCCATCCTACGCCCGGGGCACTCCCTGACCAGATGGCGAGTATCCCCGCACCCAAAGCAAGCTCTGGGAGGACACGGTGACTGTGACTGACCGGCCTCACCCCCACTAGTCCGACCCCTGGAAGGACCCCGCGCAGGAGGTGCACTGGAAACTGGGGGAGCATAATAAGGCTCCTGAGGTGCTGGAAGACCTGGAGTACCACCGGCTGCGGGCAATGCTGAGTGAACTGGACGACCGGAATAACCCCTGCCAAAACGACCGGCTGATGAAGTGCGGGCACCAGAGAAATGGCCCGACTCACGAGACCTCTTGGCCTCCCTATCTCCCCGCTCTCTAGGGAGCATACTCTCGATCCTCCTGGCAATGCTAACTGCCTGCTGATAAGATATATCTGTCTCCAACTCTCTGGCCATGCTGGATCGGATAGGCGGAACAAGGCCCTCAATAAATCTCCGCACTCGCTCCCGAACCGTGGCTACCAAAGCCGGTGCATGCCTGGCTAGGCGGGTGAAACTGATAGCATACTCCGATATTAACATGGAGCCCTGTCGCAACCGTTCAAACTCCGAGCGCCAAGAATCCCTAAGGCTCTGTGGAACAAACTCCCTCAAAAACAGATCTGAAAACTGCGTCCAAGTCAATGAAGCAGACTCCTCTGGACTATCCAACTCATACGTGCGCCACCAATTATAAGCGGCCCCACGAAACTGAAAAGCAGTGAAGGAAACCCTGCTGGTCTCCAAAATCCTTATAGTACGAAGAATACGATGACACTCCTCCAGAAAACCCAATGCATCATCTGAAGCTAAACCACTAAACACTGGAGGGTCATATTTCTTGAACCTCTCCAATTTACGCTACTCGTCCTCAGAGGCAGCTGGTCCACCTCCGGGCTGTGCTGGAGCAGCAGGAGGCATAACCAAAATATCTGGAACCTGTCCCACTGGCACACGCTGCTCCGGTGTAACGGCTGCGGGAGTCTGGGCCCCTCCCCCGGCCTGAGATGTAGCTGCAACAAGAGGAAGCAGTCCTGCCTGGGCTAAAGTGGTATACATGCTCATGAACTGAGCCAGGGTCTCTCCTGGAGTGCTGGAGTCGTAGTAGCAGTAGTAGGTGTACCAGGTGCATGTGCTCCAACCTGATCCACCGGTGGTGCCTCAATGACAGCGCGCGTGGGTGTTGTGGCTGCACCTCGGGCGCATCCTGGGCCTCTACCCCAGCCCCGGCCTCTACCCCGGCCCCGGCCTCTGGTGGCGACAGCAGGGGGCGCGGGTGCCTGATCCTCGCGTGTACCATGTGTCTTCACCATCCGTGAGAGAATAGAAGACAGAAGTTAAGAATTGGTGTCAAAACATCACATGACAAGAAATTCAAAAGAAATGAAGATTTTTCCTAAACAGTTACATAGCCCCTCGTAGATAAATACGGACGTCTCCGTATCGATCGGCGAGACTCTAAATAACCGGTCTGTGTCCCGTGACTCCTATGAACCTAGAGCTTTAATACCTACTTGTTCACGACCCTAGTTCACCAATTGTGAACATATCATGATGGCACCCAGTCCCCACGACTAGGTAAGCCTAACACGTTGTGGAATATACAAGTTACAAATACTTAAATAAGAAACAGCGGAAAAATAGCATAAAAGATATGTAATCCGTGCCGCTTGGCACATACATCCATCACGCAATGAATAAAACACTACCAAGATCCGGAACCCCACGGTAACACAGACTAAAAGGGGAAATACAACTGTAGCTCTATATCTAAAGAGTATCTAACAACGACATGAAGAGAAATATCAACTAGTACTACTAGAATAGATGGGAAGCCTCCGGATCCGCGGACGTAGCAGATCATACCTCGAAGTCTCCCAGAAAGCTACGGAATCACCTAGTACGGGCCTGCTCTGATGTACCTAGATCTGCACAACAAAAAGTGTGCAGAAGAGTAGCATGAGTACACCACGGCGGTACTCAGTAAGTGCCAAGCCTAACCTCGATGGAGTAGTGACGAGGTAGGTCAGGGCCCTACTTAGAAAACAATAATATAATGATGATAACAAAATAAACAATTTAAATGATAATAATTTCCGAAACAACAACATTATGATGATTACTGCAACTGTCTACAATTAAGCTAACAACCGATAACCAACTCAAATAAACAAATCCAGGATCTGTGGGAATTGAACCCACAGTCCCATTCTCAGTACCTCTGGGTCTCCGGGAATCGAACCCGCAGCCCATGTCTCAATAATATCTCAATAACTCAGGATCTCGGGAATCGAACCCGTAGTCCCTACCAACAACTCAGGATCTTGGGAATCGAACCCGTAGTCCATATTTCAAAAATCTCAAGATTTCGGGAATCGAACCCGTAGTCCATATTTCAATAATCTCAGGATCTCGGGAATCGAACCCGTAGTCCATATTTCAATAATCTCGGGATCTCGGGAATCGAACCCGTAGTCCATATTTCAATAATCTCAGGATCTCGGGAATCGAACCCGTAGTCCATATTTCAATAATCTCAGGATCTCGGGAATCGAACCCGTAGTCCATATTTCAATAATCCCAGGATCTCGGGAATCGAACCCGTAGTCCATATTTCAATAATCTCAGGATCTCGGGAATCGAACCCGTAGTCCATATTTCAATAATCTCAGGATCTCGGGAATCGAACCCGTAGTCCATATCCACAGCAAGTAACGGAATACACAGAGAGAAGTATAATATGCTTAACGATAACTTCGCCGATGAACAGTGCCAGCAATTACCAAGAAAACTCAAGTAAGTCAATTAAGCAACTAGACAGTTAGATTCTATCTAATCATGCTTTTCTAACTACTACCGGGTAGGAATATCGAATTTAACAACTAAGAACGGGAATATCACTCATTGAACATTTTGAGTAAAGTATGTGTTCAACAACCAGCGCATGTACACGCCCGTCACCTCGCGTACAAGGCATTTAAAGTATCACAATAATATCCTAGGGGCGAAAGTCCCCCACACGAGGTTAGACAAGCCACTTACCTCGACTCCGGTACAAAACCGCTATGAAACAACTCTCTTGCCGCGAATGTCGGCCTCCACAAGTGTAGAATCTGATAAAAATCAATACAATCACATCAAAATAGGTCAATTGGGCATTACCCAATCAAAATAACTCAAAATACACCAAAACCCACAAGTTGCCAAAACCCGACTTTCGGTACACTTATCGAAAAATCACAAAAATTATATATTCGGGTTCCTTATCTCAATACGAGTCTAGGCATATAAAATTTACCAAAATCGGACTCCATTTGCCCACTCAAATCATAGATTTTCTAACATTTAGGTCCATGGCTCAAACTCACCTTTAATCTCCCAATTTCAGTGAAATAATCACGGATTTCATGATAAACCAACGAATTAAGGTCAAGAAACTTACCCCCGATGATTTCCCGATGATATCCCAGTGTTTCCCCTTCGAAAACCTCTCTTGGAGCTCAACAATGGCGGTTTTGGTGTGTTAGGCCGCGACTGAAATGTTCTGGACTTAAAGTCACTGCCGGGCCATTTTACTCTACGCGATCGCAGCACTGGGCTTGCGATCGCGATGCACAAAATATGGGCGGCCTAATTTTTCTCTACGCGATCGCGTGACCCTGGACGCGATCGCAGTGAACAACTCAGCAACACTACGCGATCGCAAACGTACTAACGCGATCGCGAAGAACAAACTCGTCCGGCTCCCCAACTACCCTACGCGATCGCATACTCCCTCACGCAATCACACTGCTTCCGACCAATACCCTACGCGATCGCATACTCCCTCACGCGATCGCACTGGTTCAACCTCCAGCCTTACGCGATCGCAGGCTTTACTTCGCGATCGCAGAGCTCAGGATTCTCCCTTACGCGATCGCATGGCCATCTCCGCGATCGCGGAGAGCAAAATTGTTCTGCAGTTATTGCAGCAGAACAGGAGTGCCTTTTGGCACAAAATGGTCCGTTTGGACCCCCGAATTCATCCCGAGGCTCCCGGGACCCCAACGAAAACCACCAACATACTCCAAAACACGGTATGAACTCGTTCAAATCATAAAAACACGTCCAACAACATCAAAACCCATAATTCACATCGAATTCAAGCCTAAATTTCTTAAAACTTTCCGAATTGCACATTCGATCTAAAACTCGACCAAACGACGTCCGAATGACCTGAAACTTTGCGGACATATCCAAATTCACATAACGAAGCTACAGAAATTGTCAAAATTCCATTCCGACCCCCGGATCGAAATCTCACCTATCGTTCGGATTCGCCAAAATTTCAACCTTCGGCATTTCAAGCCTAATTGATCTACGGACCTCCAAAATACATTCCGAACGCGCTCCCAACCCCGAAATCACCTAACGGAACTAATGGAACCATCGGATTTCCGTTCCGAGATCGTCTTAACACTGTTTCGGCTACGGGCCATTTTCTAGCTTCAAAGCTCTTATTTAGGGACTAAGTGTCCCAAAATGCTCAAATTTTTCAGAACCGACTCTCCCGGCAACCCACAATAGCAGAAATGAACTTGGGGGAACAGTTAAATTAGGGATTGGGGCGAAATTTTCTAAAACGACCGGTCGAGTCGTTACATCTTCCCATTTGCATAATGAAGGAACTCGGCATCTCAACTGAAGACCTTTCTGAAAGCCGACTGATGATTCAAGGATTCAATCAAGGTGGACAAAGGGCCATAGGAGCTATCAAGCTGGATATCACCATGGGAGATATGCAATCAACTGCATGGATACATGTGATTGATGCAAAGACTTCATACAATTTGTTGCTTGGCAGGCCGTGGATACACGAGAACAAGTTGTCCCATCAACTTACTACCAATGTTTGAAATATAATAAATATGGAGTCGAGAAGAAGATAGTTGCTGACGACAAGCCGTTCGCTGAAGCCGAGGCATACTTTGCTGATGCAAAGTTCTACTTAAAGAACCACATCATGAATGGAGTAAAAGTTGATGACTCCACGAAGGCCAAAGGTAAGAAAATAGCTCCCTTATCTCGTTACATCCCAAATGTGAAGAAAGATGAAGGGGGATCATCAAGCCTCCAAAAAGATGCACTAAGAGAATTAACCCTTCATATCAAGCAGATTGATACCATAAAGTTATCTTCAAAGCTACGGGAAAAGTTTGTGGCCCCTAGCATGACTCAAAATAAGGCACTCCCCACGAAACGCACAAATGAATTGATTTGAATGCTTATAGGTTATTCGCAAAGGCTGGATATGATCCCAATGAACCATCTAAGCTAGGGAAGCTCCCACCTGAAGCTACTAGGAAAGCAAACACGATGAAGGACAAGGAGCATGTGGTGAAACAATCACGTGAGGGTCTAGGTTACAAACAACCCCCACCAGTTCGCATCTCCATTAGAAGAGCAAGTATTAACTATATCACGACGGAAGAAGAACCCGATGATCCTAATAAAAGGCCTTCTGTCTTTGATCGACTTGAAGAACCAACTACAAGAACTTCTGCATTTGAGAGGTTGGGGCCATGGAAAAGGAATAAGAACAAGTCCCAAAGAAATTATGAAGAGATAAGAAGACCTTTGCCATCTAAAGTCCAAAGTATCTCCAAAGAGTGTCGAAGCTTGATCCCTTCCAGAATGAGGCGACAATCAGAACTTTTGATTTCATGCGGGGAGGTACTCAAGGTGAAGACTCGCACAGTGGTCCATACTAGAGAGTGTGATGAAGATGAAGAAAGTGTTGGATCTTCATATCACATTACTGCGAATGAGGAGAAATACACTTCATCCTTAAGGAAAGTTGATGAATATTTGGGAGATGCCTCCTAGTGTAGCCATATATCTTTTAATGATGGTGATCCTCAAGAAGACGAAGATGTTGAGGACGCTCCTACGGAACTAGAAGAAGGAATTAAAATGACTGTTGAAACATTGAAAGAAGTCAACCTTGGAACTACAGAAGACTCCATGCCCACCTATGTAAGTGCCCTATTAACCACAGATGAAGAAAATACTTATGTGGAGCTACTCAAAGAATATAGAGATGTCTTCGCTTGGAGCTACAAAGAGATGCCTGGTTTAGATCCTAAAGTAGCAGCTCATCATCTCGCAGTCAAGAAAGGAGCTCGTCCTGTTAAACAAGCCCAAAGACGCTTCAGGCCAGAATTGATCCCATCAAATGAAGCAGAGGTCAATAAACTCATCGGAGCTGGTTTCATTCGGGAGGTTAAATATCCTTCATGGATTTCAAGCATTGTTCCTGTGAAGAAGCAGAATGGCCAAATTCGAGCTTGTTTCGATTTTAGAGACCTCAATAATGCATGCCCTAAGGACGAATTTCCGCTCCCCATTCCAGAGCTTATGATTGATGCCACCACCGGATACGAGGCGATGTCTTTCATGGATAGATCATCTGGCTACAATCAAATACGTATGGCACCAAAAGATGAAGAGCTTATTGCATTTCGAACTCCTAAAGGCATTTATTGCTACAAAGTAATGCCTTTTGGCTTGAAGAATGTTGGTGCCACATATCAAAGGGCAATGCATAATATCTTTGACGACATCCTCCACGAGAATATGGAATGCTATGTAGATAATTTAGTGGTGAAATTAAGAAAGAGGGGAGACCACTTGCAAGACTTAAGAATGGTGTTCGAACGACTCCGGAGATATCAACTTAGAATGAACCCGTTGAAATGCGCCTTTGGAGTTACTTCTGGAAAATTCCTTGGCTTTATTGTTCGACATCGAGGGATTGAGATAGATCAAGCCAAAGTTGATGCAATCTTGAAGATGCCAGAGCCCAGAAATATACATGAACTGAAAAGTCTACAAGGAAAATTGGCGTACCTTAGAAGATTCATCTCAAATCTAGCAAGGAAGTGCCAGCCTTTTAGCCGTCTCACGGAGAAGGGTGTACCTTTTGAATGGGACCAAGCTTGTAGCAATACATTCCAAATCATCAAATCCTACTTGATGAAACCTCCAGTTCTGGCAGCCCCTATACCAGGAAAGCCATTGATTTTATATATTGCAGCCCAAGAAAGTTTAGTGGGAGCCCTTTTAGCCCAAGAAAATGGTGAAAATAAAGAAAATTCCCTCTACTACTTGAGTAGAATGATGAACCCAAATGAGATAAAGTATTCTCCAATCGAAAAGTTATGTCTGGCGTTGGTTTTCGCAATTCAAAAGCTAAAGCACTATTTTCAAGCTCATGTCATCCGTCTCGTCTCAAGGGCGAACCCGATCAAGTTTGTTATGTCAAAACCCGTCCTCAATGATCAATTAGCAAGGTGGTATCTCCAATTTCAACAATTTGAGATTGTGTATATCCCACAAAAAGTTGTGAAAGGACAAGCTTTGGCAGATCATCCAATTCCTGATGATTGGGAGTTGACTGATGAACTACCTGATGAAGATGTGATGGTCATCAAAGTGCAACCACCATGGAAAATGTATTTTGATGGTGCCACACATTGTGAGGGAGCAGGTGCAGGTGTTGTGTTTGTCACTTCTCAGGGGGAAGTCTTGCCATATTCCTTCACCTTAACACAACATTGCACTAACAACGTTGCGGAATATCAAGCACTCATACTTGGGCTTGAGATGGCCGTTGAGATGAGACAACTCCGATTACATATTTTTGGAGACTCTGAGTTAGTGATCAATCAATTGCTAGGTAGCTACGAAGTCAAAAAGCCAGAATTGTGTCCTTATTGTGATTATGCACAGAAATTGATTGCATGGCTTGGCAACGTAACTCTTCAGCATATACCAAGGAAGGAAAATAAGAAAGTCGATGCCTTAGCTTCTCTAGCTTCGACATTGACTATGCCCAGCCAGACACAAATCACTGTCTGCCAAAAATGGATAGTGCCACCAGATGAGAACGAGGATGAAAAAAGCAAGCTTGATCGTTTGGTAGCCATCGCTGAAGCTGTGAAGGTTGACTGGCGACAAACCATGATCGATTACTTATGTTATCGGATACTTCTAGAAGATCCAAGAAGAAAGACAGAAATTCGACGGCGTGCCCCTCGCTTTCTTTACTATAAAGACACTTTGTATCGAAGATCATTTGAGGGAGTTCTCTTGCGTTGTTTAGGGGAAGATGAAGCAACACAAGCTATGCAAGAGGAACACTCTGGAGTTTGTGGATCACATCAATCTGGGCCAAAGCTCCACTTCCACATTAAGAGGATGTGTTACTACTGGCCAACAATAGTGAAAGATTGCTTAGATTATGCTCGAAGATGCAAGGCTTGCCAGTTTCACGTAAATTTTATACACCAAACCCCTGAAGTGTTACATCCTACTGTTGTATCTCGGCCATGCTTGGGGATTAGATATTGTTGGACCACTTCCAAAATCTTCTGGAGGACATCTATACATCTTTGCCGCAACTGATTATTTCTCAAAATGGGTCGAGGTCGTCGCTCTCAAGGAAGTGAAGAAGGAGAATGTTGCAAATTTCATTCGAGTGAACATCATATATCGTTTCGGCATTCCTAGTTATATAATAACAGATAATGGCAAACCGTTCGATAACAAATTGATGACCAAGATCTGTGAATTTTTTGGCTTCAAGCAACGTAATTCGTCAATGTATTATGCTGCTGCAAATGGATTAGCCTAAGCATTTAACAAGACGCTTTGCAACTTGTTAAAAAAGGTCGTCTCCAAATCTAAAAGAGATTGGCATGACATAATGGAAGAAGCTTTGTGGGCATATCGTACGACTCATCGCATGCCGACATAGGCAACTCCTTATTCTCTTGTTTATGGAGTCGAAGCAGTTCTTCCTCTTGAGCGTCAAATACCGTCCTTGCGAATCACTGTCCAAGGAGGTCTTACTGAAGAAGAAAATGCTCGTCTGCGTCTTGAAGAACTTGAGTCCCTTGATGAAAAAAGGCTAGAAGCTCAACAAAGTCTCGAATGTTATCAAGCTCGTCTTTCTCGTGCTTTCAACAAAAAGGTTCGCTTGAGGTCCTTCCAAGTTGGCGATCAAGTTCTTGCAGTAAGAAGACCTATTATCACCTCTCGCAAATCTGGGGGCAAATTCACTTCAAAGTGGGATGGCCCATATGTCGTGCAAGAAGCCTATTCAAGCGGAGCTTACAAGGTAATTGATGCAGATGGCATGAGGATTGGCCCTATCAACGGGAAATTTTTGAAGAGGTACTATCCTTGAAGAACAATTGCTCCTCGACGCACGAGCCTAAACTGCAAGTCAGGATGCTCCTCGACGCACGAGCCTAAACTGCAAGTCATGGTGCTCCTTGATGCATGAGCTTAAACTGCATGCTGCAATTCTCCTGGTCCACACGAGCCTAAACTGTGAACGGCACCCAAAACAAAGAGGAGTCCGCTTGGTTGAAAACCTCGAAAGGGTCGGCCTAGGCAAAAGTAAGGACACACAAAAAAAAACTCACCCATTTTGAACTACGTTATGACATGATCCTCTTCACCGAGGTACGTAGGCAGCTTAGAGTTTCATTCTAAGTTCAGTCGTATTAGCTTCAAAAAATGCGGGGAATACATGATCTGGAACTTTGACCAATCCAGAAGGTCTTATGCCAAAAAGACTCTTATATGCACGCGAATCTAGAGATTCACTGCAGCCGCATCGACTTTGTGCATTTTCTGTTCACAGTCCAAAAATAGTTATGTTATAAAATGTATACGAGTTGTAGATCTCCGATCCTGATTTCTAACAGAATGGACGGATTGTGATTCCGACACTCCAAGCTCAAGATACAATTATTTTCGTCGAATGTACGCAGATCTGGAAATTCACTGCAGCCGCATCGACTTCGTGCATTTTCTGTTCACAGTCCAAAAAGATTTCTGTTATGAAATTTATATGAGTTTTAGATCTCCGAGCCCGCTTTCTAACAGAATGGACGGATTGTGATTCCGACACTCCAAGCTCAAGATACAATTATTTTCATCGAAGGTACGCAGATCTGGAAATCCACTGCAGCCGCATTGACTTCGTCCATTTTCTGTTCACAGTCCAAAAAGAGTTCTGTGGTGAAATTTATATGAGTTTTAGAACTCCAAGTCTACTTTCTGACACCACAAATGGCCTGCGATTTGGATGCTCCTATCTCGAGATACGATTTATTTTACGTAGAGTGCGCAAAGCTGTGAGCTAAAAATGGGCCAGGCGTGTAGATCGACTTTGAAAAAAAATTCCAGTTGGTACAAAAGGAGATTCGCGCTAATTCTTTTTATATGTTTCAGTCCTATGAGTCTAGTTTCGATAGAATCAAGCGGCTTATAATTGGAAGTCTCCTACAGCAACATATGAATTCCTTTTCACGAAACAACAAAACTGACATACGAGGCATATGGTGAAATTTAAGAAGGAAATAATTAGGAGTAATGGAGGGAATCCAAGTCTCAAAGAGAAATATCATATATTAAAAAAATAAAGATACTTTTATTGTTCCAAGACATAAGTACTCCATTACATGATATTAAATCGCAAGTCGAGAATCCTAAGCAAAAAAAAAACTCTAAAATCATGGAAAAGGTTTGAAGCTAAGGATTTGTTGGCGGCTTGTCTCGACGGCCCCTTTCAGGAGGGATAATTTCTCTACTTCATCATCAGATAATGGATGATTGACTTTGATGGTATAAATCTCCCCTTCGGTAACGTAAACGTTCTCTTGACTTTTAGCCAAATTCACCTGTTGTTTGTCCAAAAGTGCGACGATCTTCTCCTTTTTGGAGACCAAGGAAGCTAGCTGTTGTTCGACACTCGCAAGACTGGCTTGAAGTTTTTCTACAGACTTGCTCACTTTTTCATATTCTTATTTTGCATCATCGAGGCGTCGTCGTGCATCATAAAGTGACTCTTGGTGAAATTTTTTAGTCATCTTGGATGATCTTAAAGCATCGTAACCCGCGTATGTCTTGAAAAAAGCCTCGACGAGAGACTCTAAGGTAGAAGTATCAATAACATTTTCCTTCTTAATTTCCTAAAGACTCAAAGCAATACTTTCCTCCAAATTTGTAAAGCTATCCAGAGAATCAAGAGAGAACTCTTCGATCCATTCATGCAAGGTATGCCACATCGTGTTAACAAAAGAAAGTTTAATACGGGAAATAGTCTCTTGTGGCTTGAAGTTTGGAGCACCAAGATGCAACGACCATGGAGTAGGCTCAAAGGATTTTAGACGCTTTGCTTGACTCGCAGCAACCTACATCTTATTCGTCATGGCTGGCGTGGGGGCCACAACATCTTCTAGAAGAACGAGATGCGACTCTTTGGGTAGACTCAAGTCTGTCGGCGGAGCATTTTTCGCAGCATGATTTTCAACACCATCAAATGAAGTGTGAGGACTTTTTGTGGCCACGCCAAGGGAATTTGGGCTTGTAACACAGTCTTCCATCATGTCATCACCAAGTACATCACCATACAACTCATCGATGCCCAACTGAAACAACAAAAAAAACTTTAGTTTTCAAAAAAAAAGGAAGAGAAAGGGAGTAAATTTTAAGGAAATAATAATATTTACTCATTTCTCCAGTTCAGACAACGGCATCGTCGAGCCACGGTCACCTTCTACAAAAAATCCAGTATCGATACTGAGAGCGTCCAAGTCAGCAAACTCACTATGGCTCGTGTCCTTAGCCTTCTTCTTTGAACGATTCCAATGGATGTCGTGACTAACATCGCTCTCGTTTAAACTGGAAATTGCACTAACATTCAAAATCTCATTGGGCAGAGCAGAAGCTTGAGTCTTTTCCTCGTTTGTTGGCATGACGTTGATTGTTATTGCAACATTTTTGCTTGGTGAGGTAGGAGGCGTTTTTCTTTTGCAAGGATTGCTCGTCACCTCCACAGTGGCAGTAGTTGTCTTGGAAGTTAACAAATGTTTAGCTCCTTTGTCCACATGGGCATCCCCGCCTGTCGAAGGGGTAGACTTGGATAAGACCTTGGTGCTTGGTGAAGGATCTTTTGATCTTAACTTGGACTTGGAAGACCCTTCGTGAGTGTTCTTTTGACGTTGATCAACTTTGGAGGATAAAGGAATATCATCTTTCCTTGGAACTTTCAAAACGATATGAGTGCTTTGTCGGGAAGAGTGCACTCGACGAGCTAACCACCAATCTGCATACTCACGAGTCATTAGAGGTCCCTTTTCTGATGGACGCGTAGGGACAATAACCTTTGATGAACCTCCAAGACGAACACGGAGTCCCAGAATTGCATTAGCATTTTCAGTGAGCCGTTATAGGGTCGCTCTATGAGTTTGCCAGGAACATCTTGACAAAAGCCGAATTGACGACTAAACCTATGCGGGCTATAAGATTCCACAATATGAATGTCATCCTGCCTAAGGGTGATGAAACTTGAGCGAAGACATATAAAAAAATCACTCCAAGAATTCGTTTGTTCGTCACGATCGGTAAGATGCAATTCCCTCCCTTGTAGCATAGCCAAATGGTGAAGTTGTTGTGCACTAACTTGTTGAAACAACTCGCGGGCATTACTAAGGTCGAAATGCTTGGCCATCTTCTCGCCAGAAACTTTGCACATCTGCGGACCTCGTTGTGGACGTTTAACACGATAGTAGGTGTCAAAATATGCTCCTATCCATCCATATACATAATGAATAGGAAAGAGTGCTTTGCAGGCACCCAAATCTTGAGAAGTGGAGACCTCCTTCAAGACATGATAAATACTTGCAAGGACGGGAACCGCCAAGGAAAACTTCTCTCCATGAGCAATCAAACTCGCAATTTTGAAGACGCTAGCACGAATGTAGTCAATCTTCTTGTTGGGGAACACAAATTTGCAAAGCCAACATGCAAGAAAAGCCACCAAATAAGTCTCATCTCTAAGTGACTCCTCCATGCCAAGCTCAATAAAGGGGGCATTCTCCTCATCGGTTCGTGGTAGGAAGCCCGCGTCAATATTTCCAGAAGGATTATGATTCAATTTCGGCCTTGTAGTTCGATTCCTCGATGATTTTTGCGGAGGCTTGGCATACCTACTCGGGCCTCGAAACCAAAAATCCACCCAATCACGAATGGAGACCTCATGGACATCATCCTTTATGAGTTTGTAGAATGCCGAAAATAGGTGCAGACAACTTCTTGGGAGGAAAGGTTTTCCTTGAGCGTCTTCTTGTGTCAACTCCTTAGCCAAGGGGATAACTTCGTCGTAGAAAGACCCATGCACCGAGAGGCCTCCGATTGCTCGTAAGTCCCACAGAGAGATGGAGAGTTCACCAATAGAGGTAGAAATTGTGTTGGTAGATGGACGCCAAAGCTCACAAAAGGCACGGAGGACATTCTCATTGTAGTCATATGTGAACAACGAAGCAAAGATGGCGTCATAGACCTTGATGCCATCAAAAGTCAACTTATTGCGAGCAAGAACATCTTCTACCCACTCTCAATATTTGGAAGTGTAGCGAACTTCACCAAAGTCGGAAGGAGGAACACTCCAAGTGGCAAGACGTCCATCGTGATCACAATGAAGAGGACTAGCAGACCCGACCTTTTGATGGGTGGAGGATTTCAAAAGTAGGACCTTCATGCTGGTTGATTTTCCCAAAAATCTATCCAATGCGTCCTTCGTCTCTCTAGTTGACCATTCTGCAAGATCAAGGGAGGCGTCAAGTGGCTTTCTAGCGAGCAGGAAAGCACCTATTACTGGAGGATGAACTTTTAAAGTTAGAACTTAGGCGCGCGAATTCTGCTTGTCGCTAATAATCTCAAGCTCTGGAAGTCTCTTTTCTGTTGCCACAAACCGCTCATGATTTCGGCGTTCCTACACCAAGATATGATTTTTTTTAGTTAAGACGCACAAAACTGGAATATCGAGCAGTGACAGAACTTAAACCAGGATTACGAAGCTCACATGGGATGATACGATGCGAATCTAGATCCAAATTTTTCATATGTTGTAGTACTCCGAGTCTAATTTCCGTAGCCACAAACCACTCATTATTTCGATACTCCTACACTAAGATATGATTTTTTTGGTTAAGACGCACAAAGCTGAAATTCTTGGCAGCAACTGCACAAAAAAACGTTAGGAGAATCGAGCGATGGGATTGCGTTGCCAACTATTGACGAGTACCTTCAAAACCACTGTTGCTTTCATCAAAGAGTGGAGAATTGCTGCTATGGCAACAATCACAGGAGAAAGCAGTGCATTTATAGAAAGGAAATTGATAGAATTTAAGGAAATTCTTGGCGCTCAAGTCACAATATGTGTAAACAAGGAAAACATCACGTCCAAATTGGAGTTGGTCAAACTTGAAAGATAAAATAAGAAAATTAAAGGAAAGATTTTTTGGGTCCATATATGTTCGTACAAGAAAGAAAAAAGAAGGTCTTGCAATTAACCGAGAAAGTGCCATGTTTGGAAATCTCTCCTTAATGCATGACATCAAAAGAGGAAAGTGATTCAAGTGCTTGGTTTATGCTTCTTATACGTCTATTACTTTCAAGATTTGTATGACTTTGTACTTGGAAATGTTGACTTAATAAGTCCATAAGACTTTGGAAAACAAGAAATCATTCCATGGACAAGTAGACACGCATGTAAGTTGCGCTCCCGAAGATGAAAAATTGCGATCAGACTCCAAATCAGAAAATGATAGTAAATAGTATAACGTGTTGAACTATTCTTCTCACATATACTTCAAGTCTTGTCTTATATTTTCGCAAGCTCACATCCCGCCAAGCTTTGAAGTAGGGGGCATTTGTAGACAATTAAAATTTTGTCAAATTTAAATCCATAAGAAATTTGGATTTTACCACAAATTAAATATATATTGGTCCAATTAAGCAACATGGACCGGTATAATTGGGTTTGTTATTTAAATCCAATTAAATTGATTTAAATAAATGTCCATTAATATATTATTGGGCTAGCCCGTCAATTAGTCTTCTATCAAATGGACCGGCCCATAAGCCTCAAGCCCAATGATCCGCTAGGATTTTCTTGAAGACTATTCCACCCCACACCTATATAAAGGGGTCTTATGAGAAGGCTAAGACAAGCAAGTAAGCAGAAGAAAAGGCTAAAGAAGTTCTGAAGGATAGCATCAAGGTCTCCATCCATATTTGCAATCATCGTCTGTAGTCAAATTCCAAAGGCGAACTCAAGTCATAGGCGGGCGACTTCAAATCTTCCGTTCGTGTACCCGCAACATCAAATCCTGGTTCGTGACGAGCTTCAAATTGTTCGTGACGTACTAAAAATCTGAAATCCGTCAAGTTCAAGATCAAGCTTTTAAGCTCTTAAACCATCTGTCACGACCCTAGTTCACCAATTGTGAACATGTCGTGATGGCACCCAGTCCCCACGACTAGGTAAGCCTAACACGTTGCGGAATATACAAGTTATAAAATACTTAAATAAGGAACAACGGAAAATAACACAAAAAGGTATGTAATCCGTGCCGCTTGGCACATACATCCGTCACACAATAAATAGAACACTACCAAGATCCGGAACCCCACGGTAACACAGACTAAAAGAGAAATACAGCTGTGGCTCTGTGTGTAAAGAGTATCTAACAACGAAATGAAGAAAAAGTCAACTAGTAATACTAGAATAGAAGGGAAGCCTCCGGATCCGCGGACGTAGCAGATCATACCTCGAAGTCTCCCAGAAAGCTGCGGAATCACCTAGCACGAGCCTGCTCTGATGTACCTGGATCTGCACAATAAAAGTGTGTAGAAGAGTAGCATGAGTACACCACGGCGGTACTCAGTAAGTGTCAAGCCTAACCTCGATGGAGTAGTGACGAGGTAGGTCAGGGCCCTACTGAGAAAAACAATAATATAATGATGAAAAAACAAAATAAACAGTTTATATGATAATAATTTCCGAAATAACAACATTATGATAATTACTGCAACTGTCTACGATTAAGCTAACAACAAATAACCAACTCAAATAAACAAATCCAGGATCCGTGGGAATTGAACCCACAGTCCCATTCTCAGTACCTCTGGGTCTCCGGGAATCGAACCCGCAGCCCATGTCTCAATAATATCTCAATAACTCGGGATCTCCGGAAATCGAACCCGCAGTCCTTACCAGTAATTCAGCATCTTGGGAATCGAACCCGTAGTCCACATTTCAATAATCTCAGGATCTCGGGAATCGAACCCGTAGTCCACATTTCAATAATCTCAGGATATCGGGAATCGAACCCGTAGTCCCTACCAATAACTCAGGATCTCGGGAATCGAACCCACAGCCCTAGGTCTCCGGGAATCGAACCCGCAGTCCACAAATAATATCACTCCGGGTCTCTGGGAATCGAACCCACAGCCCTGGGATCTCCGGGAATTGAACCCGCAGTCCACCAACACATCGAATAAGAAAACACACGGAGAGAATATAATATGTTAAATTACAACTTCACCTAAATTAGTGTCAACAATTTATCAAGAGTTCAAGTAAATCAACTAGGCAATTAAACATGTTGAATCCTAGTTAATCATGCTTTTCTAAGTAATACCGGGTAATGGTAACGCTTTTATCAGCTAAGAGCAGGAATATCACTAATCGGACAATTCAAGTATGGTGTGTGTTACAACAACCAGCATGTACACGCCCGTCACCTCGCGTACAAGGCATTTAAACTATCACATAATATCCTAGGGGTGAAAGTTCCCCCACACGAGGTTAGACAAGCCACTTACCTCAATTCCGGTACAAAACCGCTAAGAAACAACCCTCTTGCCGCGAATGTCGGCCTCCACAAGTGTAGTATCTGATAAAAATCAATAGAATCACATCAAAATAGGCCAATTGGGCATTATCCAATCAAATTAACTCAAAATACACCAAAACCCACAAGTTGCCAAAACCCGACTTCCGGTACGCTTATCGAAAAATCACAAAAATTATATATTCGGGTTCCTTATCTCAATACGAGTCCGTGCATATAAAATTTATCGAAATCGGACTCCGTTTGCCCGTTCAAATCAAAGATTTCCTAACATTTAGGCCTAGGGCTCAAACCCGCCTTTAATCTTCCAATTTCAGTGAAATAATCATGGATTTCATGATAAACCAACGAATTAAGGTTAGGAAACTTACCCCCGATGATTTCCCGGTGATATCCCAGCGTTTCCCCTTCAATTCCCTCTCTTGGAGCTCAAAAATGGCGTTTTTGGTTTATGGTTCGCGGCTGAAATGTTTCTGGACTTAAGTCACTGCCAGACATTTTTACTCTATGCGATCGCATGATACCTGTTGCGATCGCATAGTACAAATTTTGACCTTCGCCAGAATACTCTATGCGATCGCATAGACCTCAATGCGATCGCAATGCTTACCGAATTATAACTATGCGATCGCATGCCCTGCTCCGCGATCGCATAGAACAAAAGCTGGACCTGGGACCCCTCTTCTCTATACACTATGCGATCGCATAGGACAGTACGCGATCACATAGAACAACTTTCCAGAACTATGCGATCGCATATCCATTCCCGCGATCGCATAGAACAAATTTCCAGAACTATGCGATCGCATATCCATTCCCGCGATCGCATAGAACAAATTCTTGGCCTCTCCAAAACCTTCTATGCGATCGCATTAGCCCATTGCGATCGCATAGAGCATTCGTCTGCAGCACACACCAGCAGTTAACAACATTTCCAAAATGCAAGAAATAGCCCGATTTGACCCCCGGATTCATCCCGAGACCCCCGGGATCCCAACGAAAACCACCAACCTATTCCAAAACATGATACGAACTTATTCTAATCATCAAAACACGTCTAACAACATCAAAACCCATAATTCACATTGAATTCAAGCCTAACTTTCTTAAAACTTTCCGAATTGCACATTCGATCTAAAACCCGACCAAACGACGTCCGAATGACCTGAAAATTTGCGGACATATCCAAAATCACATAACGAAGCTACGGAAATTGTCGAAATTCCATTCCGACCCCCGGATCAAAATCTCACCTATCGTTCGGATTCGCCAAAGTTTTAAACTTCGGCATTTCAAGCCTAATTGAGCTACAGACCTCCAAAATACATCCCGAACGCGCTCCTAACCCCGAAATTACCTAACGGAGCTAATGGAACCATCGAATTTCCGTTCCGAGATCGTCTTAACACTGTTCCGGCTACGGACCGTTTTCTAGTTTCAAAGCTCTTATTTAGGGACTAAGTGTCCCAAAATGCTCAAATCTTTGGAACCGACTCCCCCGGCAACCCACAATAGCAGAAATGAACTTGGGGGAACAGTTAAATTAGGGATTGGGGCGTAATTTTCTAAAACGACCGGTCGGGTCGTTACATCTTCCCACACTTAAAAGATTCGTTCGTCCTCGAACGAGCATAGAAAACATACCCGGAGTAGTGAAAAGATGAGGGTACTCGTTGCGCATATCCTGCTCGGTCTCCCAAGTCGCCTCCTCGACCGGCTGGCCCCGCCACTGAACCTTTACCGAAGCGATATTCTTTGACCTTAGCTTTCTGACCTGTCTGTCTAGAATGGCTACTGGCTCCTCAACATAAGACAGATCCTTGTCTAGCTGAACAGATGTGAAATCCAATACGTGCGACGGGTCACCATGGTATCTCCGGAGCATGGAGACATGAAATACGGGGTGAACTCCGGCTAGGCTGGGAGGTAAGGCCAACTCATAAGCAACCTCCCCAACACGCCTCAAAATCTCAAAAGGGCCAATAAACCTAGGACTCGGCCTTCCTTTCTTCCCAAACCTCATAACGCCCTTCATGGGCGAGACTCGAAGCAGAACCCGCTCACCAACCATAAAAGCCACATCGCGAACCTTCTTGTCTCCATAACTCTTCTGTCTAGACTGAGCTGCACGAAGTCTGTCCTGAATCACCTTGACCTTGTCCATAGCCTCCTGAACCATATCAGTACCTAGCAACCTGGCCTCGCCCGGCTCAAACCAACCCACGGGAGACCCGCACCTCCTACCATATAGGGCCTCGTACGGTGCCATCTGAATACTAGACTGGTAGCTGTTGTTATAAGCAAACTCCGCCAGTGGCAAGAAGTGATCCCATGAACCTCCAAACTCAATCACGCACGCACGGAGCATATCCTCCAAAATCCGAATAGTGCGCTCGGACTGCCCATCAGTCTGGGGGTGAAATGCTGTGCTCAACTCCACCCGAGTACCTAACTCTCGCTGTACAGCTCTCCAGAACCGTGAAGTGAACTGAGTGCCTCTATCTGAAATGATGGAAACTGGAATACCATGCAGCCGAACTACCTCCCTGATATAGATCTCCGCCAGTCGCTCCGATGAATATGTAGTGCTCACAGGTATAAAATGGGCGGACTTGGTCAGCCGATCCACAATGACCCAAATGGAATCAAACTTCCTAACCGTCCGTGGAAGTCCAGATACAAAGTCCATGGTGATGCGCTCCCATTTCCACTCTGGAATCTCAATCCGCTGCATCAATCCACCTGGGCGCTGATGCTCATACTTCACCTGCTGGCAATTGAGGCATCTAGAAACATAATCAACTATATCCCTCTTCATCCGCCTCCACCGGTAATGCTGTTTCAAGTCCTGATACATCTTCGCGGCACCCGGATGGATGGAATACCGCGAACTATGGGCCTCTACTAGAATCAGCTCTCGAAGATCATCTAAATTGGGCACACAGATACGCCCCTGCATCCTCATAACTCCATCATCCCCGATGGTAACATCTCGAGCATCACCACGCCGAACTCCATCCTGAAGGACAAGCAAATGAGGGTCGTCGAACTGACGCTCCCCGATGCGGTCAAATAGAGAAGACCGAGAAACCACACAAGCTAGAACCCGACTGGGCTCCGAAAGATCCGGTCTAACCAACCGCCCGGCCAAAGCCTCGAACATCCATCGCCATAGGCCTCTCTCAAAGTCGGTAGATATGCCAAACTCCCCAAACTCTCTCGCTCGACGACTCAAGGCATCGGCAACCACATTAGCCTTGCCCGGATGATAGAGAATAGTAATATCATAGTCCTTCAGTAGTTCCAACCATCTCCTCTGACGCATATTCAGGTCCTTCTGCTTAAGCAAGTGCTGCAAGCTCCGGTGATCAGTGTAGATCTCAGAAGGAACCCCATATAAATAATGACGCCAAATTTTTAAGGCGTGAACAATGGCAGCTAGCTCCAAATCATGAACAGGGTAATTCTTCTCATGCACCTTCAGCTGTCTCGACGCGTAGGCAATCACCTTACCGTCCTGCATCAATACCGCACCGAGTCCAACTCGTGAGGCATCACAATATACAGTATAGGACCCCGAACCTGTAGGCAACATCAATATAGGGGCCGAAGTCAAAGCTCTCTTGAGCTTCTGAAAGCTCGCCTCACACTCGTCTGTCCACTGAAAAGGGGCACCCTTTTGGGTCAATCTAGTCATAGGTGCTGCAATCGAAGAGAACCCCTCTACGAAACGACGGTAGTAGCCCGCCAAACCAAGGAAACTGCGTATCTCAGTAGCGGAGGAGGGTCTGGGCCAACTCTGCACGGCCTCCACCTTCCTCGGATCTACTCGAATACCATCACTCGACACCACGTGGCCCAAAAATGCCACAGAACTCAACCAAAATTCACATTTAGAGAACTTGGCATAAAGCTGCTTCTCCCTCAGAATCTGAAGCACTATCCTCAAATGCTGCTCGTGCTCTTCCCGACTCCGAGAATATACTAGAATATCATCAATGAAGACAATCACGAACGAGTCCAGATAAGGCCTGAACACACTGTGCATCAAATGCATAAATGCTGCTGGGGCATTAGTCAACCCAAAAGACATCACGAGGAACTCATAGTGACCATACCGGGTCCTGAAGGCAGTCTTCGGGATATCTGGCTCCCGAATCTTCAGCTGGTGATACCCGGAGCGCAAATCAATCTTAGAAAACACATGTGCGCCCTGTAACTGGTCAAATAAATCATCAATACGGGGCAAAGGATACCGGTTCTTCACTGTAACCTTATTCAGCCGACGATAGTCAATACACATACGCATAGAACCGTCCTTTTTCTTCACAAACAATACAGGAGCACCCCAAGGCGAAACACTGGGTCGAATAAAACCCTTGACCAATAACTCCTGTAACTGATCCTTCAACTCCTTCAGCTCAGGAGGAGCCATACGGTACGGTGAAATAGAAATGGGCTGAGTGCCCGGCAACAAGTCAATAGCAAAATCTATGTCTCTGTCGGGCGGCATGCCCGAAGATCAGCTGGAAATACATCAGCAAAGTCACGTACCACAGGAACGGAATCAATAGAGGGAGTGTCAATACCTAACATCCCTCTCATAAGCTAGATAAGCTCCACACCCCTTCTCAACCATACGCTGAGCTCTGAGAAAAGAAATAACACGGCTAGGGGTGTGATCTAGAGTACCACTCCACTCAATACGTGGAATGCCTGGCATAGCCGGCGTCACGGTCTTGGCGTGACAATCAAGAATAGCATAATGGGGCGACAACCAGTCCATGCCCAGAATAATATCAAAATCGACCATCCCAAGCAGCAATAGATCCGCTCTGGTCTCAAAATCACAAATGGTAATCAAACACGACCGATATACGCGGTCCACCGCCAAAGAATCACCCACCGGAGTGGAAACATAAATGAGGGCACTCAAAGAATCCCGAGGCACACCCAGGATGAGAAGCGAAGTAAGAAGACACATATGAAAAGGTGGAACCAGGGTCGAATAGAACCGATGCCTCCCCGTGACTAACCAGAATAATACCTGTGATAACAGAGTCGGATGCAACAGCCGCGGCGCGATCAGGGAATAGCATAGAATCTGGCTTGTCCCCCCTCTCGAGGGCGGCCTCTAGAACCCCGACCCCCGCCCGGCCGGCCGGGCAGGTGGAATAGCAGCCCGGAGCCGGAATGATAGCCTGTCGACCCCGAAAGCCACGCCGATCGTCGCGACGATCGGTGAGGTGCTCCTCCCTACGCCCGGGGCACTCCTCAACCAGGTGGCGAGTATCCCCGCACTCAAAACAAGCTTCGGGAGGACGCGGTGGCTGTGACCGACCGGCCTCAACCCCACTAGTCCGACCCCGGAAGGACCCCGCGTAGGAGGTGCATTGGAAACCGGGGGAGCATAACAAGGCTCCGCGGTGCCGGAAGACACGGAGTGCTACGCGCTGCGGCAACGTCGAGTCGAATCGGACGACCGAATATCCCCTCGCCAAAACGACCGGCCGCCGAAGTGCGGGCACCACAGAAATGGCCCGACTCACGAGACCTCTCGGCCTCTCTATCTCCACGCTCTCTGGGAGCATACTCCGATCCTCCCGGCAATGCTAATCGCTCGCCGGTAAGATATATCCGTCTCCGACTCTCCGGCCATGCTCGGATCGGATAGGTGGAATCGAGCCCTCAATAAATCTCCGCACTCTCTCCCGAACCGTGGCTACCGAGGCCGGTGCATGCCTGGCCAGACGGGTGAAACTGATGGCATACTCCGATACTGACATGGAGCCCCGTCGCAACCGCTCAAACTCCGAGCGCCAAGAATCCCTAAGGCTCTGTGGAACAAACTCCGTCAAAAACAGATTTGAAAACTGCGTCCAGGTCAACGAAGCGGACTCCTCCGGACTATCCAACTCATACGTGCGCCACCAATCATAAGCGGCCCCGCGAAACCGAAAAGCAGTGAAGGAAACCCCGCTGGTCTCCACAATCCCCATAGTACGAAGAATACGACGACACTCCTCTAGAAAACCCAATGCATCATCGAAACCAGACCACTAAACACCGGAGGGTCATATTTTCGAACCTCTCCAATCTACGCTCGTCGTCCTCAGAGGCAGCCGGTCCACCTCCCGGTTGTCGTCGGGGCGGCCGGAGGCATAACCAAAACATCCGGAACATGTCCCACCGGCACACGCTGCTCCGGTGAGTAACGGCTACGGGAGTCCGGGCCCCTCCCCGCCCGAGATGTAGCCGCAACAAGAGGAAGCAGCCCTGCCCGGGCTAAAGTGGTATACATGCTCATGAACCGAGCCAGGGTCTCCTGTAGTGCTGGAGTAGTAGCAGCTGTAGTCGGTGTACCATGTGCCTGCGCTCCAACCTGGTCTACCGGTGGCACCTCAGCGGCAGCGCGCGATGGTGCTGTGGCTGCACCTCGGCGCGTCCTCGTCCTCTACCTCGGCCCCGGCCTCTGACGGCAGCAACAGGGGGCGCGGGTACCTGATCATCGCGGTTAGCTCGTGTCCTCACCATCTGTGAGAGAATAGAAAACAGTAGTTTAGATTTTTGGTGTCAAAATATCGCACTACAAGGAATTCAAAAGAAATGAAGAGTTTCCTAAACAGTTACATAGCCCTTCGTAGATAAATACGGACGTCTCCGTATCGATCAGCGAGGCTCTAAATAACCGGCATGTGTCCCGTGACTCCTATGAACCTAGAGCTCTGATACCAACTTGTCACGACCCTAGTTCACCAATTGTGAACATGTCGTGATGGCACCCAATCCCCACGACTAGGTAAGCCTAACACGTTGCGGAATATACAAGTTATAAAATACTTAAATAAGGAACAGCGGAAAATAACACAAAAAGGTATGTAATCCGTGCCGCTTGGCACATACATCCGTCACACAATAAATAGAACACTACCAAGATCCGGAACCCCACGGTAACACAGACTAAAAGAGAAATACAACTGTGGCTCTATGTGTAAAGAGTATCTAACAACGAAATGAAGAAAATGTCAACTAGTAATACTAGAATAGAAGGGAAGCCTCCGGATCCGCGGACGTAGCAGATCATACCTCGAAGTCTCCCAGAAAGCTGCAGAATCACCTAATACGAGCCTGCTCTGATGTACCTGGATCCGCACAACAAAAGTAGTGCGGAAGAGTAGCATGAGTACACCACGGCAGGTACTCGGTAAGTGCCAAGCCTAACCTCGATGGAGTAGTGACGAGGTAGGTCGGGGCCCTACTGAGAAAAACAATAATATAATGATGAAAAAACAAAATAAACAGTTTATATGATAATAATTTCCGAAATAACAACATTATGATAATTACTGCCAACTGTCTACGATTAAGCTAACAACAAATAACCAACTCAAATAAACAAATCCAGGATCTATGGGAATTGAACCCACAGTCCCATTCTCGGTACCTCTGGGTCTCCGGGAATCGAACCCGCAGCCCATGTCTCAATAATATCTCAATAACTCAGGATCTCCGGGAATCGAACCCGCAGTCCCTACCAATAACTCGGGATCTCGGGAATCGAACCCGTAGTCCCTACCAATAACTCAGGATCTCGGGAATCGAACCCGTAGTCCCTACCAATAACTCGGGATCTCGGGAATCGAACCCGTAGTCCCTACCAATATCACGCCGGGTCTCTGGGAATCGAACCCACAGCCCTAGGTCTCCGGGAATCGAACCTGCAGTCCACAAATAATATCACTCCGGGTCTCTGGGAATCGAACCCACAGCCCTGGGATCTCCGGGAATTGAACCCGCAGTCCACCAACACGTCGAATAAGAAAACACACGGAGAGAATATAATATGTTAAATTACAACTTCACCTAAATTAGTGTCAACAATTTATCAAGAGTTCAAGTAAATCAACTAGGCAATTAAACATGTTGAATCCTAGTTAATCATGCTTTTCTAAGTAATACCGGGTAATGGTAACGCTTTTATCAGCTAAGAGCAGGAATATCACTAATCGGACAATTCAAGTAAAGTGTGTGTTACAACAACCAGCGCATGTACACGCCCGTCACCTCGCATACAAGGCATTTAAACTATCACATAATATCCTAGGGGTGAAAGTTCCCCACACGAGGTTAGACAAGCCACTTACCTCAATTCCGGTACAAAACCGCTAAGAAACAACCCTCTTGCCGCGAATGTCGGCCTCCACAAGTGTAGTATCTGATAAAAATCAATAGAATCACATCAAAATAGGCCAATTGGGCATTATCCAATCAAATTAACTCAAAATACACCAAAACCCACAAGTTGCCAAAACCCGACTTCCGGTACGCTTATCGAAAAATCACAAAAATTATATATTCGGGTTCCTTATCTCAATACGAGTCCGTGCATATAAAATTTATCGAAATCGGACTCCGTTTGCCCGTTCAAATCAAAGATTTCCTAACATTTAGGCCTAGGGCTCAAACCCGCCTTTAATCTTCCAATTTCAGTGAAATAATCATGGATTTCATGATAAACCAACGAATTAAGGTTAGGAAACTTACCCCCGATGATTTCCCGGTGATATCTCAGCGTTTCCCCTTCAATTCCCTCTCTTGGAGCTCAAAAATGGCGTTTTTGGTTTATGGTTCGCGGCTGAAATGTTTCTGGACTTAAGTCACTGCCAGACATTTTTACTCTATGCGATCGCATGATACCTGTTGCGATCGCATAGTACAAATTTTGACCTTCGCCAGAATACTCTATGCGATCGCATAGACCTCAATGCGATCGCAATGCTTACCGAATTATAACTATGCGATCGCATGCCCTGCTCCGCGATCGCATAGAACAAAAGCTGGACCTGGGACCCCTCTTCTCTATACACTATGCGATCGCATAGGACTGTACGCGATCACATAGAACAACTTTCCAGAACTATGCGATCGCATATCCATTCCCGCGATCGCATAGAACAAATTCTCAGAACTATGCGATCGCATATCCATTCCCGCGATCGCATAGAACAAATTCTTGGCCTCTCCAAAACCTTCTATGCGATCGCATTAACCCATTGCGATCGCATAGAGCATTCGTCTGCAGCACACACCAGCAGTTAACAGCATTTCCAAAATGCAAGAAATAGCCCGATTGGACCCCCGGATTCATCCCGAGACCCCCGGATCCCAACGAAAACCACCAACCTATTCCAAAACATGATACGAACTTATTCTAATCATCAAAACACGTCTAACAACATCAAAACCCATAATTCACATCGAATTCAAGCCTAACTTTCTTAAAACTTTCCGAATTGCACATTCGATCTAAAACCCGACCAAACGACGTCCGAATGACCTGAAAATTTGAGGACATATCCAAAATCACATAACGAAGCTACAGAAATTGTCGGAATTCCATTCCGACCCCCGGATCAAAATCTCACCTATCGATCGGATTCGCCAAAATTTCAACCTTCGGCATTTCAAGCCTAATTGAGCTACGGACCTCCAAAATACATCCCGAACGCGCTCCTAACCCCGAAATCACCTAACGGAGCTAATGGAACCATCGAATTTCCGTTCCGAGATCGTCTTAACACTGTTCCGGCTACGGACCGTTTTCTAGTTTCAAAGCTCTTATTTAGGGACTAAGTGTCCCAAAATGCTAAAATCTTTGGAACCGACTCCCCCGGCAACCCACAATAGCAGAAATGAACTTGGGGGAACAGTTAAATTAGGGATTGGGGCGTAATTTTCTAAAACGACCGGTCGGGTCGTTACACCATCATCCGTGACGAGAAAAATCAGAGGACTACATCTATTTAGATTTAGAGATATTCTAGATATTGTAACCCCATCACTTGAATTTTAATATAATATTTGTCGATATTTTTCTTGTCTTGATTATTATTTTTCAGGAGCGAAATTTAGTTGTTACAGGGTGTATTCTATTTTAAATATCGTTTAGCCTCAAAATCAAAAAAATAATTAAATTTATAAGTAATTTTAAGAACAAGCAAATTAATTCGATATAAAGCGATAAATTAAGTCAATATTAAATAAATAAAGGTAAAATAAATTTATACCACCCGAATAAGGTAGTTCCAGTCCTAGTAAAATAGTCACCCTCGATCCTAGCTCACCATGGCCAGCACTAAAGAACATGAAAGAGCTAATAACAAATAAAATAATAATATATTGCTTTGAAGTGCGTGTCACAATGTACTTCATGAATTACCTGACACCCCTTTATATAGTAAGGGAATCCTACTTTAGGTACAACTCTATAAAAGGTAGAAAATCTTCTGATTAACGAACTGTCGGTTCCTTATTGGTACATGTCGAGATACCCACTGTGATATCCGGCTGGTAGGCGTCATGCCCCCCGATTCTGGCTCAATGGGACTTTGCCTCAATTCGGTCCCTCGCTACCATGTCTCGAGCTTGGTTTATCTTGTCGGAAGCCGGGGTGTACCATGAGCTGGATTTTATCCGTATGCAAAGATGGAGATTTTATTTTAAAATTTTATTATAAATTAAAATGGGGTAAATGGTATATTTTTACGCCCCGCCCACCTTTTGATCTTAATATACACACAAAGTTATCTTTCAGTCTAGTAGCGGAATACGGTGTGTTCCCTTTTTTATATTTTGGCAGCATTTCATTGGTATACATGACCCCTCATATCTGGATTGTATATACCCGCCCTATTTGTTAGACCCACTTTGTTTTTCGGACTATCCAACTATAAAAACAAAAAACCTTATATTATGTACCCCTGTCCCTTTTAATCATCTTCTTTATCAAATTGATGATGCTTTTCGGTAGTTTCTTTCCTCTTCTCTTCTATTTACACGCGTGTGCTCTCAATATTTTCTTCTGAAAGAACTTAGGGACTAACTGTATATGGTCAAATTCTGCCCCTTGTTGTGGCCACGACCCAGGACTAAACAATAATCGTATTGAGGGTACGCCCCCAGAATGTCAGAGCGAAAGCGCGTTTATGAGTTTCGCCGTCCCCTCGAGGACGCGCGACCTATTTATATATTTGTTTATTATTTCGAGTAGGTCCTCTTGTTATATAAAGAAGGATCCCAATGTTGTAAAGGATCATATCTTTTTCTAATACAAGCGCTATCTCTCTCTGCTTTCTCTCTCTGTATTAGAAAAGATCTGATCATTTACAACATTGGGATCCTCCTTTATATAACAGGAGGACCTCCTCAAAATAAAAAAATAAATATAGAAATAGGTCGCGCGTCCTCGAGGGGGCGACGAAACTCATAAACGCGCTTTCGCTCAGATATTCTAGGGACGTACCCTCAATACGACCATTGTTTAGTCTTGGTTGTGGCCACAACAAGGGGCAGAATTTGACCCTATAAAACCACACCATATTCTATTACTCGTGAGGGTATTTATAGACCGAAAGATATGGTTGTGTATATTTGGACTAAAAGGTAAACGAAACGTAAAAATAAACTATTTACCAAACGATATGGGTAATTTTTTGACCATTTTTCAAAATTAAAATCAAGACCACAACCACCAGTTCAGAATAAATGGAAGATAATAATTAAGAAATGATTAACTAAATAAGTAATAACTTAAAGACAAAAAATAATACTACAGTCAGAGCCAGAGGAGGACCCTATATTTGGCGATGGTAAGAGTACCATGACATTCAATATAAATTTATTATTGCTCACATAGAATTGTATGATGGCCTATGCTACTATTTTTTTTAAAGATATTTGCAAGTATATATTGAGTTTTTGTCGAAGTTTTCAAGTGACAATGACCTCACAGATTATAATGTGTGTCCGTCTCTAATGCTACTACATGTATTTGTTATTTTACCTTGTATTTGGTAATACCATTATGAGACTTGCCATATAAGTTATGTGTATATTTTGTTATTATGGAATAATTACTGTTCTTGTTACATCCCAACAAAAAATGGTCCAGATTTGGAGTCCTTATCCAGTTTAACTCAGGTTGTATATATTTTGAAAAGAACTTTTCCTTCTTTAGCCCATTATTAAAGACACACTTTTAGGTTTTGTTTTCTTTTCTTCTTTCTTCTTTCCCAGCATACTCAATCTTTCTCCACTCACCTCTCTCTTCTTTCTCCCTAAAAATTACATAATTATTTTGTACACACTCTTGTGAATTGCTTTTGAGTACTAAAGTGAAGAAATAAAAATAAATACCACAATATTCTAGCAAATTTGTGCTCTATACAGATGTGCACAAGGGCTCTTTAATCCTCGCATTCTATATTAATTAGGTTTCAAATTTTGAGTTAATTGACAAAGAGAGATTAAGGAACCACAATAAAATTTGTCCTATCAATTTAAAAACTATTAGATCTCCCCTAAAAGAGCATCTCCAGCTACCTCTTCTCATATTTTCTTATATTTTATAGTTTTTGTCTTATTCTTTGCTATTCGTGAAATCCATATTTGAATGCTAAAACCTCGTTGGAAAAATTCACCACCGGCAATCACCAAACACTGCAATGTAGTGATGAACATGAGGTATTTTTCAGTAAATATTTATAGGTAGTGTTTATACACACTTATACAATATTGTATAAGTATGTATAAGTGTGCATATATGCGTACAATATTGTATAAAGTATCTATATTTTTAACGGAAAAGGTCCAAATACCCCCTTGAACTTTACGATAAGGTCTACATATAACCCTCGTTAAAAGTTTGACCCATATCCAACCTTGCCGTTATACTATTGGCCCGGATACCCCCTGGACTTTACGATAAGGTCTATATATAACCCTTTATGGCAAGGTTGGATATGTGCCGAACTTTTAACGAGGGTTATATATAGACCTTATCGTAAAGTTCAGGAGGGTATTTGGACCTTTTTCGTATTTTTAATGTTTAAGTGTGTACATATATTGTACGCGTATAATAGGCATTCATGGAAGCTTGACATTTTCTTCTCTATATTCTTTGTTTTATTTTTAGTATATACATTATTACATAATGTATATACAATTTTATACAAAGTTACATCATTATACATGTATGCACATATAGAGTCAAATCTAAAATTAAAATTTTTATATGTTTAATTTTTTTTTTCTCGAACAATCTATTGTATAAAGAGGCTTTCCTTGTTGATTTATCTGCCAAATCACAAAAGTGCAACCAATTTTATTTTTGCTATTTGAAACTTGGAAAAGAAGAAAATATAAGATTTACGAGTTGCATTATATATGAATTTGTGTTTTTGTAGATGGAATAGGAATATTTACAAACGTGGGGAAGAAGAATAAAAATCTCCCAATTTTGATGCTTGAAGATCTCCAAAATAAAAAAAAATAAAAAAAAAGTAAGAAAATTGCTCATTTTTCAAACTTTGGCCTATTGTTAATGGGCTACATATTACAAAGTTGTAGTTGAACTAGTGTGCTGCAATGCATATGTAAAAAAGCATAGGCTAACCAATTTTCGGACTGGTCATTAAAAAATAGTCAGCGTTTGTAAAATTATTGAAAAATAGCCACTATTTTGCTGCAACACGAAAAGTTTCAGCATAATATACTAGAGATCAGTACATCTGTGTATGAATTTCCAGCATATTATGGTAGAACTCCAACACGCAAAAAGTTCCAGTATAATATATTGGAGATTGGAGCACCTGTGCTCCAATCTCCAGTATATTACATTAGACTGATATATTATATTGAAGTATTTTTCTGGATTTTGAACAATAGTTTCGTTCAAATTTATCTTTAAATGAAAAGAGACTAAACTTCCATTACTTTTAAAACTGTACCTATTTTTGAATGACCACTTGTAAATCTGACTATTTTTTAAATTTCTCCCAATATATATAGGTGAAGTGTATATTATTTGTATAATTCTCTTTATTATTATTGATAAGAAAACAAAAAATAATCACCAAAGACAATATGTTCCTAATTCGGGTATGTATAATTTTGAATCGCATACGGAAAGAGTAGAGGTCATGTTCATGGGCCTTAATGTATTGGACTCGACCCGAAAAAGCCCATATATTAGAATTATTTATGAAGTGCGGTTGAAAAGAGTCCCACATCTGAAATCTAAGTGAAGAAGCCAGCGGCTGTAGCACTATATAATAAGCGAGTACAACACCATTTAACTCACACAGCCACGCGGTGAACACAAGGGATTCTGAATGAGATACCCGTGTGCTTGTTGCAACAAGTGGCACAATTTTTTTAAAAGGGATTCTGAATGATGTTTCCCGCAATTCTAGTTTTTAAGATTTTTATGGTTGTATAGAATAACAATATCTATCTAGTATAGTTATAGTAAGAAAAAACAAAACAATAATAAAAATACAAATAGAAGAGCATTAATAACTGTAGTACAATCCATGTGAATTATCTACGAAGAGCCCTATCTACTCCGGAAAAGAAGTACGAAAATTCTTGAAATCTCTACCCTACAATTTGATATTAGACTTTCCTAATAAGGGCCAAAATTTGCATACTAGTCATGTCTTGTTTAATTACCTCTCTCAATGCTTCTTAGGCCTCGCCTTACGCCGACCACCTTCAACTTCACAACTCCTCATCAGGGCTTCAGAGCTTCTCCCTTGCACATGCTCGAACCACCTGAGCCTCGCGTCGCATCTTCTTATCCGCTGGGGCCACTCCCACCTTCTAACTTGCCCGCACATCCACCTGAGCACCCTATTCTCCGCAACCTGTATTCTCTGAATATTAGAGTTCTTCAATGGCCAACACTCAACCCCATACAACATGTCAGGTCTAACCACAGCTCTATAAAACTTCCCCTTGAGTTTCTGTGGCACTTTCTTGTCACACAGGACTCCTGATGCAAGCCTCCACTTCGACCACCCCGCTCCTATACGATGAGTGACATCCCCGTCTATCCATCTCCCCTGAATCACCGATCCAAGATATCTGAAACTGTCCCTCTTGGCGATGACATGAGATCCAATCTTCACGTCTCTGCCTACTTCGCTCGGCTCGGTGCTAAACTTGCACTCCAGGTATTCTGTCTTAGACCTGCTTAGTTTGAAACCATTAGACTCGAAAGTCTGTCTCCATACCTCTAGCCTCTCGTTAACACTGACCCTCGTCTCGTCTATCAAGATCATGTCATCAGCAAATAGCATACACCAGGGCACATCCCCTTAAATATGCTGGGTTAGAGAATCCATCACCAAGGTAAACAAAAGAGGACTGAGCGCCGATAATAATATAGAAATTTTTTTATTATTAAAATATTCTGACCCTATGTTACAGCCGGTGGTTATTATGGGAAAAATCATAGATTTTGGCTATTAAGGGAAATTAAATCGCAACTAGTGGCTAATTACTTTGATAAATCTTAGTGTTTGGGCAGAAATAATTTATTTGCTCTTCATTATCATAAGTTGTGCTCAAATAATTAAAAATAGCTTTTCTTATGGAAAAACTCATTTCGACTTTTTCTGCTTATTATTTGAAGGTATTGTATTTTTTTTTTTTTTTAAGAAACGAAAAATCACTTGGTAAAACAATAGCAAATGGGATAACCTCTGTAATTATTATGAGAATGGAATGGAGAAGCTAACTTGTTTGATTTCTTATTTAAGAGCATAATAGTAATTATAAGTAACAATATCCACTATAATTCCAACTGAACGAGAGACAATTTAATGAAAGTTCCTAGTGAAAGCCTAAGATTGTCGAATAAGCACAGATACACGTGTAGGTAGGGGTGTACAAACCGAACCGAAAAACCGCACCAAACCAAAAAGTCAAACTAAATCGATTAAAAACCCGACTAGGTTTGGTTTGATTTGGTTTGTTATTGAGTAAAAAAATCCAAACCAAACCGACATATAAATATATAATTTTTGTATATACTTTTAAGACTTTATATAGAATTTTCTTTACAAAAATTCTAGAAATATCTGGGATTCTCTTATAGAATGTAATATTTAATAGGATATGAAGTACTTCAATTTTACTAACCTTAAATAATGGGTTATATGATCAATTTCTTATCAAGTGTTATTGAAATGCGTCAATTTCTTTGTTCTTCCTTGTTCATATATCAAGTTTTATTAAATTCTTATATCTTTTTCAAATTTGAAGAGGTATTTTGATAATCTAAAATTAAATAGAACTTATCATTAATTAGGTATCATGTTGATTTATGTTTAATTATTAAATTTATTCACCTTATAAATATACATCGACGGAAAATTATTGTCAAAGGACTAAAAAAATAACTATCAGGTTTTATTAAAAAATACTACCATAAAAATATTTAAATAGATCATATGTTTGTCAAGTTTTTAAATTTTTACTTAACATATATTTACTTATATAAAGTTCAATAAAGTAAGAATGAAATAATATTCACATAACCAAAAAAAACCCGAAAAATCCGAAAAATCCGACAAAACCGATCCAATCCAACTCGATATAGTTGGTTTGGTTTGATTTTAATAAAATCCGAACCAACCCGGTTCATGTACACCCCTAGGTGTAGGTAATGATACATACTACCTCCGATCCAAAATAAATAATTTTTTTAGCTGTTTTCACGCAGATTAAAAAATTCATCTTTTAATACTAATTAATAATAAAATTAATCATATTAACCTTTACAATTTCTTCACATAAATACTCCCAATACATATTCCGATACTATTTACTCCAAGGTCAATATAGAAATAAAAATAATTAATTCATTTGGATCACAAAAAAAAAACAATCACTTACTTTGGACCTTAAATTATTTAAAAACAATTTAAATGGCATTTGTTGAGCAAGTGCTTTTAGACCAGGGAACATCTTCGGCTTACCGCAGCAATTTAAGTCTATTTAATTGAGCAAAATTAGCAAATGGATGGATTTTTAATTTGATAGATGCTTAACGGGTCAATGTGTCATATAAAAATGAACCATATCTTATACGATCCCCATAATATTTTGATCCAAAACACGTTGACAGAGTTGTATGGAATATTTAATTGGATTTATAATATATTTATTCACTATTATAATCTCCGCTTTCTAGTCTAAAATATTTTGTTATACAAATGCATTAAATAATAAAGATTGTCCTTTTTTATTCGTCAGCTTCATAAAACAATTTTATACGACGTGAATTTGGATTATCAAACCACTAAGTTTGACTACACGATGATTGAGGGGGTATACGTTTCCAATAATCCTACTGTAAAAATCTTACGGGTGGACATAGTCTGGCCAAACACGAAATCCAAAATGAAAATTTTTTTTTTTTGAATTTTTGGTTTGGATTTTAGAATTATTGATTGGATGTTGAATTTAATTTTTAAAATTTTTGGATTTTAGCTATGGTACTTTGGATTTTTGGATATCCGAAATTTTATATTTTATATTTAATTCATTATCCATAAATTAATTTTCTTGCGCCGAGGGTCGATTGGAAACAGCCTCTCTGCCCTCTCGGGTAGATGTAAGGCATGTTTACATATTACCTTCCCCAGACCCCACCTTGTAGGAATATACTGGGTTGTTGTTATTGTTGTTGTTGTTGTATCCATAAATCAATAGTAATAAGTTCACTACTTTACCCAATAGATATTATCTCATATATTCAATATTAAAAGTTACTATCAGAATTTTTTTTATTTGGACATGATTTTATTATTGCTACTTTTTATCGGCCGTATTAATGTCTCTGTTGCCTTTTCTTGATAATAATAAATTATTACTTAAATACTTTATTTGGATAATTGCGGTAAGAATGAGGAACTTCATGCAATTTAACATGAGTAATTTATTTGAATTAAAAAAAAAAAACATCTCAATTTATAAGCTCAAGCGAAAATCTAAAATATCCAATCTTGTCCTCTCGTACTTCCATTCTTCTTATTCACATATTCGGAACTGAAACAAGCTCTTGTTTAGCAGTCGATTAATCTGAAATAGAACTTACAAAATTCGACCCGATTCAAACTTTTTAGATTGAATTTGGTCATTTTCTCAATCCGAAAATCAAAAATTTAAACTAAAATTTTCATCTGAACTGCGGCAAAACGCTCCCAGCCCTACCGGTCTTAGTTCCTAGTCTCGTCTAGTTATGAAAAGATATTTCCTTATACACTAATTCTAGTTAGGGGTAATCATAAAAACCCAAAAATCGAAATCCAAATTAAACCGACCAAAAAAAAACAATACTTTTTAGGTTTGGTTTGGTTTGGGAAATATTAAAAACGATCAAATTTGGTTTGATTTTGATTTAAATAAAAAAGTTGCCCAAAAAATCGAACCAAATCGACTATTATAGTAATTATTTAAATTTATTATTACACACACACACACACACACACACACACACACACACACACACACATATATATATATATATATATATGTATATATATATATATATATATATATATAGAGATAAAGTTTCTAAATTTTTATAGTACATCTTAGTCACTTATATTTTTAGTCTAGTTCTTTGCTATTATAATAAATTAATTCTTTGCTTTTATATTCTAGTTTGATTGGTAGTTTTCTTTTGCTTAATACAAAAAATTATTTCAAGTAAAAATAATCGATTTTTAATTTAGTACGTAAATTATTCATCACTATTTGATTCAATTATTATCAATATATTTTGGTAAATGATAGATTTAACAAAGAGTAATTGATGTGATAGTATTACATTGAAAATGTTGTTGCCGGAATATGTGTTTGGTAGTGTATGTTTCATCTTTAAGAAAAAACCCAATAAATAATCGAAAAAACCAAAAAACTGACAAAAATCGAATCGATAAAAGACTGACTTAATTGGTTTGGTTTGGTTTCGATATTAGAAAAACCGACTTACTTGATTTGGTTTTCTTTTAAAGAAAAATCGATCCAAACCGAACCATGAACATCCCTAATTCGGGTCCAATGTTGTCCTATATGAAAGAATGAGAAGAAATTTGCTGATTTTTTTTATATAGAAAGACAACTGTACACTAACTTGAGTAAAGGCAAGTGCTTGTGCGCAATGTTTTAAAAGGCGGGGTGTAAGATGAGGCGTTTTACCTCTAACGAGGCGAGACGTAAGCTCTAGATATGAAATGTAAGTCCCATGGAGTTTTAAATTTTACTAATTTAATTTTTTAAATAGTATAAAATTAAAAAAAATAATTATAGAAATTGCATTGAAAATCACAAATTTTTAAGAATAATCCGTTTAAAATATTTATAAAGTAATACAACTATGAATAATACGAAACGTATGACATATGTCATAATATGCAAATTAGATGCAACACCATTATAACTCAAACATCAAAAGTAATGTATTCGACACGAAATCTTATATGTATCTCTTAAGGAGTAACGAATCTTGAAATAATTTCGATATTTTTCTTAAAATACTTCTTTTATTAAATATACTTTCTATTTAAAATGGAATTAATATAAAAATATAATTCAAAATTCAACAATATGATTCTCTAACATCATTTATTTTTAAGTTTCAACAAGTTAGTAAATTGACATAATTCATCATACAATACCATGGTAATAAATTATTTGTAAATAGTTACATGCTAATACTGAGCTATTAAATTAGTAAGTATTGTATCTCATAAATGTGAAAAAACAATATTTAAAAAATAATTATAAAAAATTACGGTTATATAGTAAAGACATAACAAACGTTAATAAATACTTTTTAAATGAAAGATTTATTTAAAAATAACTATTATAGTAGTCCTGAATAACATACAATAATTTTTATTTTAATTATGATAAAAATACTCTCAACTTTATGATTTATGAATGATTAATTTTGAATAGTCAATAATTTATTAAGAAAATTTGAGAATTTACAAGTTTAATTACATACAATTGCATAAAGTTCTATTAAATGAGCCCGGTATTAGACGTTGGGTGTGTCTGGAGCTTAAACCCCAATGGCTCAGGTGTGCGAGACATTTTACTAGTGATCCGTCCATTGACAAGTCCCAATATTATGCCTTTTATAACAGAGCTTGTGTCATCGTCAAAATTTCTTCAATATGGTTTTTGTGTGATTTACTCCAATATTGTCCCAAATTTAAGAAAATGGAATAAATTTTAATTCTACCATTAAAATTAAGCAACGTTCTGTGTATGATGGATCAGTTATTTCATCTTAAGTTGTCTTGTTTAAGCCATCCATTCAATGCTTACTCCTATTTGTTTTTCTTCAAGGGGTATTCAACCCTTTCTTTAATCATTTTATTTATGTAACGCTGTCAAATCTCTTTATAACAGTTTTATCGGTTCAAATATTTGCTGACTTTTATAGTGAATAGAAAAAATTTATCTAATAATTAATTTTTTTCTTTTTTATGTTATATATGAAAAATAAGAAAATTAATCAAATTTAAAATCTCAAAATATATGCATATTTTACTAATTAAAGATTTAAAAAGCTAATACATTACTAATAAATTCATAACAAAGTGTACACAGATTTAAACTTTAAGGCATACAATTTTTTAAAGCTACTTGAATATTAATTTTTTTAAAATTAATTTATTAATGTAATTGTAGCTTGTTTCATAGCTTTCAATCTCTTACTGGTGAAATAATACTTAATTAGCGAAGATTTGTGTCCATACTTTCAGCGAAAGAGCATAAAAAATATACAAGCATATCTTTTAACGGAATTGAATGAAATATTTAAAAATATTTATTGTGGGAGCATGTACTAACATAATACTCCCGCCGTTCCACTTTAATTAACTTTTTTTATTATTTTTACACATATCAAAGAATCTATCTTTTAGCATTAATTAACAATAAAATTGACTATATTAACCTTAATATGCTCATTGAAAATATAACAAATACTCCTAAGTTCTTTACTCCAAGAGCAACTTTAAAAAAAAGTTAAATTCTTCTAGATATTTGAATTATTAAATATTATAAGGTTACCAAAAATTTTAATTAAAGTGAATCGATGGAGTATTCTTTATCATAAGGGGCGCATTAATTTTTCAAGACATTTGGTTAGAATCTTCAAACTTATTAGTATTAGTAATCTTAAAGATTCTACGTGACTGCTACATAGAAGTAGTTGTGTGATGTTACAGGCAAAAAGCTTTACTTGGGCGCTTAGAATTAAGTAACCTTATGTTTATGTTGGATCAGTTTTTTCATGTTAGGATGTCTTGTTTACACCATTTATTCAATGCTTATTTCTATTTGTTTTTCTTACCCTTCTTTTGATCACTTTATTATTTACTACTATATAATATACTTTCTCCGTTTCAATTTATGTGAACCTATTTCCTTTTTAGTCCGTGTCAAAAAGAATGATCTTTTTTCTTATTTGGAAATAATTTACCTTTATGCAATGATTTATAACCATACAAAATAAATGTGCCTCATTTTACAGCACAAGATCAAAAGTCTTCTCTCTTTTCTTAAACTCCGTACCCATTTAAATAAATTCACATAAATTGAAGTATAATATAGTAGTACGTGTTGATAATAATTTGTACCATAATAATAGAAGTAAGATATAAAAGAACCCACGAGTAACCCTTAAACAATGGCGGGCTTGACTCACTATTATATGTCTCTTTCTATAAACCAATCATTCAAATTCTTGGTGTGTAATTAAGTCACCATTTATTAGATCCACAAAAGCTGAGATTTTTTCTATATTTGGAAGTCCCTTTCAACACATAGTAAACATTTGTCAAAATATTGTTCACACTTGTAAAAGTCTTTAAAGTAAAGTAGGCCCATGCTTCATAAAATTTGGTTTATTCCATAAAGGTTCTCTTTGAGTACTATTTAGGATTAAATAGCACGGTTAGTCAGCTTTTAGACTAGTCATTTAAAAATAGACAGTATTTGCAATGTTATTGAAAAATATCTACTATTTTGCTATAACAGAATAATATTTGGAGATTAGTGCACCTGAGTATGAACTTCTAGCATATTATATATGTTGGAACTCCAACACGCGAAAAGTCAAGCATAATATACCAGAGATTGGAGCTCCTGCGTATGAACTTCCAGCATATTATTTTGCAGCGGTATATTTTACTGGACATCCAGTATATTATGCTAGAAGTCCAGTATATTATGCTGGAGTTTCAGTATACTTATGTTGGATCTCCATTAACTCCAGTATATTATGCTGGATTATTTTTCAGATTTTGTAATGTTTTCGTCAGATTTATTTTTACATAAAAAGTGGCTAAATATCATTACTATGACATATTGATAATGGACTAAATATAAAGTATAAGAATTCGGATTTTTGAATATCAAAAAATTCAAAGTACCAACTCCAATATCTAATCCGAAATCCAAATATTTTAAAATTAAATCCAAAATCTAATTCGTAATCCGAAAATCCAAACTAAAAATCCAAGAAATTCGTATTTCGGTTTAAATTTCGGATTTGCTACTATTAAGCAATTAATGACAAGTACAGATCACCATTTTTTTTTAACGTTATATATATATATATATATATATATATATATATATATATATATATATATATATATATATATATATATATATATATATATATATATATATATATATATATATATATATATATATAAACTTAAAACTTAGGTAGAGTTTTGTATATTACAGGAGGCTTCACCTAAGATGAAGTAATAGTTGGATGAAGGGTTGGTTACCCCTTCCATCATAATATTTTGGTTTTCTAGACATACTAACATATTGCATACAATCCTTGAAAGTTTTTTTGACAAAATATAATCACCGGTCATATCATATGTAAGCATTTTCCCCACAAAACAGGCGGTGATACTAAGTACAAATCACCATTAAACAACCAATGTGTTGTCTTTTCAGTTATCTTCATTTTTTTCGGCTAGGGTGTGCATTCAAATCGATTTATCGATAAATCGAATCGATTATTTGTTATCTAAATCAAAATCGAAAAAATGGAAATCTTATTGAAACGATAACGATAAGCATATGTACAAGTTGATAACCGACAAGTAATTATCGATAAGGGTCAAAATCGAATCGATAAATCGAATGCACAAGCCTAGGACCAGACACCCACATAAACCTGTGCAGTTGCAATATATATATATATATATATATATATATATATATATATATATATATATATATATATATATATATATATATATATATATATATATTGCTATTATTTTAAAAGTGGCTATACAATATCATTTTTCCTAATCTATACCCTTTCATTTACCATAAGTCCTTACACTATTATTTCATCTATCGCATTTAAGGAATGATCATATTTAAAAATCAAGGGAATGAAGTTCAAATTAATAGAAAACAAAATTAGCCGTGATGATATATTTTGTTTTGTTTTTTTATACTGTTGGAGTGTTGATGGCATACATTTGATCACTTACTTTAGTTTTGTTGCATGTCCTTGTTGACACAGTTTTTATGTTATAAATGATGTTCGTTTTATTTTAGCTTCTTTTTGTCCATATTAGGCGCATTTATAGCGATATACTTTCCGAGGAATCTCGCAAATTTTTTTATTGGAGTAATCGATAATCGAATTGATAAGCCCCCAAAATTGATAAATCGAAATCGAAAAAATCCAAACCTTATTGAAACGATAACGATAAGCATATGTACAAATTGATAACCGATAAGTAATTATCGATAATGGTCAAAATTAAATTAATAAATCGAGTGTATATCCCTATTTCCGGCTACCCATTTTCATTTCTTGATTTTGCTTTTATATAGTGCTCAATTGTACTTTACCACTTCCCAAGTAGTTGGATTATCAAATTCTGAATCTTGAAAGCTCCGAGAAGGACATCCTGTGTACAATTTTTCAATATTATATGAAAAGGAAACACATCTGAATTTTTTTATTTTCAATATTTGACTCACTATTATGTTTTCATTTTTGTAAAGTCAAATCACTAATTGCTTTCTAGAAATTAGTTTACTTTCTTTGTCTTGCCTAGTTGAAAGTCCTTGTAGTTTTTATTTATTTATGTCTCGTAATGAAAATGACTAGACCAAACTATGTGGACCAACTTAGAGGGTATTTGGTTACGCTTATAAGCTGGTTAAACTGACTTATAAATATTATTTTAGTTTATTTATGCGTTTGGTAATATCCAAAGTGCTTATAAGCTAAAATCAGTCATAAGTCATAAGTTGGTCACTCCTAACTTAGAATCCGTTTGACTTAGCTGATTTAGAGTGGCTGATAAGCATAGGTGCTGAAAAGCACTTTTATGTGACTGAAGCTAATTAAAAAATTAAGCAGTTACGTTTTTTAATAAAAGTGCTGAAATTAATAATAAGCAACTAAAAAATTCGGTATACAAAGAATTTTATTTTTAAAAAAAGTATTTTAGGGATATAATAGTAAATATTTTGGTCAAACCTAAAGTGCTTATAAACTTAAATTTGATAAGTTGGGGGAGACCAACTTATGGCTTTTGGCTTATTTTGGCTTATTTTGGCTTATAAGCACTTAACTTATAAACACTTTTTAATTTTACCAAACGCGTAGATAAGCCAAAAAGTGCTTATAAGTTAATTTGACCAGCTTACAAACTTAGCCAAACACCCTCTTATGACTTTTTAACTTATAAACAGATACTTTAGTCATTTTAATAAAAGAACAACTTGTTAGCACTTTTCAATCAAACACATCAACAGCTTATCATTAGTTTGAGCACGTCTATCCAAATACATAAATGCTTATTTGAAAAATGAGCTTCATCACTTAAAAATATTTTTTAATACTTCAAGCTTATCAGCTAATCCAAACGGGCTTTTAGCGTAATAATAAGTAATGCTATTATCTAAAATCCATTGTGTTTGAAGAGGGTTTTGTTGTAACTGATAACGTTGCTTCCATGTAACTAGGAGATCATGGGTTCGCGCTGTGGAAATAACCTTTTGCAAAAATGCTAGGTATAATGGCGTACAATATATCTTTGTGGTCCGGTACTTACCCGGACCCTACACATAGCGGAAACTTAAGGCACCGGCTTGCCTCTTTATTGGGTTAGTCTGAAAAAGATATAGTTTGTACATGTCATAGATAGTTAAATATTAGAGCACCCCATGTTACATTTTGACTTAAAAGACTTTGATACCATAAAAGGGAAAACTTTAAGAAACTGTTGAAATTTTCAGAAGAGAGTCTGAGAGTAATGGCATCTTCTGTTGGGCAGCAAAAGTTTTCTGGGAAAAAGATGACAAAACAGTTAACAGGAAAAAGAGGAGACACTGAATTTCATTCAGTAGTGAGAGGTGGTAATCTTGAATTGGCTTTGGAGATGATCAATGGCTGTGTAGAAGGAGAATTGGTAGAATTAGTGTCAAAACAGAATCAATCTGGTGAAACTGGTCTTTATGTTGCTGCTGAATATGGTCATTTGATTGTAGTGAAAGAGATGATTAAGTATTATGATATTGGATTAGCTAGTATCAAGGCAAGAAATGGATATGATGCATTTCATGTTGCTGCTAAACAGGGTGATTTTGGTAAGTTTTTATTTTAAGTGGTTTTTCATTATCTTGTCTATCTATGAACTTATAGAATCACATAATAAATAATAAGCACAAATGGTGTGGTCTAATGGTCAATAAAATAGGTGAAAACTGTGAGAAATTAGGTTCAAATCCAACAGAAATAAAAAATAAACTAGGTGTTTTCCTTCCATTTGTCTAAATTTCGGTGACTAGAGTTAATCGATACACAGGGGCAAGCTGCACTTTGGTAAAGGCGGTCAATTGACCACCATTCTATCAGATGCGTATATAGATAAAATAACATATTTTAGAGGTACATAACATTGAACACACCTTGTCGGAAAATTCTATTAAACTTTTTTCAAGTTGTAACTGGTAAAGTTGCTGCCATATGACCAAGAGGTAACAGGTTCAGGACGTAGAAACAACCTCTTGTAGGATAAGACTCCATACAATAGACCCTTGTGGGTCTGCGCATAGCGAGAGCTTAGTGCACCGAGCTTCTCTTTTTTTTTTTTTTTTTTTTCTGTTTGAACGTCCTTGAGGAAATTTCTATCTTCGTAGCAGGAGAATAATTGAGGTGCGTGCAAGTTGGCCGACACCATCGTTAATTTTAAAAAAGTAATCTCTTAGTGAGTGAAAAAAAAAACAAATGATGGAAGATCCTTCAATATTAAGTCTTATAAATTTGATTGTCCTTTTATCCTTAGTAATGAAAGTTATTGATCATAGATACTAAAAGATTGGATTTTGTTGCAGAAATGGTGAAGGTACTATTTGAGGTTTTTCCACAGCTATCAGTTACATTTGATCAGTCAAATTCCACAGCACTTCACACTGCAGCAGCACAAGGCCATATTAATGTGGTCAATTTCCTTTTAGAGACTAATAGCAGTTTAGCCACAATACCAAAGAACAATGGGAAAACAGCACTTCATTCTTCAGCAAGAAATGGACATGTTTCAGTTGTGAAAGCACTTTTAAGCAAAGAAGAAGGGATCTTAAATTGGAGAGATAAAAAGGGCCAAACTGCTCTTCATATGGCAGTTAAAGGACAAAGTGTTGATGTTGTTAATGAGCTTATTCAATCAGATCCTTCTTTGGCTACAATTATTGATGGAAAGGGTAATACTGCTCTGCATATTGCAACACGAAAAGGCCGCGTAGAGGTAATTTTTCATATGTATATTATACATGTGTTTCGGCAGTGTTGGACTGAACACGGATTTTAAAACAAAAGGCAGCCTAGTGCACTAAGCTCCTGCTATATGCGGGGTCCGTGGAAGGGTCTACTGTACGCAGGCTTACCCTACTTTTCTACAAGAGGCTATTTTCACGGCTCAAACTCATGACCTCCTGGTCACATGATAATAACTTTACTAGTTACGCCAAGGCTCTCCTTCGGACTGAACACGGATTTAAGAAAGAAAAAGACTTCTTGACACAAAATCTGAACACTTTGTTCTGTTATTGAAAGTGTGACAATTCCATCCGACTGCAGATTATAGTTGAAAGATTATTGATCACATGTATGTTATGTAGTTCCATATGTTATACAATTGCCACAGAGCCAAATATTTTACATGATTTTTTGTGTTGAAATGGAAAAACAGAACACTCTTCTGTTCAAAAGCTCAACATAGATGTTATATAAGCTGCACGGCCGTCTTAGTCTCTCTTATAATATTTGGACTCGGCAGGTTATACTTTTACCATATATGGTAAGAGGAAGGCAAGAGGGGTTGCTCTTATGGTAAGCAACATTCACTTCCAACCAAGAGGTTGTGAGTTCGAGTCTTCCCAAGAACAAGGTGGGAAGTTCTTGGAGGAAAGGATGCCGAGGGTCTATTTGGAAACAGCCTCTCTACCCGAGGGTATGGGTAAGGTCTGCGTACACACTACCCTCCCCAGACTCTACTAAGTGGGATTATACTAGATTGTTGTTGTTGGTAAGTGGGACTATCCTAGATTGTTGTTGTTGGTAAGGGGAAGTGTTTCAAATTGTCGACTAACTATCTTAATCTCATGCAGATTGTTCAAGCATTGGTGAAGGACAAACGGATGAAGTGGGACGCCATCAATAAATCTGGTGAGACTGCTCTTGACATTGCTGATAAAGGAAGGCAATCAGAGATAGCAATAATTCTAAAGGAACATGGCATTCTAAGTGCAAAGAACATGAAGTTAGTATTACCAACGCGTTCAGCCAAAGAACTGAAACAAACCGTTAGTGACATAAAACATGATGTTCATAATCAGCTTGAGCACACTTTTCAAACACAAAAGAGAGTGAAAAACATAGCGAAACGTCTGAACAAAATGCACTCGGAAGGGCTCAACAATGCAATAAATTCCACCACAGTAGTCGCAGTTCTTATTGCCACTGTTGCTTTTGCTGCTATATTTAATCTACCAGGCCAATATGTTGATAACCGTAAGCATATTCCTCCTGGATACTCATTAGGAGAAGGAAATATTGCTCCTCAACTACCTTTTGCTATTTTCTTCATATTCGACTCTCTTGCACTCTTCATATCATTAGCTGTTGTGGTGGTTCAAACATCAATCGTAGTCGTTGAAAGAAGAGCGAAGAAGCAAATGATGTCGATTATCAACAAGCTAATGTGGTTGGCTTGTGCATTTGTGTCTGTAGCCTTTCTTGCACTGTCTTATATTGTTGTAGGTAAAGAAGAGAGATGGATGGCAACTGCAGTAACTTTTATGGGAACTTTTATCATGGTCACAACTCTAGGGACACTCTGTTATTGGGTTGTTATGCACCGGATTGAGTCTTCAAATTTGAAAAGTTTGCGCAAGTCAGCTCGGAGTAGCAAGTCCTTGTCACGGTCCATATCAATCATGTCAGAATCAGAGATCCCGGATGATGAGTATAAGAAACTATATGCTATTTAGTTCTTCCACGCCTTGTATTTAGCGATTAGTCTGTATATTCTTGTGGAATAATATATGATCCTTACACTTCAAGCTTCAATATAGTAAAAAAGGGCAGCCCCGTCAGGAAGCATCCCGCGTTCACGCAGGGTTCGGGACAGGGCAGCATCCCAAGGTGTAATATAGGCAGATTACCCTAACGCAAGTATCAATGGATGATTCCAGGGCTCGAACCTGTGACATATAGATCATACGAAGACAACTTTACGGTTGCTCCAAGGCTCCCCTTCAAGCTTCGAGCTTCAAGCTTCGGTGTAATAGCTACTAGTTTTTGTGTAGTATATGAGCAACATAATTGAAAGTGCAGGTTCTTATGCCATTTTTAGTGTTATGAACATTTTACTACTGGTAGCAGCTAGCTTTGTCCAAGTGAAAAACAATGTAGTATATGGGCAAGATAAGTGAAGTATATAATTTTATGCCCTCCTAGAATTTTGAGCATCTTACTACTGTGATCAAATCATTGGTTTCCAACTACATATGTATCTCTGTCCCGGCTTCTTAGTGCACTGGACCGCCCTTTCCTATCTTCGATCAAAGTGTGGATAAAGGAAAAATGAAGCAATTTTACCATTATAGTCCTTAAATGAAGAAGAGCATGGCCAAGAGATAGATAGGAACCGAACGGTTCTAAATCCAACTCATGTACCACTTGAATTGTTGAACAACCGAACCCTTAGGAGCTACATATCTCGTGACACGCTCTATGCGGCTTTTGCTGTATAAAGTGTTTGGACTTTAAGCATTGGGCTTTAAAAGTTTAAGCATGTAAATTGAAAATGATGGGAAATAAAATGGAGGAAAATGAAAATTTTAAATGAAGTGAGCTTTTGACTTGCACTTTGTCCCTCATTGGTGAAGGAACAACTACATTTGTGTGCTTATATATAAAATCACTTCTTAAAGCTCTTAAAGGGAGATGAAGAGAATGAACCCTCGGGCTGTCGTTGTCACTCGGCTTCGGCTTCGGCTTTGGAAAACGACCGATAAGATTATTTTTGGACAAAATTTATTTAATTAATTATTTAATAATTAATTAAAACACTACTGCAGATTCAAAGGACTACTCTGGCAGCGGTCCTGGCGTAACCGCGGCAAGACGCATAACTTCTGAACAGACACCTTTTCCAGAACAAACATCACACCTCTCCCAATAATTGCCTATAAATTCTGAGGCATGGCTTCGTTTTTGACACACTGAAAAATTACAAAACTTCCTTCTTTCTGAAGATACTTCATTCTAATTCGCAATCTCTCTCTCTCAAATTCGAAAGTGTGATTTTGCTCCGTTCTTTGAGTTCGTTGGTATCCTGCAGTTTGTATTGCCACTGTTGCAGGAAGGTTTATTCCGTTTCATTCTGGGAAGATTTAATCCATTACCTTGGCAACGTGTGAGGGGGTTAAAATTCCTTAAGGACGCACAAGCAAATTGTGAACTCGGAATATTTCTTATTCTTTGCTGTTTTTCAGTTTCTTTTATTCTTCTAACAGTTATTTGATTTCATATTTTAATACAGTAGCGCTTCAAATAAAGTGTGTATAACTTCAAAAGAATCATCGTACCTATGGCACATTCACGCATCACCTATTAATGACATACTAAAACTGTAATTGCTTCATAGTATTGCTACCATTTGTTTGAAAAAAAGGAAAACAAATGTTCTGTACTCCTAACATATTCTCATTTGATTCGAGTTGTTTAGGGACGCTAAGATTCAGATCAACCACATTTTGTTACCTTTATTTTAGTGAAAATTTGATTCTTGGTGGGTAGAGGAAATTGAAATGAGACTGAACTGAAAGACCCAAAAGCTCCCAAACAAATACCAAAAGCTATAGCCACATGGTTTGCAATCTCAACCAATCTCTATATATTGTCTCATATGCTAACTTTTTTCCCTTGTCTCCAGTTTTGGTTTCAATTGCTTGAATGTAAGGAGCATGATATACAAAATTGACATGACATAAATTTTGTGATTGGCATTTTTCCACATCAGACTTCTTCTAATTTCCAATATTGCTAACTTTTGGACTCGAAATAAAAAATAAGCAGCCTTTACAAAGTCATTAAAAAATAGCCACTGTTTTACTGAAACTCGGAAAGTTCCAGTATAATACTCACGTATAAACTTCCGGCACACTAAAAGTTACAACATAATATGTTGGATTATGGAGCTCTTGCATATAAACTTCTCGCATATTATGTTGGAACTCCATTATATTATAAAGATCGAACATATTATGTTGGAAGCTCATATGTAATAAATTCGAACTCCAGCATATTATACTGGAATATTTTCGGATTTTTAAGAGTGTTTTTGTTCAAATTATCTTTACATGAAAAAATGCCTAAATTTCGATTACTTTTGAAACTGTGGCTATTTTTCAAATACAAGTTGTAGATCTTGCTATTTATTTTTTATTTTTTGACAATAATATCATCCTTGAGTTTTAGTATACTAAAAGATTAAATTGCATGACTCAATATTGTCCACGTTATAATGAAGTACCAGAAGATGAACGTCTAGTTTTTAGATAATGTTATTGCAGATATTGTCCTCAAGAAAACATCCCAAAATGTAGACATTACACCACATACTCCACTACTGATGAACTATATTTGAAGCTGCTGATATCCCTTTTAAATTTAGATACACACACACATACATATACATACATATATATATATATATATATATATATATATATATATATATATATATATATATATATATATATATATATATATATATATATATATATATATATATATAATTCAACTGTTCTTCCAGCACTAAAGAAGTTCAAAACTTTTGAAAGAGAATGAACACAAACAATAAAACACAGAACAAAAGGGTCCAACGGATTCTCAATTAACGTTCAGAATATGATTGTAATCAAAATTTTGCCATTATTTTAGGTAAAGATAAAATTTGAACAAAAGCCCCTTAAACATCCGATACAATTTCAACATAATATGCTGATTCTGGAATTTGAATTTTTTACATAAGAGATTTCAACCTAATGTACTGAAATTTCATAATATGCGGTAAGTTTATACGCAGGAGCTCCATAATCCTGCAGCATATTATGTTGGAACTTACTATGTGATGGAGTTCCAACATGATAGGATGGAAGTTTATAGAAGCTCCATAATCCAGAACTTTCCGTATTTAAGGAAAATAATGGTTATTTTCTAATGACTTTGCAAACGCTAGCTATTTCCAATTACCAGTCCAAAAACTGGCCAGGCCGTGCTAATTTTTATTAAAAATACTCTTAATGTGGTGTGATATTGTTCGTCTTGGGCCAAGCCGTCACGGTTTTACCCAAAAAGTCATACACCATTAATAGTATCCAACTCCTTATAAGTAGTTTCTCTTTTTTCTATTTTTCATATGGAATTTTGTTCACACAGCCAATAATTATTTTATACTTTAAATGTACCAGATTTTAAGAACCATAGCCATGTAGTTAATATAAGCTAATTACCAAGTAATAAATTAATGCTATGATGCTGTTCTTCAATTTACTAAACTGGTAGAATGGATAAAAAATTGGAATGACTATTATTGTCAGAAGGAAATTGTCTAAAAAAACCAACAATCTCTTAAAATTCATGCAGATTTCATGAAAAATAGGACACAATGGAAAAAAAATATATACCAGTGATGCAATCTAATTGAGATTACTTTAGTTTTAATTTTCACGCTAAGAGTACGTCTTTCAGTCTTATCATATACTTAATTATATGCCACTAGAAAATATAAAGAATTTCCAGTGTTAGAGAAATAAAATTTTACAATATTAGACTGAGACAGATTTATATAAAGCGACATGGAAAATAATAATTCAAATAACCAGCCCTAATTTGCTTGGAATCGAGAACCTATCAATTGATATTGATGATTAATATCAATAGTTATTAAAACACAAATAATTCAAGCTTTCCTAAAGTATATTGATTTCTCAATATCAAAAATTAGGAACACAGCACCTGTAATACTACCATCGGTTGGGTCGAACCTTTAGGTCGGCTTGTGTATATTTAAGTCGCGAAAATATCCTTTTTAAAGAAATAATAAGATTAGATTGCGTACAGTAGACTAATTTAGTTTGTCCTTCCCAAATATTGTACATAATAAAAGCTTAATGCATCGAACCACCTTTTTTACTACTCCCTCCGGTCCATAATAAGTGTGTTTTTTACTTTTAGCACGCTCATTAAGAAAATACTAAACCCAATATAAAATTACCTAGTATGACTAAACTACTCTTATTAAATATTGGACACATGATTATAGTGGCATTTCTGCACGTAAGGGTAAAAGAGTAAATTTTTTTTTTTTTATTACCTAACTAGACACTTATTTGGAACCAAAATTAAAAAGCAAAATAAATATTTATTATGAAACGGAAGGAGTAATAATTCTAATTAATCCATAAGGAACTTGTGGGGATGCTCACATATGAAATGATGATGCCCAAAGGTAATTGTCTATGACATATAATAAAGATAGTAAGTGAAAAAGGTATTGTAATGATGATCATCTTAAAATGTGCATATCTCAAAGGATGTTTTGTACCTATCAAATAGCCTTGTTACATAATCAACCTTAATTTTAGGTGCCACAGATAGTCAAGTCAGTGGAGACTTAAGCATGAAATTATGAAGATCTTTAGGATTTATCTTTGTCATTATCAAGTGGTCCCTGCATGCTTATTGACATACTACATTGTTTTTTTTTTTTTTTTACGTTTTTTTTTATATGACAATATTTAATTAAAGAATAAAAAAAGAACTTACGATAAATAATAAAGGTATTTTTAGAATTTATAATTTCAGGTATATCATGATTTTTTTTAAATATATCACTCTTTTTGAATTATACTAAAAAGAAAAGAGTGTCGTATGAAATGAAAAATAAGGAGTATGTTGTATTCAACATATCGTAGCATCTTATCGATAAAAAGTTTCCACGAGCATCATTTACAACGATCATATTAATTTATCATTGTTATGTGACAAATATAGAATGAATATTAATTAATTATGATATAGCGATATATTCAATCAATGTAAAGACGCACGTGGTATATTCATTTGATTGGTGTAAACTTCAAATATGAGTAAAGTATTTTAAGGAAATACAATGCTTGTAAATTCTTTATCAGATCTAGATTTAACTCTAAACAATGAAAGAGAATCAATGTACATTATGTTAATTTCCATGTCATAACCAAAAAGATAAATTTTGCATTAGCCCATGAAAGTGAACCTAATACACTATTTGAAGTTAAGTTGGAAAATTATTTTCATAAGCCTCTTAGTTGTTTTACCTTGTAATATCGATAAAATTATTTTTGCATGACTTATTGGCACAAATTCGATGTTTCGAACAGTGAAATCAGCCACTGGTGTTTGTATCAAGATAGATTGTCTATATCAAACTTTCTTGGACTACGGTCTTTTCTCGTACCCTGCGTGAAAATAAAGATATTTCATATACTGAATTGTTCTTTTATTCGTTGTTTTAAACCTTTTTAAAAAAATATATATACAGCACTTTCTCTCTTAGCTTTTTTCCTTTGCACGTTGGGGGTGGGGTTCATAATCCTTTAATACTTTTTTTCATTCAGTCTTTTATAAATTTTTATGTAAAGGACTTAAATACTTTTTGATAATACTCTGAACAAAACTTTTATATTGTAAAAAGGAAAAATAACAGCTTTCACTTTACCTTTAGTAAAAGCTGAGAGATTCCTCACTTCTATATATTGTACAATAATAGTACAATATAAATTGGCAGAGTCTATAGCACTTGAATGATTAATAAACCGTGAGAAAAAGTGGAGCAGAATCTAGTTGAGGAAAAAGTCTGTTTGTAAAAAGCCCACTGTCTACCAAAAAGATGTAGTTTCTATAGTACCCTTTTCTACTAGAAAGTTTATCACTTCTTGTAAAATGATTTTTTTCTTTTTTTGGTTTTTTAATGTTTGTTATGAGCGTTGTAGTCCGACTAAATCCGAATTTATAAAGTATCATATTGGGAGTAAAACATTTGCAAAGATACTTTATACCTGGAGCTCGAACCCAATATTTCTAGTTAAGAATAAAGAACACTTACCACTCCGCCGGAATACTTCATTTGATCTTTATAAAAAGGTTGAGATCATCCAAATTAGTGCAAAGGCCCATTTCCTCCTTTTCTTTTTGTCTAAAATTCCCCCTCATTCTTAAAATGAATGTATATGGACAACTAACAACAAAATTGAATGTAACTATCTAAAATTTGTTGAAAATATAATTGAAAAATGGCAGCCGAGCCTGATTCATAAAGTATCTCACCTCCATACAGGGTTCAGTGATTCATAAAGTATCTCACCTCCATACAGGGTTCAGAAAAGATCCGCATCTAACAAGAGTGATGTAGGCAACTTACCCTGAGGCAAACAAATAATTCCACAATTTGAATTCATGACCTAAAAATCACACAAAGACAACTTGACGATTGCCCAAGGCTCTTTTTGTTAAAAAACTAATTAAGCAAAAATGTGTGTTTTCTCTCTTAATTAAGAAGATTTTACAAATTAAAATTAAAATCAACGAGGGGTCATGTGAAAGATATAATTAATGAAGTACATACAAATATTTATTTAAACCGTTTAAACTTTTTTAGATAATGCAGTCACAATTCAGCATAATTCAAGACTAGAGGAACTAAAAAAAGAAAAAATTACATTAACTCATGGAATTATACACAATAAAAACAATGAATTAATTACATATAATCTGCAAAATCAAGCAAGAAACCAGTTTTACAGACTCAATTCCTCTCCAAAATTTTCCTTTTTCTTTTTGAGGAATTTTATAGTATCCTTTAAAAAAGTAACAAAAAAAAAAAGCAAAAAGAAAAAAGAAAACTTATTCAAAATCTGCAAAGATCTGGTCTTTCTTGAATCTCATGACTTGTTGCAATCTTGGAAATTGACATTGAATTAATTCCTCCTTCAATCAATCTCCTCTTTGGATTACAAACCTCTTGAGATTTCTTACAATGAGCAATAGCTGCCTCTATTGAACCCTCATGAATTTCTGTATTAGCACTACTACTTCTCTTTAGTAAATTCAACTCATAAAAACCATTAGAATTCAATGAAAATGATGAAGATGAAGATGAAGATGAACCATTAGATGAAGAAGAAGAAGACAAACATTTTGTTGGAGAATGTCTTTTAATTACTGCTGAAAATGATTTTCTATGATTATTCACATTATCTTCAACTCCTTCTTTTTCAATATTTCTTATCATATTAGCTAATGTTGGTTGCGTACATTTTCCAATACGACCAAATGGGGTTTTCTTAGACACTTTAATATACTTATTTTCACTATCTTTACTACTAAAAACTTGTTGATCAGTCTCATCTGAACAAGCAGACTTGTTAAACAAAGATTTAAGATATGCTTTTGAAGCCTTAATCTTTTGACTAATTAAAGATTGTTTAACTAACTTTAATTTCTTGGACCAAGTTTTCTTTGGATGGTCATTAATGAAAGTACTGAATTCAGTTGACCATTCAAAAAAATACTCATCTGGATTAAGTTCACAACTTACTCTACAAGATTCTGAGGGAGAAATATTGCATGACTCAAATGGGGTACTAGTATTTGTACAAGGTGCAGTCGAACTAATAGTCTGGTACACTAAGCTCCTGTTATACGTGAGGTCTACAGAAAGGCCGGACTCAGAACTCAACCTACAAGATTCTAAGGGAGAAATATTGCATGACTCAAATGGGGTACTAGTATTAGTACAAGGTGCAGCAGAACTAATAGTCCGGTGCATTAAGCTACCGCTATTGGTGAGGTTCGAAGAAGGATTAGACCAGAAAGGTTTATTATACGCATTAATCGAATTGTTGGAATTAATGCTAAATCTTTCTTCTTCTTGAAAAGTTTCTAAATTTGAGGTATGAAGAAGTTTTTGGACCATTTCTAACCTTGGAGGGAGATGAAGAGGGAGGAGTTTGCCTCTATAGAAAAGTTCATCAGCTGGTGAAGTAGTGGTAATTTCTTTGTCAATAGAAATAGAAGACATTTGAAACTCAAACTCTCTACTTTGTGGAGAAGAACTAACTTCCATATCAATGTAGTCTTCTTCATCTACATTCTTGATTTTAGATGATGAAAATGGAGGAGGATTTGTGGCCATTTAATGTAAGCAAAAGACAGGAGTCTCAGTCTCTTATTTTTTTTCCCACTGTTTTCTGAGTGTGTGTGTGTGTAAAGATGCTTATGGGGAGCTGAGCAAAATGTTAAGGGAAGAGATCAGAGGTTCTTTAAAGTGGAGATGATGCCAAGACATAAAAGCTTATAAAAATATAGAATATGTCAGAAACTTTTCTATCTTTTTTTCAAGTAGTATTTCCTCCGGCTCCAAAATAAGTGATTTTTTGAATGTTCTCATGCATATTAAAAATGTCATCTTTTAGCATTAATTACCAATAGAATTAACCATTTTAACCTTACTATCTCACATACCAACTCCTAACACATATTCCAATACTATTTACTCCAAGAACAATGTAGGAAAAACATCATTAAGTCATTCTTAAAATCCGAAAAAATCACTAATTTCGACCACAAAAAAAGGCAAAAAAATCACTTATTTTGGAACGGAGAGAGTAATGTTCGGATCGAACGATGAAATCAACCACTGTTAAGTTGTCTCTAGACGTAGGCAAAATTATTCATAAGCGGTGTCACTATTTTTAAAAATAAGCATGTACCAATCAAAAAATATTATGGAGCCAAGGGAGTTTAAACCCAAGACCCCACACCTCAAATTTGAAGCTGTCAACCACTAGACTATTAAACTATTTTGATGTAAGTAGTGTCACTTTCAATGATTTTTTCATGTATTTCTATTTTACTTATTACTTTTATATACATATATAGTATAATTTTTCGACGAAACGGTATCCCGTGACACCGCTTGAGACAATGTAAATTCGCCCCTGTCTCCATATATCTTATATGTCTAAGGTTTGAGCCGTGGATCAGCCATTGATACTTTTATCGGGGTAGCTGCCTACATCATATCCCGTTTGGGTGCGGGCCTTCCCCATACCATGCATGAACACAAGATGCTTTGTATACCAGATTGCTTTTTTTTCTGAATCTTTAACATAAATAGTCGATCTATATTTATTATTTATTTTTTCTAGTCATATACATAATTTATGCATTGATATTATACGTAATTATATACATATAATACATAAATTATACGTATCTTCACCTACTATTTTAGTTTAAATAGTTTGGTGGACGACTACATGAATTAATTCGTCTTTCATTTTTGTTTTTATTAGCAACGTTCAAATCAGCTTTTATGTATCTCGATTATTTTATCCAATATTTTTTTATAATATAGGTGTCGGATAATTATGGTCGCTGAAGCTTAGGCAAAAATATCTGAAGTGTTATTGTCATTAAAATTAGAGGGGAAAAAAGACTTTTGAATCTGATAATACATCCAAATAAAACAATTGGCCCACTCCCTTTCCCAAAGAAAAAGGGAAAAAAGTTTATTTGACTTCTTTTATGTATTTGGTTATTTTTTCCATCTTTGTTCCATACTATGACTGTTTGGTTCACTTCATCTACTCTATGGTCAAATTGCTACTTATTCACAAGTGACAAATACTTTTTTTTTTTTTTTGCTTTATTATCAGTGACCAAATGTTAAAAAAAGAATACTTCTACTTAAGTTCTTATTCAGCCAAAAAATATGGGACCTTTTTTTCAAATATTTGTTTGTTTATAGAATTTAACTAATTTTTGGCAGATGTTAAAAACAAAATTTTCATTTCCCAAAAATAATTCTAGAATAGTTTTTGAAGTTGTTTACACATAAAACTTCTAGTTCTTTTCAAAAAATGCATGTTCGGACACAATTTAAATTTTTAAAAATTATTTTTATCTCATCTTCAAAACTCATTCCTTTTTAAGTTTCAATGAATTCTATGTTCAAACAACTCAAAAATAGACAAATTAAAAATTATGCTTGACAAGAAATACTTGCACCAAAAAGCTCACATAAAATATAAGTCAAATAAAAAGCGAAAAATATATCCACTATATGAAATTGGTGAATATTTAAACCGTTTTAGTATTATGCAAACACATAGACTCAAATGCTATAAATCATCCACTTGGTTTTAACTATTAATTAAATGAACCACTAACAGATAACAAGCCGTCTTAGCTCAGCTGGTAGAGCGCATGGCTTTTAACCATGTGGTCGTGGGTTCGATTCCCACAGACGGCGTTCACATTATTTATTCATTTTCAGCGAAATTTACTCTATAATTGCGCCTTTATTTTTGAACGATTTTTATAAACTAGTTGTAAATTTTAGTGGGTAATTGTTGATTGAAAAATAACCAACTAAGAACGTGTGAGGACTTTATTATTATTATTATTATTATTATTATTATTATTATTATTATTATTATATAAAAGCCAATAAAAAAGGCGATGAATTTTATTTTTAATAGGCAAGTGTAATAATCCTTCAAATAAATAGAATAACTGCAAAATTCGTGAGAATTGCAAGTTTTAACTGCAAATCTCATCGTGGGGGGATTGCAAGGTTTTAAAATTTGATAAAATAAGTTTTTATTTTTTTATTTGTAGTTTGAATTTGAAACTCCAATGATCTTGGAAAGTTATCCTAATTTTTGATATGTATTAGAATTTTGAATATTCCACTTGGCAGCCTAGCATAGTTTTGCTTTTGTTATTCTATATAGATAGATTAGATAAATAGGACCATGACTGCATAATGCATTAGAGAAGCCACAAGAGAGTTACTACGGGTCTCAAAGATTACTCTGGTGGTCACATGGGAGTCTGGTGGTGGAATGGAGAGGTCCAAGAAAAAGTGAATACCAAGAAAGCAGCGTATCTGAAGCTAGTGGAAAGTGTAAACGAGAAGGAGAAGAGGGCTAATAGGGAGCATTACGAGTTGGCTAAAAAAGAGGCTGAAGCTAGCAATTATGACGGCAAAGACTAAAGCTTTTAGTCGGTTGTATAAGGAACTCGAGGGCCAAGGTGGGAATAAGAGGTTGTTTAGGAGTCAAGGTGCGAGAAAGGACGCCGCGTGACTTGGACCAAGTGAAGCGCATCAATGACGAAGAAGGTAGAGTTTTGCATGATTGGGGGCTTATCCATCGGAGATGGAAGACCTACTTAGTTGTTGTGCCTTTGGGTATGTAGGGGGATTAGAGTTGATGAAGTTGAGGGTACTATGCGTAAGATGAGCATGAGCAAAACGATTGGGTCGGATGAAATCTCGGTGGGGTTTTGGAAGAATGTGGGCAAGGTGGGCTTGGAGTGGCTCACTAGGTTATTTAATGTCATTTTTAGAACGAAGAAGATGCTCCAAGAGTGGAGGTGGAGCATGATGGTTCCTATATAAAAGAACAAGGGTGATATCCAAAATTGTAATAATTATCGGGGTGTCAAGCTGCTTATCCATGCTAAGGAATTCTAGAAGAGATCGGTAGAGCTAAGGGCGAGAAGGAGTGTGACTATTTTCGAGAACCAATTTGGGTTTATGTCGGGGCGTTCGACTACATAAGCCATCCACCTTGTTAGGAGATTGATGGAGCAGTATAAGGAGAGAAAGAAGGACTTGCATATGGTGTTCATCGACTTAGAAAAGACGCAGCATAGGATAAAGTTTCGAGGTAGGTTTTGTGGAGATATTTAGAGGCAATAAGAGTATTTGTTGCTTACATTAGGGTGATTAAGAACATGTATGATAGAGAAAAGACCCAAGTGAAGATGGTAGGCATGGGGGACCCGGACCATTTTCCGGTTATGATGAGGTTACATCAAAGGTTAACACTTAGCCTATTTTTGTTTGCTCTGGTGATGGACGTACTGACGTGACACATCCAAGGGGAGGTATCGTGGTGTATGCTATTTGCACATGATATAGTATTGAACGCGCAATTAGGGCTATAAAGGCAGATCCTGGAATCTAAGGGTTTCAAGTTGAGCAGGACCAAGACAGAATACTTGGTGTGTAAGTTCAGGGGAGGTGAGACTAGACTCGCAAGCCATCCCTAGAAGAAGGAGTTTTAAGTACCTCGAGTCTATTATTTAGGGGGATAGGGAGATTAATAAAGATGCTACACATCGTATTGGGGCGGGATGGATGAAATTGAGACTTACTTCTGGTGTTTTGTGTGACAACAAGGTGCACCAAAACTTACGGGTAAGTTCTACAAAGTAGTGGTCAAACTAACGATGTTGTATGGAACTGAGTGTTGGCTAGTCAAGATTACTCATGTCCAAAAGATGCAGGTAATAGAGATGAATATGTTAAGATGATTGTGTGGGTACACCAGGTTATATAAGATCAGAAATGAGGTTATTCACGATAAGGTGGGGGTGACCTCTATTGAGGACAAGATGCGAGAAGCACAACTTAAATGGTTTGGTCATGTGAGGAGAAGGAGCACAGACGCCCCGACGAGGAGGTGTGGGAGGTTGACATGGGAGGACCTATGAAGAAGTGGGGGTAGGCCAAATAAGAGGTGGGGAGAGGTGATTAGGAAAGACATGACGCAACTTCAGTTGACCAAGGATATGACCCTTGATAGGAATGTATGGAGGTCGATAATTAGGGTAGTAGAGTAGGTAGTTTAGAGTGTTCATAACATTAATATTGACATGCAGTCTCGTTTTCTGTTGGTAGTAGGTTTTATGACTAGTCGTTATTTTCTTTATTTTCTGATCACTTTACTGTCTTGTTGTGCTATTCTGCTTTTATATGGGTTTTTTGTCCCTTATTGCCTATATTTTTATTAGTTTGGTACTTATACTATTTTTAGCCGAGGGTCTATTGAAAATAACATCTCTATCTTCACAAGGTAGGGGTAAGGTCTGCGTACAGATTACCCTTCCCAGCCAGGGATGGGGTATAATACTGTGCATATTATTGTCGTTCTTGTTGTAGCCTGTTTGCCAAGATTCTAAAATAAGCTTATTTTGAAAAGTATTTGGTTAGAAGCAGTTTTTGTTCGGCTAATTAATTTGAAAAGCATTTTTGAGTAGCAATTAATGGTTGCTCAAGCTTTTAAAAAGTACTTAAAGCGTATTTCGTTTTCTCAAAAAATGCATTTGAAAAAAAAAACTACTTTTGCTTCTAAAATTTGTTCAAACACTTTGACTTTGGGAAAAATTACTTTTTGGCAAAAAAAAAAAAAATACTTTTGACCAAAAGAAGATTGGGCAAATAAACTACTATATAAGATAGACTTAATGGAAGTTTGGACATAAGAATTGTAAAATTCCAAAAAAAAATATTTTTTTTTTCGGGTGAAAATGGTATTTGAAAATTTAAGTTGTGTTTGGACAAGAATATAATTTTGGGTTGTTTCTTAAGTTTTGTGAGTGATTACAGTAAAAATTTTGGAAAACAGTTTTTTGAAGTTTTTGAATTTTCGAAAAATTCCAAATAGTTAAAATTGAAAATTTTATGACCAAACTCTGATTTCGAAAAAAAAAAGTAAAAATAATTCGAAAAAAAATGAAAAAATTCTTGTGTCCAAACGGGCTCTTAAACTGAGTGATACAAACCGTGAAAATTCATATAACTAATTCAGCTTGCTTAGAATTGAGGCAATAATATTTATTATTCAATTCTCAATTACAAAATGGAACAATTTATCCAAAAATTATACACTGAGCTGCATGATCAAAGGGTCTTCTTATATTGGATTTGTGTTTTGCACTTGTGTCCAAAAAAAAAACATAGCTTTAATAATCAGAGAGCAAACAATTGAATAATAATGGCCAATGTCTGCAAAACCCACAACCCCAATGCAGCAAACTTTGATTAAAGAAACAATTATATAGCAGTGGATATAAAAGAAACAGCCCATTCCTCAACACTTGGTTTTTAGCACCTTCAAAACAAAAAAAAAATAACAAATTCTGTTATGGATCTCTTCTTTTCTGCTCCTATTTTTCATTGTCTCATTGACTAGGTCAAAGCAGTGATGGGGGTATCTTTTTAAAACCTTTTTATTTATTATTTATTTTTTTACTGTTTTTGAGATGTCAACTTTTGACACTACTAACCCTACTCATAACTACCATAGCCTATAGAGTACAATGTCTTGCCTTCCCAATTTTTGGAAATGTTGAATTCAAACATATAAAAATGGTATAGCTTCCAATGCTCGAGATCTTTGTTTTTATCCCCTTCAACTCCTCTCTCTTATCAGTTTTTTTGTGTGTGAGACTAAACAACTAGTAGGTAATACTGTTAAAATATGACAAGACAATGGCCAAGATGTCATGATTTTGAAGGATACAAGATGTGTATATTAGGCACATGATACGGGTTCGAACAATGAAATGGATACATATCAGAAAAGTAAAGTAACGCACCCATTATCCATTGAGTTTTGAAATATATTCTACTAACCCTTTGAAATTTCTCAGTTATCAAAAAGAAAATAGAGTTATACTCATTATTTAGATCCTATTCATTTCCTTTCATTCTAAAACAGTCCAACCCTAAAATTACTTGTTCTTTCAAGGGTTAAGATCTTGACTATTATATTTGGAAGTCCAAGAATTGTGCCGTTTCAGCCATTACCTTAACAAACAACAATAAAACTACACTTCCATGACGCCCTATTGGTATGACTGAAAATGAAATGAAACAAATAGGAAACTGCCCATATAGAGAGGATAATTGGGAGAACAAAACATGGAGTGAGCATACATTTAGTTTGTTAATTGATATAGACAGAACGAAATACTTGACAGAGCCAAGAGATTTGAAAATAATTTGGATTGATTTCATCATAGACTTATTGTTGCACAGGTAGAAACCACCCATTCACCCGCTTCTGCTCTGGACATTTTCTGTTACTGCTACTGCTACTAGAGACCGAGTTAGAATTCGAAGTTTATGGATTCTAAATTTATCATTTTATTCATAGCTCGTTTCAATTACTAGGTTCAAAATAAAATATTTGTATCCTTGCAAAATACAGAATCTAAGGAAAACTTTCTAGGTTTATCCGAACCCCTAGTTAATATTGTAGCTCTGCCCCTGGCCACATCAGATTCCTCACATGACTTTATCTGACAAAGTTCAAAACTAGACACGCTCCAAACTGAAAACCTTCCTCAACTGGCCCAACTACCAGTCTCCATTTCCCTCTTCCTATTAACGCTACTTCAGCTTTTGCATTCCAAAAGAATATGTATAGCTTCTTATTAGCAGTTCACTTGAAGAACAAATTTTATTTTTTGCTTAGAACATACAGTATCCAGAACTCAAATAATCTGGATTCACACCGAGTAGACCTACTAGGAAGTAAAGTTTCCCCTACCAGTAATTTCTCTATCTTTAAAGCCCAAACATGCTTCTGGTTAAGGTGGAACGATCCCAATTATCTCACCACACACTTCGGCTTTTCTCAAGTGAAGAAATACTCCTTCCAAATCCACATCTTCAACATTTTAAGTCTAGTCTAATAAATTTATAGAAAGGACAGTACATGGAAAGAATCCATGTTAAACCTAAATTCAGGCTGGACACCTTAAAATCAACTCATTTTATGTACAAACGATTCATCTAACACCATAAAAACTAAGTGTAACAATATAAAGTGAATCAGAGTTATCCCCAAGGTACAGTGTTGAGAGAAAAAGGAGGTACAACAATATATTCTATATCAAATTGCCACAACTTTGGCCACTTTTTGCTCAAGAAAGTGGCCAAAAGAGTACATATTTAAAGTTGTGGACAGTTGTTGGAAAGTTCATTTAAAATGTTGTCGTTCTTTATCAATCACATCGGATTCCCAGTCATCAATCTCCTCAGCAGGGTGTATTCTACTATCATTCTCAAGTTCTAACTCGAGCTTCAACTTAGACAGTTCAACAGCTGGATCCAAGGACTTCCCTTTCCGAAGTTTTGGTGACTTGAAACTGGACTCCAGTGTCCCTGTTGTCTGATTGATAGCTAATGAAAGACTTCTTCCGACATTCTCTCTCATCCATCGCCTTGGTGTTAGTACCACAGTTTCTGAAGTGGACGTAGAGTCAGCCCTTGGCGTCTGGATTCTTGGGAGAGCATCCAAAAAGCATGCAGAGTCATCGCTTATTGGCAGCTTAGGAGATGAAGAAGGAGTACTTTCAAGTGTCCCTTTTGATTTTGCCTCAGTCTTCCTTGCTAGGGTCTCAAGTTCCAGCGTTGGTCTATTAATGGATTCAAATTCTTCTTCGAGCTTTTGAAGACTATCAAATAACTCTTTCAGTTTCTGATCACCTTTCCTGGTTAAAAGCCGTGTTATTAATCGTGGGGTCATTACAGAATGCAACCAACATTAGTTCATACATAAAACAAGTAAACAATAACACTTCATCACCTAGAAATCACGTCGTCTTGCCCATGAAATTGTCTTTTTATGCCGTCCACTACACTGAACACCGTAACTAACTGCAAATTAATTTTAGGAAAAAGATAAAATAACATCAACTGACGATAAACAGAGAAGGAAAGAGAGAGAGAATGAAGAATGAAAACATAAAAAACACATAACAAGTTAGAGATAAAATAAATATCTTCCGGTGGAGAATGATCATGCTCTTGAGACTAGTGAACACATCAGAGTACGTTAGAGAAATAAATATCCATGCACCTTAGCCTCTGCATCCAGGTATTCTTCCTCTAGCCTTCTCTTCGCTTCAACTGTTTCCATCTTATCATTGTTCGTATTCTCTGACCTGGCAATCCGAATTTAGAAACACGATTCCCCTTAGAAGGATACTTAAATAATGTGAATTATGATACCGTTTCAAGTTTTCTGCAAGCTCCCTAATGTTTGAAATAGAAGGGCCCAGCTCATCCTGTTAAGTGCAAAGGAAAAAGGTTGTCATAACACTCAGTTTCATTATTATATCGCAATTGAAAGCATTAATCTTAGACACCCCACACGGAAACAGTCATACCTTGTATATGGATAAGACAAGGATTGACAAGTTCACCAAATCATCTTCGCATTTGTCCAACTCATCACTTGACATTTGAAAAGCACATCATTTAGTAAACATTCTCTAGAAATCCTACTATTCAAGGGTACATTAAATGCTTGTCGAAATACTGGTACAGCTATTTTACTTTCACTCTTATTGCTACTCAGAAATTTAGCAAGCCAGATCAGTCAAACTAACATGGTAACACCTTTTTTCCATATAAAAAAGAAAAAAGAACCCAAAGACACATTCAGAAAAGCTCCATACTTGACCTGCTTCTGCTTTTGTTGGATGTGAGAGAACTCAAAAGTCCAGGAGTCTTCTAAAAAACTAATAAATGCATCACAAACATCTGCTTCTGCCCGATATAAGGTCATTGATCTAGATAGCTCATCTTCCTGAATTTAGGATTGAAGATATTAGATCTTATTATAAGATGGTCATCCTGCAAACTACAAAATTATGCATTAACTTCATTATAATATAAGTTCCTTGACCATAATGCTTCACGTCGACCTACCTTCACCTTGAAGTGTTGAAGAATTTGATTATTAGCTTCATCAAATTGCTCTCTTTCTTCCCTAGCATTGTGAAGACGGGCATTTGCAGAAACCAATGCAACTTTGACCTGCACAAGTACTCATTGACACAATATGATCAGTGATAAGAGTGATGATCAGATGCTAACAAAGGCGTATCAATAAAAGTTGTGGCCTAAAACGAAATATTAATAATGGGTATTAATCTTCTTTTGCCTATAGTATAGTTATCTTGTAAAATATAGTATTAATGCAACATTGGTTTCTTTCTTTTTGTTTCTAGAGAAATTATCTTATAAAATATAATATTACTATTCACATTGGTAAGGAAATTCAAGTTAATAAGATGTTAGCCACGTATTTACAATTTGTTACCTTGGATCTTATTATAATAAACGCTATTTATCAATATGAAGATGTGAGGATCTTAATTCAAAGTTCTAAAATATTTTTATTATTAAAAAATAAATAGTCTTTCTTTCCTTTTTATAAATATTTTGTATTTGTTTTTTATTTTTCTATAAACTTCAATATTGTCTAAGTGAAAATAAGATAGTAAATCCACAACCAAAAGTGTTTTTGGACCCCCAAAATTTAGGTGGCCTAAAGCAAAGGCTTTACTAGCCTCTCCCTCGAGCCACCCATGGATGCTAATAGTATAGCATAGTTCATAGCCAACCTTCCACAAAAAGTTCAGATTCTCAATGACCTATGTCACAGGAGTAATTTCTGGAACACTAGTGATTGAATGTTGAATATCATAGACTATTTTCTTCCTCCTCCTCAATTCAGGTGACCATTTTTCAGGAATACTTTCCATAAACTATTTGCAGCTCAGGCAACTCGAACTTTATTGAAGCTGACTCATTTTACTAAAACTTCATTGAAGCTGGGTCATTTTATTTCCTTTTCATATTGTTTCCATAATAAAATCTGATCATCGAATTTAAAACCTTTGGGCAGTGGATCGAATGATCCAGGACATTATAAACCCCTTTAGGGAACTCTTACATAACCGATGAGGGGCAAATGTAGCATTTTCAAACACCCTCTCACATGTGTAACCCGGTTCTAGGGTGTACACATGGATTTGATTTTTTTTCTTTTTTCCTTCCTTTTGATTCACTTTCCCTGGAGTAAAGAAAGAAGGCTCAACAGGAGCGGGCCTAGAGTTGAGAAATAGAGATTAGGCTCAACAGGCTATAAGTAGACTTGGAGGAGTGTTAGTTGACTCGATGGGCTGAATTTTGAGAAAGAGAAGCCAAGAGCAGCTCCATAGGCGCAGTTGAGTGAGAGAGAGAAAGAGAGAGAGAAGCCCAGAGCGATAGAATATTAGAAGAGAAAGAGACAGTGAAAACGAGCTCACCTAAGTTAGACTATGATACCATGTGAAAGAAAATGAACCTCCGGCACAAGTCAACCTCAAAATCTAGCTTATGAGATGTGGATTGTATAAACCATACAATGAGACAAAAACTCATTCTTTCAACCAATGCATGACACTTAATCCCTCCGCTCCATCCCCCATAGGTCCATAACTGGACATCTAGTGCATTGACAATATAACAGGGGCCCAACATTGGTAAACAAAGAATAAGGATGCACCTGGCTCTTATACCATGTGAAAGAATCCGAGCATCCCACCTCAAACCCTAAGGCAATGAGTGGAGTAGCCTAGGATATTATAAACCCTTTTGAAAACCCTTACACGACCAATGAAGGGTAAGGCCCATTTTCTTTCATACTTTCGAAAAAGTATCTCCAATAAGGACACACAAGTCCTGATTGGTTTGGCTAGTGAAGTTCAGCGAAAGCTTATAGAATACTAGTAGGGGTCTCGCAAGTGTCCATCTAGAGAAGTCTCTCACAGGTACTTAGCTACCTTTATCAGGCAATTGCTTGCTCCTGCTAAAGAAGTGTATACAAGTGATGCCATTCAGAAAATCTATAAGTAGGAAGGACTTCATTTAAGAAAAACTGAGCATAGTTATTACACACTGCACAATTTTACTAATATTAAGGATTAGTAGGCAAGGATCCTTCCACTATGAATGTCATTGCTGAATCTGAGGTATACAAGACACTATGGAGGCTCTGCTCCCCATTTTCAAGCGACTAGTACCTCTGGATCTTTCAATGAGAAGGTCAGAACACATTCCTCAGGAGATTACTGTGCCTATTACAGTAAGCCCAAATTCCCACAGTTTCTCCGCAGTAAGTGAAGGCCGTCTAGATTTTCTAACTTTTGAACTGCTCTTTATCATTCTAGAAACAAAAATACAGTTCAATGATGGTGTCTCCTTGCAGAGGAAAAATATATCTCGAGTCATTAACATAATGCAGTATACTTCTCCATCTACTCGATTTAGACTCAAGAGTACTCCACTATCACATCGCTATGTATATGAAGTGAGACCCAAACTTTTCTTTTATAAGCGTGGCTAGACTAATTCCGGGCTAAGTTACACCGACACTTCAGTTTAGGTGCCGCACCCATGTCGACACGACACTAGTATGGGTGTGGGTATGGGATCCGTACCGGATATGGTCAAACACTTTTGGGTACTTTGACCACAACAGACGGAAAAATTCGATACAAGATACAATTTGATTCCCGAAATCAGAACCAAAACTAGGATAAAATTTGAAGAAAATAACATACCTTATCTATCAATCCATTACTTATTTACAACTTGAGAATAAAAAAGAAATACACACTTTACAAGCTATGCTATGTATTCCACTAAATTTCTAACAAATTTAGAGATATTTTTATATTTTTGAATTAATTTTAGCTGGATCCCCGCACCTGTATCCACACTAGGATCCGTACCCCCGAATCTTAGAATTTACATCTCGAAGGATCCGACCTTTAGATCCGCACCCGTGTCGGACACCCGAACCCGTGTTCGAGCAACTTAGATTCCGGGCTAGCTTGCACGTGCCTAGACTAATTGCACGGGGTACCTTCTATCTTCCACCAGCACATGTACCAGGTAACTATGTCCACCAAGGCTTGGAATGAGAAGAAATTACCTACAACTGGGGACCTAAACTTGCACAATTGACGAGCTACAATTAAGTGGTAGATGCAGATGAAGTGGCTCTACAGCCCAAGTAATGCAATAAAATCAAAATAGAAGATTCATAAAATGTATTTCACTACGACATACACACTTTTGGTAAATAAAAGAATGCATTAGCAACCTTTTTGAGCTCTGCTTCAAGTTCATCTCTCTGATTCTCAAGTGCCTTAATTTCATCCTCAAGTTCCTTGAAAAGAAAATCAACTTCAACTGGTGAGTACAATCTTGTCATCAAGAAAATTATCAACAAAGCAATTTTTTTTTATCCCATCCCAAGAATTAGAGGACACCGAGACACGAAAACATGTGGGAAATAGTTAGCATTGGCTGGCTCTTTCCAGTAATTGTGAGTCTAACTCAAAAGGAAATAAAACATGAAAGAACAGATGAACTAATGAACAAAATCATCTGCGCACCCATTCTTTTTGTTACATGAAGATTCAGAAACAGTAAAAAGTAAGGAAATAAATGTTAGCGTGCCAGGAAATTAAGATTCAGACAAGGAGATATATGCTATGTTATGGAGCTTATAGTTAAAGGATCATATATCCTCGGGCTCCCTACGGATTTATTGGTTAATCCATGCATCCGTATAAATTAAATCTATTTTGCCTCATTTAAATGTATAAAGTAATCATGTTAACACCTTCACTGACATATTAAAGATTTAAAATCTTTTCTCTAACAAACTTGCAATTTGACCCAGTAGTAGGAAAGATCAACCGCTGAATGCCCAATAGGAGTACATCCAGGAAACCTTACCTTTTCAAGCTGGGAGATCTCGCCAGTTTTTACTATACGGAACTTAAGAGCTCCTTCCTTTTGGATTCTGCAGGGAAGAAATGGATGAAATCTGAGAATGTTTTGAAACAGGAACTGGATAATCCCACTAAAAGAAAAAAAGATGGCTCCTTCTATAGGAAATCCAAAAGTTTCCATTAGGAATAAGTTGTCTTTATAAAAAGGTATGAGCATATTTCTATCAAATGCTAGTAAGTTTACAGTGTTAGAAGTATCTGAGCCATTACAGGAAAACTTAAATATAAGGCTACCCTTGGACTAGAAACTTCAGTAAACAGTAAGAAGTTCCTCTTTTGAGAAACACAAGTATGATTAAACAAAATTTGCACTGGTCGCCCATGATGTTTGCAATCACTCTAATGTACTAGTTAGCCTTTGCAAGATTACTCTGAAATAGAGACACATAAGGGTCATATGTTAAGTTTTCCTTCCACTTTCTCTTTTCAGTAAACCTCCACCTAAGATGTCTTAGTTAATAGTTATAGATCAGAACTGAAGCATTTGGAAAATAAAAATAAAAATAAAAAAAACTAAGTAATTTTTTCCATTGAGATAGAGAGTGAGAGAGAGAAGGTAAAGATCACAGTGATTGCAAGTAAATATCATTTAGAAGTTCATTTTCAAAGAGAGAGAGAGAGAGAGAGAGTAGAAATGACAAAAGAGAGAAGCTCGAACCTGTTCTCTGAAATGCGCTCTTCAGTTTTTGAAGCAGAGCTTGAAAGAGACTCCGATAAAACCTTCAGTTTAAACACCTATTTATATAGCAAAGTGAAGACAGTTCAAACACGCAAAACAGATCCAAATATACCTTATGTAGAAGAGAACCTCCATAGCATTAATTGCCTTTTCCGGACTTCTTACTTGGTTTTTATTAGGAGAAGTCAACAATCATCATCCTCATTTTCTTCTACCCCTAGGATTGCTCCACATTCACTCCTCTGTCTTTAGTAATCTAGCACGTGCATAATTGGTTTTGATGTTTAGCTGATGATTATTTGTAATAGATTTTTTACTATAACAGGAAATTAGTTTTGGATGTATCAACATTATTTTTTTTTTAAATTTACTTCTTTGATCACTATGATTAGTGGTTGTGATACAGAAGGAGATAAGAAAGACTTGTCAAATGGATACAGATTTGTGTTTTTTGATTGTGATAGATTATATATTTATATATTAAAACAAGGGGATGAGACCTAAGATAGTGAAAGTAATAACAAATAACACTTCAGCAGATCAGGTATAATTACCCACTCTATATCAAATATTATTGTTCTCGTGGAGATTGAACCAGGTCATTTTTTTGTGGTGCAAAGGTAGTACTTCATAGAATACTACTAGTGAGGGATCCCGTATTGAAAGATAAGCTAAGTGGATGTTATGTGGTTGTAGAGACGCCTCAATAAAAGCAAATGGCTCTTACAAGAAAGCAAGCTCCATAAGAAGTATCAGCTCCAGTAAAAGGTGATTTGTGTGGATTTTTTAGGCAGGTCTCATGTCCAGGGTATAGGGCTGTGAGCAGAACCTCAGCCGATCTTATTTTTATGCATATATGGCACTTAAGATCCAGGAGAATTCAACATCATCATCTAGAAAGCATACCCTTTTGGACTGACTTTCAGGAATATCCCTGTTGAGCAAAGCCTTCTTCTGTAATAAAAGTGCTTCCAACTTGGACAAGAATTGCAGCTGAGATACTGCTTCTTTCAATGCCTGCCACAGAAAATGCATCCAGTCTCAACAAAATTTGAAAAAGCTCCCATCAATTACAATGAATCTAAGCTTATCCTGGAGACATTATGTTTCACAGTTACTTTGAAGAGGTAACTTTTGTTTTCATTTATATGCCTAAAGGATATGCCATAGTGGAAAACTGTAGATCCACATATGCTGCCAGGACTATTACAACTGATCCATCCAATGCCTGACTATTTTGTTTTGGAAAAACAATAGCATAGATTTATTTCGGTGCACAGAGTGATTAGAAAATTTTGACAATAAGAACAACTACATACAAAGATGCAGCGTCTTTAAAAAACATTAGCAACTACTTAAGAACTTTAATTTGAAGTGTCTTACAAGTGTTTCGCTACATAATATGCACCAACATAGAATGACTTCCAACTATCTGGAAAACCCTCCAGTTATATAATTTTGTCTCAACGATTGCCTGTTCTTTATTGCGAGGAGTACATACAGTTTAAAATTATGATCTATTTACAGCTACCCAAAGTCAACACTAAATTTAGTTATAGATGACATCTAGGAAATGGGATTATTACACTATTTAACATTCTTCTTGAATAAGTTTTCTGGGTTTTCCGTGTTTCACATAGAAGTGATGATGGGCTAAAATCAGAAAATTATTGAAAAAGATAGATGACTGTTGGAAAAGGAAGTAAAATTAGATTCTGGACTAAGTATGGATGGGGGGGGGGGGTGAGCTTAAGTATTAGATTTCCAAATCTATATAATTGCTCTCTTAGCAAAGATGGGCATCTTGCTGAGGTCTGCTCTGCAAAATGGCTGGCAATTGAACTCCAGAAGTGGTTTTAATGATTGGGAGATGGAAGAAATGGGACAAATACTCCAATTGTTGAGCACAACAGTGATAGAGGAAGACAAGGAGGACCGTTTGGTTTGGTCAGCAAGTAATGATGTGAAATACTCAGTCAAAAGCTGTTATAACCTTCTCCAGAAACAATCTGATTGTGCTGATTCTAATTGGCCTTGGAAAATGTTATGGAGAATCAAAGCACCTACCTAAGTGGTGTGTTTTGGATGGGCAGCCAACTTCCATCAGAGAAGCTTGCCTAATGCAAGACAAATCTACAGAAAAGAGGATTCAGTCTAAGTAACAGGTGCTGTTTATGTGAAGAAGGGTTGGACACTGTCAACCACCTGTTTATCCATTGTAAAATTGCCAATGCTGGGAGCTTTTCCTGAATCTGTGTTGTGTTTCTCGTACTATGCCTTCAGACAAAAGATCCTTACTGGTTAGCTGGAAAGGGCAGAAGACAATAAGAAGTACCAAGCAGCTAAGGAAGAACATCTCTTTAAGCATCTTCTGGACCATTTGGGAAGAAAAGAAACAATGCTTGCCTTGAGAATAGGAGGATTCACATCTCTAGAATTAAAAACATCAGTATGCAAAGCTTATTTTTTGGTGTAAAAGATGTTTAGTTGAGAGTGTGAATCAGTATTTGGAGTTTTTGGATGTGATAGGGAATTTGTAACTGGAGTTTTGCTGTTGTAGGTGCTTGGCTGCTTTTAATGCAGCCTTTTTGTACCATCTTGGTATCTTTATTAATAAAATGTTTACCTTATAAGAAAATATATTCTAATGAATGATTTAACTGTACACCCAGTTTAGGAGGGCCTCATAAGATAAAGACAAAACAAGCACAGAATCACCCTCTATTCAAGAGACAACAACAACTGCTAAGCCTTAGTCTCAAACAAGTTGGGTCGGCTATATGAATCCCTACTTCTTTCTTTAAGCTCAACTCATATTCAAGAGACCATTAAATGAAAAACAAAGACAAATATAAAATCATTTGATTCGAACTCATCACACCCAATTAATGTTAGGTTTTAGTTTCAATGATGAAAAATAATATAATTGCTTTTGGTATAGGGACTCAAGGAAAGCATCCAAGATCGAAGAAATCAAAAGGAAGGAATCAATCAAACAACTAAAGATCCGGCAAGGTCAATCAGAGATTGATTGAAGCGGAAAAGAAGCATCGAAGATCTTGCGAGATGATCAATCAAGCTGTTATTACTGGAAGGACCAAAAATCAAGGAGAAAATACGGAGCTATCAAGACCTATAGAAGGAAAGCTATTAAAGTCCTCTCATCAAGGAAGAGCAATGGCAAATAACCTTATTCTTGGAAAGAATCAATTTCTTTCCAAGATATAATCTCTTGAGTTGGCAAATCTCTTCAGCAACAGCCTCTTACAAAGTATTTATACACATCCTTAAGCCTTAGAAAGATATACTTTGATCGAACCAAATATCCTCTCCTTGTTCTACTGCAAACAAACATTATAGCTCTACTAGATCTGCTGTGTAACTAGTTAGAGAAGAAAGACAGAAAAATACTGGTGAGGCATTGTATCAAAAAGAAATAAGTGACATAGAAACTGAGCAATTGGTGTAAACCACACCATTCACGTTGTACTCGAGAAACTCATTCACCGAAAGAGAACTCCCTTGCAACCCAAGGGGACTGGACTAGGATTCCCATTTAATCCGAACCAGTATACAAATTCTGGTGTCTTTAATTCCTGCACTTTATTTCTGCATCTTAAATTCTACTTTTATTATTATCTCGTTATTACATCTAGTCGACTAATTAAAAAAACTAATCAACTTGTAGTGATTAAAATATAAAAATAAACAATTCACCCCCGTGTACTTTCAAATTGGTATTAGAGCGAGGCTTATATTTTTCTTTTGCTTAACAACTTGTGAGAAAAGATCATGGCAAATCAAGTTATTATCAAAGCGCTCTTCCAAGAAGGAACATCACAAGTGAGGCTACCGTATTTCAATGCACAACATTTCTCTCATTGGAAAGTGCATATGGAAATATACGTAAAGGCCTATGATGTCAAAGTCTAGAGAGTTATCAAAAAGGGGAAGTACCCTCTGCTGGCTGCCGCTCAACCACCTGTTGATCCTGAAGATATAGATTCATATACAGATGAGCAAATGGCAGTTGTGCAAGTTAACAATAAGGCAAGGAATCTGCTTTATAATGCTATAAGTGGTGAGGAGTATGAGAAAATCTCCAGTTGCGATACGGCCAAAGAGATGTCGAATAAACTTAAAGTTACGTATCAAGGAACCAGTAAAGTGAAAGAAACCCATATCAACATGTTTATGACTACGAACTTTTTCAGATGAGAGAAGGAAAATCTATTGAAGAGATGTTTGCCAGATTTAGCAAAATCATTAGCCATCTAAAAGCTATTGGCAAACCATACACTGGTGATCAAGTTAGGAAGATTCTTAGAAGTCTACCCACTACTTGGGTAGACAAAAGTGGTAACACTTGAATCACAGGATTTGAACAAACTATCATACGATGAACTTCAAGGAAAACTCATAGCTTTCGAGAAAACTCATCTAAAGAAAACAAACCAGGAAGAAAAGAAGAAAACAGTTGCATTCAAGCCCACAACTGAAAAAGCAGAAAATGATATTGATGATGACCCTGAAGCTCTTCAAGAAGAAATTGCCATGATGTCAAGGAATATGGATGGTTTAATGAGGAGATATAGGAATGCGAGAAGAGGAAGGATGCCACCCAGGCGAACCAGGCAATATAATGAACAAGACAAAAATGATGGCATGCTATGAGTATGGAAGATTTGGTCATGTTCAAGCTGAATGACCTGACCTAAAAAGAAAAGTTTCCAAAGGCTTCAACAAGAACAAATCATTTGGAAGTTGGAGTGATGAAGACAGTTCAAAATTGAAAAAGTACTTCAAGAAGAGTTTGAGGAATTGCAAATGCAACTCAATGGCATGCGCAAATCCACCGGTCATAGTTCTGTCAAGTCAAATCAGGCGACTTACAAGTCAATTGGAGAAGGACCAACCAGAACAAAGTCCACTAGTACTAACACTAATAAAAAATCCAAAAATGGATCAAGAGTTACATGTCACTACTGTAACAAAAGTGAACATAAATATTCCTTTTGTCGATTTCGTAAATCAAATGTTTCAGGATAGATGTGAAAAACCAAAAACAATCCTGAGTCGAGTAACCAGGACCCAAGCAAGCTTGGGTACCTAAAAGAAAGTAATAACTATGTTTTGCAGGAACACCACAGAAGGAATCACAAAAGAAAATGGTATTTAGATAGTGTGTTCTGGTCACATCACGGGTGAAAAGTTACAAAAACAGACGGAGGAAGTGTCTAGTTCGGTGATGACTCAAAAGGAAAAATAGTAGGAACTGGAACAATTTCTTTCAATAATAATTGTGATATAACTGAGGTTTATCATGTTGACGGACTTAAATACAATCTTATGAGTATAAGTCAGCTATACGACTCAGGGTATGAAGTAGAGTTCAAGAAAACAGGTTGTGCTATTGAAGACAAGACAAGTAAAATAATCCTCCTCGGTAAAAGGTATGAAAATGTTTATATTCTTGATGGCTTTGAAAATATAGATAGTCATATCTATTTAACATTCATATCTGATGCTCCATGGTTATGGCATAAGAAACTTGGTCATGCAAGCATGCATTTGATAGAAAAACTTTTCAAGCATGATTTAGTTACTGGTTTTCCTAAACTCAATTTCTCTAGAAATCATATATGTGATGCTTATTAAATTGGAAAACAAACTAGAAACTCTTTCAAAAATAAGGATATTGTATCTACTTCTAAGCCTTTGCAATTGCTTCATATGGACTTATTTGTACTTACTAGAACTGCTAGCATACGAGGGAAATGATATGCTTTTGTTATTGTTGATGATTACTCACGTTCTACTTGGGTGATCTTATCTCATAAAGATGAAGCTTTGAAATTTTTTGAGATATTCTATAAAAAGGTTGAAAGAGAAAAAGAGTATATGCTTACAACAATCCAAAGTGATCGTGGAGGAGAATTTGAAAGCAGAGCATTTGAAGGTTTCTGTAATGATCAAGGATACACCCACAACTTCTCTGCTCCAAGATCACCCCAACAGAATGAAGTTGTTGAGTGGTAAATAAGACCTTGCAAGATATGGCAAGAACTATGATACTAGAATATTCGTTGCCAAATCACTTCTGGGCAGAAGGAGTAAGTACCGTATGTCACATTCTCAACCGATATCTCATAAGGCCCATTTTGAAGAAGACTCCTTATGAATTATGGAAAGGTAAACGACCCAATATTAGTTATTTTCATCCGTTTGGAAGTAAGTGTTTCCTTCACAATAATGGTAAGGACAATCTTGAAAATTCGATCCAAGAAGTGACGAAGGTATTTTTTTGGGTTATTCATTAAATAGTAAATCCTTTAGAGTCTATAATAAATGCACAATGTATATAGAAGAATCAGTACATGTTATATTTTATGAGAATAACACTTTGGCCGAGAAAGAAATTATCGTAGGCGATGAAGATCAAACTCAAGAAATTCATGAGACAAGCAAATCTCAAGAGTCGGCTAATAAATCTTATGGTGTGATAGTCAACTAATGAGATCAGCAATAGCCAACCAGAATCTTCGAAGGAGTCAACTACTCATAAAGTTCGTCCAAATGAATGGAGAAGTGAACCTGAATATCCTCGAAAATTCATCATAGGAGATCCAAGCGAAGGAATGAAACCCAGGGAAGCTCTCAAGAAGACAGCAAACATAGCACTGATTTCTGAGATTGAGCCAAAGAAAGTAGAGGAAGCTCTGAAAGACTCAAGCTGGTTGCAAGCAATGTAGGAAAAGCTAGACCAATTCGACACAAATCAAGTATGGAAACTGATGCCCAAGCCTGAAAATGCTCCCATAATTGGAACAAAATGGATATTCAGAAATAAGCTGAATGAGGATGGAAAAGTGAGAAACAAAGCGAGAGGATACTTACAACAAGAAGGAGTCGACTATGACGAAACCTTTGCCCCAGTAGCTCGACTAGAATCTATACGAATTCTTCTTGTATATGCATTCTTTAAAGATTCAGGCTATTCGAGATGGATGTTAAAAGTGCCTTTTTGAATGGTTTCATTGAAGAGGAAGTATATGTGAAACAACCTCCTGGATTTGTAGATTCAAAGTTTCCCTACCATGTGTTGGACTGAACAAGCTCCACGGGCATGGTACGAAAGACTTAGCTCATTTCTTATTGATCACAGATTTACAAGAGGTAAAGTAGACACTACCCAGTTTATTAAAAGATCATCAGAAGGTAAACTCATTATTCAAAATTACGTTGATGATATAATTTTTGGTAGTGCTAATCCTCTTCTGTGCAAGGAATTTTCAAATCTTATACAAAGTGAGTTCAAAATGAGTATGATGGGAGAGCTAACGTTCTTTCTTGGACTTCAAATTCAACAATTTGAAAAAGGAACGTTCATATGTTAGACAAAATATACAAAAGAGGTGATTCAAAAGTTCGGTATGAGCAATGCTAAAGCTATTGGCATACCAATGAGTCCTTCAACAAGTTTCGACAAAGATGAGCAGGGAAATCATGTTGATGAAACTAAGTATCGTGGAACGATTGGCTCACTTCTTTATCTAACTGCTACATCGACCGGATATTATGTTTAGTGTGGGTAAATGTGCCAGGTTTCAGTCAGCTACTAAGGAATCACATCTGACTGCGATACAGAGAATTATTCAATATCTCATTGGAAATGTCTCTCACGGATTAGGGTATCCACGATCTAACAGTTTTAAACTAGAAGGTTTTTCAGATGCTGATCTTGCATGTGATAAGAAAGACAAAAAAAGCACTAGCGGGACATGCCAATTACTTGGAAAGGCACTGATATCTTGGAACAATAAAAAGCAAGGATGAATCACATTATCCACAACTGAGGCTGAGTATATCGCCATTAGACAATGTTGTGCACAATTACTATGGATGTCTTATCAATTGGGTGACTTATGAATTATTCTTTAAACCCATTCCAATTTTCTGTATAACTCTAGTGCATATGCCTCTCTAAAAATCATGTGCATCATTCTAGGGCAAAGCATATAGACATCAAGCATCATTTATTAGAGATCATGTTCTTTAAGGGAAATATAGAACTATCTTTTTTTGGAACTATTGATCAATTAGTGGATATCTTTACTAAGACATTACTAGAGGACGTATTTTGCTTCTTAAGAGAATTACTTGGTATTATATGCATTAATTATTAATATTAGGACCTATGTGTTACTATTATTTTTTGTATACCTAATATTCAAACTTTGTTATTTTTTCTAATCATTAATTGCACCTCCAATTTCCCTCTGTTTTTCTCTCTTTTCACATCAGTTACAGAGCTCAGAGAAGGAAACCCAATCATCACATCTGTTCAACTGACACCCCTTCATTTTTTGTCAATAATACCTGAAACCCTTTTCAGTCTCCATCATCCCCATCACCTAGAAACCCCCCACCCAACCAAAAAAAAAACTCCCTCGCCAAAAACTCCTCCATGGACAAACACTCAAAAAGTCCTTCTGCTTCTACCAGGAAAAGTACTCACTCCAGAACGAAACCCCCATCTCAACCTCTAGAACAAGTAGACCTAAGGTCTGACCATTCGGAAGGTTTTGCCTCCTCACAGGCAGACCTCTCAGATCATTCTCATACTGTAGGAGAAAAAGCCCCGGAAAAAAAGGCCTACGGAAGAACCCCGCTGAATCCTTAACTCCAAAGAAGTCGAAAATAGATTTCTCTTGTTTTATAGAGACTAACCTAAATTTCTGGGATTCTCCAAACAAAGATGTTTTCATTGCTTTGAAAGACAAGCCAATTGCTCATGGGAGGGTAGTCGACCTTAATGACATGGAAGCCCTAAATTGTAAGGTAAAAGATCTGTTTGTTCATCAGGGTTGGTCTAAATTCTTTTCTGTTCCCCCTCCTAAAGTCTACGAACCCCTAGTGTGAATGTTTTATGCAAATCTTCGTTGTAGTAAGTCTGATAAGTTGGAATTCTTAGTGTTACGGAAACGCATTGTTCTTGATTGTGCCATGTTTGATTTAATTTTCCAGTGTAAGTGTTCTGGTTTTCCCATGCTTTTCAAAAATTCCTAGCCTGATGATTTTGAAATCACTTTTGATCAAGCAAAACGGTGTATTGCTGAGTGTCCATCTGAATCTCTCCTAAAGCAGTTAGGACCAAGTGATGTTAGCTTTGAAACTTGTATTCTAGCCCACACTGTTGCAACTACTCTGCTTCCTCGTACTAGCTCTTTCTCCATCTTCTCTCATAGAGATACCTTTCTTGTCTATTGCCTTGTGACAAAACTCAAGATCAAATTGTCCTCCTCGGTCATCAATTTTATTATTGAAATTGCTGATAATCCCACGAGTCTACCTTATGGCATGGCCATCACTCACATTCTGGAAGCTCATAATATTTCCATCTCTGAATATCCTTTCATCTCTGTTTCAAAATCTTATTATTAAAGAGCGTTTGCGAGTATGGGGTATATATGTGTGAAAGGCTCATGGGAAGGTGAGGTCAAACATGCTCAACCTGATCCAAAATTCAAACCCAATGTTTCCCATCATAGTCCCAGTATCCCTGACCTTGGTGAGAAACTAGTTGCCATTGACAATCAGTTGTCCACCATCAAATATCTTCTTACTGCTATTCACTACTCAGTCCACTGTTGGAGATATTCATGCAATCTCCAAAGAGACAGAGTCTGATGTTTCAAACCAGTGTCCCTGACCTTGCTGAGAAACTAGTTGCCATTGACAATCAGCTATCCATCATCAAAGATCTTCTTACTGCTACTCGGTCCACTGTTAGAGATATTCATGCAATCTCCGAAGAGACAGAGTCTGATGTTTCAAAGATAAGAGTGCGATTCTCAGAGCCAGAGAAAACGCAATCAAGGCATTCAAGGCTACACAACAAGCTTGATGGAGTGACTGTCTCAGCTAATGCCAAGTTTGATCAACTAAAGGAGGCGATTTGCAACACTTTTACTTATTTCTTGCGTCGTTAATGTCGAAGTTTTAGACAATATTTTTTGTTGCGCTGTTTTGTACTGGATAACCAGTCGTTGGCTGATTTCTTTTTGTTTCTGTTTGTGTTGTTTAGACAATATGTTTTGTTTTGCCAGAACTGTACAAGCATATCATGCTATAAATCGTGTTTTAGTATATAGTGTGTTGTTATCTTATCCCCTTTTTGCTGATACGAAAAGGGGGAGAAAGGATATATGTATATTCGTGCAGGTTCATCCATTGCACGGGAAATCGACTATAGAGAAGTCGACTATAGATACTACAGGAGAAGCTGACTAAAAGAAGTCCCTGACGGCACCTCTTGAGGGAGAGTCAAAGTAATCAACTAAAGGAAGTAGTCTCAACAGCACCTATTGAGAGGGAGTCAACTGCACTCATTGAGGGGAGTAAAATATAGGGAATCAGAGATTGATTGAAGCGGAAAAGAAGCATCGAAGATCTTGCGAGATAATCAATCAAGCTGCTATTACTGGAAGGACCAAAAATCAAGGAGAAAATCCGAAGCTATCAAGACCTGTAGAAGGAAAGCTATTAAAGTCCTCTCATCAAGGAAGAGCAACGGCAAATAACATTATTCTTGGAAAGAATCAGTTTCTTTCCAAGATATAATCTCTTGAGTTGCCAAATCTCTTTAGCAACGGCCTCTTATAAAGTATTTATACACATCCTTAAGCCTTTGAAAGATATACTTTGATCGAACCAAATACCCTCTCCTTGTTCTACTGCAAACAAACATTGTAGCTCTACTAAATTTGCTGTGTAACCAGTTAGAGAAGAAAGAGAAAAAAATACCGGTGAGGCATTGTATCAAAAAGAAATGAGTGACATAGAAACTGAGCCATTAGTGTAAACCACACCATTCACTTTGTACTCGAGAAACTCATTCCCTGAAAGAGAACTCCCTTGCAACCCAAGGAGACCGGACTAGGATTCACATTGAATCCGAACCAGTATAAAAATTCCGGTGTCTTTAATTCCTGCACTTTATTTTTGCATCTTAAATTCTGCTCTTATTATTATTTCGTTATTACATAACTAATTAGAAAACTAGTCAACTTGTAGTGATTAAAATATAAAAACAAACAATTCACCCCCCACCCCCCAAACCTCTCTTGTACTTTCAAGTAATTACTCTACCACACAAGCAAAAGTACAAGAGTGAGAAGAGGATCATGCCTGCTATTTAGCATTGAATCATGTTGCTAGAAAATTGTCTTCTGTTAGCCAGGAACTTTTCATTTATTTAATGATGTTCTTCCCATAAATACGGCAGTTTCACCATATAAATTATAAGTGCCTTATAAGACTACTCTAATGCGATCACAGCAATACATTTGTTACTTCATCATTTAGTAATCTCTTTTTGCTCAACCTTTTACTTTTTACTACTACCACAGACCAACTTATCTGTAAAGTAATGCATATATATATGGAAAGGAATCATGTTGTCAAGTTTCGGATACCTGATCTTTTATTTTATGCATCAAAGATACAGCTCTATGTTTTTTGAATATTATTCAGCTATCCCTCACTCCATTTTAATTACTTTTTCTGACCTCATCCCATTAATGGCACCATATTAATGGCAAGTTAAACGACATTTTCTTCACAAACAACCTTTTGTCCATTGAGTATGGAGTATCTATTCTTCAAAACACTACTCGTTCACCCCTATTTATATCACAAGTATTTATGGGAAGTTGAGAATCTCTTCTGCCATGATGTGTTAATATTTTCTTAGCAATTTAATTTTTAAATGCGTGATACATTATTTCCCATAAGATCTCTTGAACATACAGATTTTACGATGAAAAATCAAATGAACCAATTCCAAGTCAAACAAAGATCTTAAGCTCATAAAGTATAATAATCAGAAAAGAGATAGCTATTTATCAGGCAAGAGGAGACAAGTCAAAGTTCAGAAAGAAAGCTCATATTTTATGGCTAAGATAATAAGTCTCGAGCCTTTTGTTCCTCCACCAAGAAAATTTTCTGGTTTCTCAACTATGTTCTCTTGAAAATACATCATCAGATAGAATAATTTGGTAAAGAACAAAAAGTGGAAATGGGATCCAACTTGCCTCTGCATTAGTTGCAACACTAGACGAGTCCTTATCATCTTTGCTTGAAGGCAGTTGTAATATCATCTTGTCTAGTTTTTGATGTATGTTTGAGACTTCAGAATCTATTCTGGTTGCAGATCACATAAGAAGAGAAATTATATATTGCAGTTTGTGCAGGGAAATAGCAAAAGAAATGCATGACTATCAACAACAACATAACACTATGCTACAGAATAGCTTAACTATTTAGCTGAGTCATAAGAGAATAATGTAAATGTTACTACTATTGCTTAAGCACTAAATATTATGGAAGTATGAGTTACTGCAGAAGGTCTCGTTACTGTAAGAAGCTTCTTTTCTTAACTTATATCATCTGGTCTCTCTGTAGAGAGCAGATAGGTTATGTTTTAAAGATGATAAGGTAATCTTCTTCACTACTCTCTAGGGAAAGCAAGCACTTGTTATAGCTAGCTATTCATGGGTCAGGATCAGTGGCGTAGCCAGAATTTTCGTTAAGGGGAGTCAAAATATATAAAAATAAACATACCAAGATATTAAGGGAGTCAATACATAGTATATATAGATATAATTTATTTTTTTACCTACCTACACAGTGTATTTTTCTCACGAAGGGGTATCATTTGACACCCCGTCCTATAAGGTGGCTCCGCCACTGGTCAAGACCGTAACAAGACCAGAATTTAGGTCTTTGAGATCAGTCTTCTTATCAATGCAATCAGGAAATACTGCAAAATCTGGATTTACTTCCACTGTTTCAAACATAGATTGACTTTACACCATCATTAATTTATGGGTTGAAAAGGCGAACTGCTTAGTATTTGCTGGGGGAACATGAGGGACTTAGAATTAGCTTGTCAATTTTTGGAAAATAACTTTATTTTTTATAAAATTGGAGAACAGAAAAAAGAATTATAAGAATTTTACTGAGATTGATAAAAGTGGATCCGGTGTCACTTTTGGTTCAGTATACCATGTTTGGGAGAAAGACCTCTTTCCTGGAATGTGGACACTGCATCTGAATGACAAGAAAAGTGGACTTCTATTGGGATGCAGGGAGTAATATCTAAACATCCTGACAGGGCATGGAGCTCGTAACACTTAAGGTTTCCAGTCCACGTTTGGGAAAGGCTTCTCTAGTACAGCAACTCTCCTACACAATGGCAGACAAATCCTTCACCCGTAATGACATGCACCCATCAATTTTTCATACGAAGCTTTAACTAAGATATCATAAAAATAGTGAAAGCAAAATTCCTACATTTATCAGGAGTCAGAAAATTAGCACGAATTCTTGCCCCATAAAGTTGGTCTTAGTACTAAAAAAGATTTCTATGAAATATTAAGTTTATTGTTCAGACCATTATAAATATAAATATTTATAGATAGTCACAAATATACATCTACTGATATAGGTTAAAAGAAGTGAACCCAAAAAAAGAGAATAAGCTATGGCAGTAATCCCAATAGCTTACAAGAATTAGCCTATGGTGATAGCACTTGAGGTGGAAGGTACATACATGTACAACAGAAGTGTGTATACACAAGTATCAATGAACCAAAAACCGGTATTGGACATGTGAAAAGAAAATGAGTATAAACTTTTCGCGTCACAAGAATGAATTTACATATAAACATGTAGAAAAATTCCGGCATGATAGAAGGATAAAAAATCATCACACCTCACTATATCTGCATTTATTTTTAGCCCAGCAATTGCACCTTGTGCATGGAGAAGCAGCTCTTCCTTCTTTGCCTGGGATGAAATATGTGAAGATGGATGGACTTACACTTTTGTTTAGTTGATAACATACCAACCATAACTCTTAGATCCTAAGAGCAACATCACTACTGGATATGCATAAGGAGTTTATTCCCTTACCAGCACTTCTTCTTTATAGCTTGAGAAAGTTTTTGCCAAAACTTTTATGCTGCTCATGGTTGCCTCACGGACTTCTTTCCCGCCCATAAGACAGAGCCTAAAGAGAGTATAAAATAGATCAGAAACCAAAAAAACTGGTATTACTTCTGTTTATCATTTTCCCTTGAGTTCAGCACACATTTCTGAAGTGACTCAACCATTCAGATAACTGATTGGTCCAAGTCCACCCAAGTAAGAGCCCAAAAAAAAACTTGAAGGATCAATATTGGAAAAATCACCCGAATATCTCCATAAGTAAAGATATTTCTTCTGTGTCAGGTGCTTCAAGAATCTGTGTAAAACAGAAAAGTTAAGACCAGTTTATCCCCATCAACAGAAAGCATTGTTACTGAAAGATGAAGCAAAACAGTCAAGATGATATAGTAGTCTCTATAGTTGACAATATGCTTCTATCACAGAAGTGGAACTACGCATGCAAGAGTGAAAGTGCCATAAGCTCCCCAGTGAGGGACACCTTTTGCATTTCTTCTTCGATGAAAAGCCATAGTCAAACAAAAGGAAACAGTAAACACTCAAAAGCAGACAGCAGTAACATTTTACTAGCTTCCCATTACCCAATTAAGTTAACAAGATTTGTGTTAAAAATCAAATAAAGTGATACATATAACATGCAATTTCAGTGAATTGTCATTTACTGATCTCATCTTCTACGGAATCGATCCTCTTTGACTGTACAAGAATATGTGGAGCTCAACATGTCAGGAAGCACACGAGAACATTATATTATTACCAGTCTTCGATACTGGGTCATTGATAGAATTAATATACATATCACCTGCATACACTTCTGTTTCTCATTTACCTGTACCTTGTGTAGATAGAGAGGCTATTTCCCGTAGACCTCCGGCTCAGTCCAACACAGTCACAGCATTGAAGCGACAGACATATAGTAATGAAAAGAGTCATGGAAAAGCAACAACAACAAAAAAATAGTAACAAAAACCAAAGCAGAAGCAACATATGATAGTGATAGGCATCCAGGAATAAGACAAAATAAGAGACAACAAAATAGTAACAAAAACCAAAGCAGAAGCAACATATGATAGTGATAGACATCCAGGTTTACGACAAAATAAGAGTATTACCAAAACTACTAATAAGGACAGGAAGAAATCTCTGCTACCTACTAACCTAATTCTCGACCTCCACAACTTTCTATCAAGCATCTTGTCCTCAGTAAGCCGAAGAAATATCATGTCCTGCCTAATCACCTTTCCTCAATACTTCTTCGGTATTCCTCTACCACCCGCCATAATTAACCTCTTACACCTCCTCATTGGGGCATCAGTGCATCTCCTCATCACATGCCCGAACCATCTCAACCTCACTTCTCGCATCTTATCCTCCACAGCAACCACCCCCACCTTTTCACGAATATCTATGTTCCGGACCCTATCCCTCCTAGTATGCTTACACATCAACCCTCCTCTAATATAGTTTGACATCCTCGTTAATCTCTCCATTACTTTGGATCACTGACCCAAGTACTTGAAACTACCCCTTGGGGATGACTTGTCTATCAAACCTCATTTCCACCTCAACTTCCCGAGTTATGTAAGTGAACTTGCACTCCATGTATTCGGATTTAGTCCTGCTCAACTTTAAGCCTTTGGACTCCACAGTCTGTCTCCAAACCTCCAACCTTGTGTTGACTCTTTCTCGTGTCTCGTCAATCAGCACTACATCATTTACAAATAACATGCACCATAGCACCTTCCCTTGAATGTAACACATCAATACATCCATCGTCAAGGTGCATAAGAATGGGCTAAGAGCTTATCTCACGATTGGGAAGTGTCCCGAGCTTCCTCCCATTGTCCTAACCCAAGCCTTAGCACCATCATACATAGGGGTGGACCCACCTTATAGGAAGAGGGTCCGAAAAAAATTAATTATTTTCACCACTGAATTTCATCGGAAAAACATGAAATTCTTAAATGTGATGGTACCTGTGCCCGTTTAACACAAACTGGCCTGCAGAGCAGCAGTCAAGGGGGTTCAAAATGCAACTAAGGTCACAAGTTTGAATCTTTGCTAAAGCAGCAAAGTCATGTTATGCGTGTTCTATCTTTTAGCAATTCCTTGCTTACTATTTTGTCTTTTTCTCCTACTTCTCTTGATGATTTCTTTTCTTTGCTTATATCCAACAAAAGCCATACTTTTATTTAAACTCTATTTTAATTCAAAAAAATTAAACCTTGGTTCTCTTTCATAATTTTTGCTAAAACATGAGAATGCTTTGTTAAAATTACTTGTAACTTTCCAATTTAGTTTTAGTTTACTTGATGTTGAAATTATTAATTTGTGCTATATTGAAAATTAGTTTGGTGTATAATCTCTTTTACTTTAAACATTTGTATTAATTAATTTTAGTCTATAACTCTTTTTTACTGTCTTTTGTTTGTAAATACTTTACTATGCTAAATTTCTTAGAGTTGGTTAAATATCTTTTTAGTATAATTAATTAATTTTTGAATTTGTTGAAGAGAATTTGGTTAATTTATATGGATAAAAAAAATGTAAAAATAGAAGTAAATCCTTTTACAAGAAATTCCCTACTTTGTTGAAAAAAAGAGTGTAAATGACTTCATTTTGAGGTCACGTGATGAACAAAAAAAAGTAGTGAGCAAATTCTATTTATTGGTGCCGCTCATATGATTTGCTTTCATGGTCTTTGATTGAACCTGCTTGTATAAAATCTTGGGTCTGCCACTTATCATGCATATCCTTAGTCGCCCTACTGTACGCCACAAGAACACCTCTAGCCTCGAGGCACCTCCATTGTCGTACCTTTTTTCTGTTTTTCAAAATTAATGAATACCATATGCGAGTCCCTCTTCCTCTCTCTATACTACTCCACCAATCTCCTCATAAAATGAAAGGCTTCGGTAGTCGATTGCCCTGGAATAAAGCCGAATTAGTTCTCGGAGATAGACACACTACTCCTCACCCTCATCTCCACCACCCTCTTTCAAATTTTCATAGCATGGCTAAACATCTTGATAATTTGGGAGAGTATAGTGGAGATGAGGGTAAGGAAGAGTGTGTCTATCTCTGCGAACCGCGCAAAGGCTCATTCAAGGCACACTAAAGCCCTGAAGCTCAGAAAAGCTCAAGGAGGGCGCTTCACCTCGCTTAAGTTGCTTCAGTGTAAGGCAAGGCACTAAGGCCTTCGTCTCATTTCCCACGAGTTCTCTGTTGAATCAAGTAGCACTAAACAACAAATATAATAAAAAATAACTGTATGAGCTGCTAAGCGAAGCACTATGCATGAACTTGTTACTTTGCTCTTGAATTGCATATATATTTTTATTCTTTTCCTTCATTGCGCCTTTTTTACTGAAGCCCACACTTTAAGTGTGTTTTGCGCCTAAAGGCCCAATAAACCTAGAGCACTTTTGACTTTGACAATACTGATGTCGGGGCAATCAATTACTAAAGCCGTTCATCTTATAAGGAGATTGGTGGAGCAATATAGCGAGAGGAAGATGGACTTTCATATGGTGTTCATTTATCTGGGAAAAGTATACGACAAAGTCCCACGAGAAGTTCTATGGAGGTGCTTGGAGGCTAGAAATGTTCTTGTGGCATACAATAGTGCGATTAAGAATATGCATGATGATGCTAAGACCTGGGTTAAGACAGTGGAGGAGAATCAGAACACTTCCCAGTCATGATAGGGTTGCACCAGAGATCAGCTCCTAGCTCGTTCTTATTCGCCTTGGCGATGGATGTATTGATGCGTCACATTCAAGGGGAGGTGTCATGGTGCATGTTATTTGCAGATGACATAGTGCTGATTGACGAGACGCGAGGCGAAGTCAACACAAGTTTGGAGGTTTGGAGACAGACCCTGGAGTCCAGTAACATATATATCTCATCTACATTACAACAATTTACAAGTGCAAGAGTTTCTCTAAATTAGATATCTATTGATCGGCGCACTTCTATTGAGTCTAATTTTAGGAGATATAGAAGTGTAAGGATATGATTAATAACATAATTACTAGTCATAGGAGATGTAATGCTTATGGTGAATTCGGAACTTTATTCTGTCAGTCTGATATAACTTAAAAAGAAAAAATAAGAAGACTTGATTAAAATTATAGCAAAGATGAAACTCCTCCCTCCAATACAGCATTTCACAGTTAAGATTGGAACAAAGAACCTGCAGTTGCAGAATTCATAGATCAATAACTCAGAGGATCCATACAAACAGGAAATGCTCAAGAAAGGACCACAGGAACATCTTTTACTAACTTCCCAATGTCCAATCAAGTTAACAAGACCCCTTGATAAAAAAATTAATATGACGTGAAATTACCTACTTCACAATAATCCGCAAGTGCAAGACCAAGTTTTTTTAAGATAGACGTCAAGTAATGAGAGCATCTGTGTTGAGTCTAATTTAGGAGATGAAAGACTAAATAATTGGGAGGAACCACACAACAAACTCATGAAGGGTTGCTTCAGGTTAATCAAAACCCTAGCTCAAAAGAAGGAACAGCGAGGTCAGCTTTGAGGTTAAACTATACCATGTAGAGGAGCAATTTCAAGTCATCAAAAAGGTATGGAAAACCAGCTAGCTGAGCTGTTTTTTAGCTTACCATTGAAAGTATCATGCCTTCAAGAGCTTGACTGCTAAGAAACACATCTCTAAAATTCAATGGTTCTCCACCAAGATCAGGATCATAATATAAAACCTGTCCATGGTAATTTAAGCAAATAAATGAGCAACCTGAACTACATGATGCAAGAATGCTAAACTCAAATACAAATCAAAATCATCAAGAAGTTGATATATGATCACAAATATAGTTTATAAGACGAATCCATTTGGAATTGGAAAATAGAAAATATATATCTCGCCGTTGAGGATACTCAAAGGCCAAACTGCTACACTTTTACGTCTAAGAAATGATGTGCGAGAGAGAATTACAATGCTCTCATGATACAATAAGGTTCGGAGAGATAGTAATGACAAGTATATGGCTAGGTGGCTTGCCATATCCTGGGTTGAAGAGAATCAGATAACTAAGAGCTAAATTTTGGAATTATTACTGAAAATGTTGGTTTATGTTTAGTCAACAATGGCAGGCCGTAAATGTTGGTTTAGGTTTAGTCAACAATGGCATGCCAATTGGAAGAGTTGTCATGAATGCTAGGAGGAAGCTTCTTCCTTTGATGTCACCCATGACATCAAGAGGAGGTAGTTTGATGTCACCAATGACATCAAGAGGAGGTCCTTACCCCTATAAATAGATGCACTGTTCCATTTGTAGAAACCATCCAAAAAACAATACAATATATTGTAGTGAGTAGAGAGTTAAGAGAGAAATTCTCTCAAGTGTAATTGGGAAATCTCCCCTTCCTTTGTAAATAACAGAAAGGCAATTGTTCTCGGGTGGATGTAGGATTATTTTGATCCGAACCACGTTAAATCTTATGTTCTTTCGTTTACGTTTCCGCTAACAATTGGTATCAGAACGACATGATTCTTTAATGATCCAAGGAGGAAGAACAAGCAAAGATGAGTTCCATGAAGTTCGAAATTGATAGATTCGGTGGACGCAACAACTTCAATATTTGGAAGATCCAGATGATGGTGTTACTGCAGAGGGAAGGTTCAATCCATGCTATTGACGGAAAGTATCTTAAGGATACATCAGCTCCCGATATGGAGAAGATTGAAGGGGATGCATTGAGTGCAATCCAACTATCCCTTGCACCTAACGTGCTTTGTGAAGTGAGTACAGGTACCGGAGAGACGACCAAACAGTTATGGAAAAAGCTAGAAGGGCTATACCAAGACCGATTAGTGACAACAAGGATGTTGTTACAACGTCGTCTTTACACATTTAAGATGGGGTCAAGTACTTCGTTACTAGATCATTTAGATGCGTTCAAATTATCATGGACTTGCAGATTGCAAGAATTAAAAGGGAGGAGAAGACGCTTGCATGTGCTTTGCTATTTTCATTGACTTCAGGATATCGTGATATTGAGAATTCAATGATGTATAGCAAGGAGCCTATCAAGCTTGAACAAGTACGGCAGACACTTAACTCTAGTGATGTGCGGAGGCACATCGAAGGAGACAGAGATGACCTGGCAAGTGGGCTCTTTGCGAGAGGCCGGGCTAGCCAACAGGGAAAGAGAAAATCAAAGTACAGATCAAAATCTCGTGTGCACAAGAAGAATACAAAGTGTTGGGGTTGTGGCAAGAAGGGGCACTTTGAACGAGATTGCTCAATGTCAAAGTCCAAGGAAAAGGCGAGTACATCTACATTTGAACAGGTACATGAATTTGATAATGATTATGTACTAACAACATTGTGTAATAATAGTAATTATGGAAACAAATGGGTGTTAGACTCTGCTTGTACTCTCCATATGACATTCCGAAAAGACTGGTTTAGCAGCTATGAGAAAAGTGGAGAAACCGTAGTAATGGGCAATAATGCAACTTGTGAAATAGTTGGCATTGGCTCAGTACAAGTTCGCTGCTGGAGTCGTGAGGACTATTACACAAGTCCGTCATGTTCCTGATCTGAAGAAGAATTTGATCTCCTTGGGTACTCTGGATGAACAAGGCTACAGGTACATGAGCGAAGAAGGAACTATGAAGGTGACTAAAGGTTCTTTAGTTATGCTGAAAGGCAAACTGGAGAATGGCCTTTACACATTGGCCGGAAGCACCATTGTTAGCTCTGCAAATGCATCTACAATGAAGTTATCTAATGATGACAAGGCAAGATTATGGCACATGAAACTGGGTCATATGAGCGCACGTGGACCGGAGACGCCGAGCAATCGTAACCTTTTGGAAGGTGAGAAGGTCAGCACACTTGACTTTTGTGAGCACTGCGTTCTAGGGAAGCAGAAGAAGGTCAGCTTCAGCACTGGCAAACACAAGACAAGAGGAGTGCTAGACTACATCCATTCAGATTTATGTGGTCCCTCTAAACTTCCATCGAAGGGCGGAAAGAGGTATCTTCTCACTTTTATTGATGATTTCTCACGAAAGGTTTGGGTGTATTTTTGAAGGCAAAAAGTGATGCTTTTGAAGCATTTAAAGAGTGGAAGATTTGAGTTGAAAATCAAATGGAGCGGAAAATCAAGTATCTTCGCACAGACAATGGCTTGGAGTTTTGCAATGAAGAGTTTAATGAATTATGCAAGGTTCATGGGATCTCAAGCCATAGGAGTGTCAGGCATACCCCACAGCAGAATGGAGTTTCCGAGAGAATGAACAGAACTCTTCTCGAAAAGGCTCGTTGTATGCTCATACAAGCCAAAATGTCCAAAGTATTTTGGACTGAAGCAGTTCACACTGCTGCTCATATTGTCAATCGATCTCCAGCATCGGCAATTGACTTTAAGACTCCGAATGAGGTATGGTCAAGTGAACCCTCTAACTATTCATACTTACGAGTATTTGGGTTTCAGCTTATTATCACGTTAATGAAGGAAAGCTTGAACTAAGAGCTAAGAAGGCCATATTCGTAGGGTATGTGGATGGAGTAAAAGGATACAAACTTTGGTGTTTGTCTTTACTCAAATTTATAGTTAGTAGAGATGTCACCTTCGACGAATCCTCTATACTTGATCCCCGTAAAATTTCTATGGAGTTTTCAGGAAACAAGAACAACGAGCAGGTGGAGCCTCTGGTGGAGCTTGCCAAGGAAAAGGATCAAGAGACTCAGGTTAAAGAGATGTAGACCTTGAAGAACTTGCTTTCAATGAACCATACACAATTGTGAAGGGAGGGAGAAGAGGCAGGCATAGAACCGGAACGCCTTATAAATCAAGCAAACTTGATTGCATATGCGTTTGTAGTTGCACAAGAAGAGATTAAGGATCTGGAGCCCTGCTCGTATATTGAAGCAACTTCTTGCAAGGATGCTGCACAATGGCGGTTAGCCACGACGGAAGAGATGGAGTCTCTTCACAAGAATCAGACATGGGTCTTAGTGAAAAGACAAAAGGGGAAGAGGACAGTTGGATGCAAGTGGATCTACAGAAAGAAAGAGGGAATTCCTGAAGTGGAAGATGCTAGGTTTAAGGCGAGATTGGTTGCAAAAGGTTTCAGTCAGAAGGAGGGAATTGACTACAATGAAATTTTCTCTCCAGTCGTGAAGCATAGCTCAATTCGCGTGCTACTAGCATTGGTTGCACAATTTGACTTGGAGCTTCAACAACTTTGATGTCAAAACTGCTTTCTTACATGGTGATCTAGAAGAGACAATCTATATGGATCAGCCTAAAGGTTTCGTAGTTGAGGGAAAAGAAGATCACGTATGCCAACAAAAGAAGTCTTTGTATGGTTTGAAGCAATCCCATAGACAGTGGTACAAGAGGTTTGATGCATTCATGACTACACATGAATTCTCAAGGAGTGCAGTTGATAGCTGTGAGTATCACAATAAGATGTCTGGTAACTCAATGATTTATTTACTGTTATATGTCGATAAAATGCTTATTGCTGCTAACAACAATACAGAGATAAATGCTTTGAAGAAACTGTTGAGTAAGAAATTTGACACGAAGGATTTAGGAGCTGCAAAGAAAATCCTTCGGTATGGAGATTTCAACAGAAGACGGTGTTGTACATCTTTCTCAGAAGAGGTATATTGAAAGGATTCTCGAGAGATTCAATATGTATACGTGCAAGCCTCTAAGTACACCATTAGCTCCTCATTTTAAACTTTTAGAGTTACAAATGCCTCAGTCCAACGATGAGGTGGAGCATATGTCAAAGATTCCTTATGCCAGTGCAGTTGGTAGCATTATGTATGCTATGGTATACACACGTCCAGATATTGCTCAATCTATAAGTGTGGTAAGTAGATACAAGTCCAGCCCAGGAAAGAGGCATTGGGAAGCTGTCAAGTGGATATTGAGATATCTCAAGGGAGCTTCTAGTGTTGGTCTGACTTTTCGAAAAAGTGGTGGAGGTATTTCAATTCTCGGTTATGTGGATTCTGACTATGCAGGAGATCTTGACAGAAGAAAGTCCACAATTTGATACATCTTTATCCTCGTTGGCAGTGTCATTAGTTGGAAGTCGACTCTGCAGTCGATTGTCGCTTTGTCTATGACAGAAGCAGAATATATGGCAGCAACGGAGGCGGTGAAGGAAGCTATCTGGTTAAAAGGTTTAGTAGCGGAATTGAGTTTGGTTCAGCTGGAATCGAACTCTTAGATGTGATAGTGAGAGTGCTATTCATCTAATGAAAAATCAAAGATTTCATGAGCGCACTAAACACATTGATGTGAGATTTCATTTCCTTCGAGATGTTGTTGAAGAAGGAACTATCAAGGTCGTGAAGGTTATCACAGACGATAACGATGTAGATATGTTGACCAAGATAGTCCCGCTCGCTAAGTTTGCACACTGCAAAGACTTGGTGGGGGTGTGCATCAAATGATGCAACTCCGAAGAGAGCAGTTGTTAGGCGGAGGTGGTATGTTCAACCATGGTTTAATTTTTCTTGTTTCTTACAACGGGATTGCCTAGTAAGCTTAGAAGTTTTTGCCAAAGTTTTTCACGCACACGCTCGAAACGCAAACCAATGTGGAGATTGAAAATGTTGGTTTATGTTTAGTCAACAATGGCATGCTGAAAATGTTAGTTTAGGTTTAGTCAACAATGGCATGCCAAGTGGAAGAGTTGGTGTAAAGAGTTGGCATGAATGCTAGGAGAAAGCTTCCTCCTTTGATGTCACCCATAACATCAAGAGGAGGTAGTTTGATGTTACCAATGACATCAAGAGGAGGTCCTTACCCCTATAAATAGATGCACTCTTTCATTTGTAGAAACCATCCCAAAAACAATACAATATATTGTAGTGAGTTGAGAGTTAAAGAGAAATTCTCTCAAGTGTAATTGGGAAAGCTCCCCTTCCTTTGTAAATAACAGAAAGGCAATTGTTCTCATGTGGATGTAGAGTTATTTTGATCCGAACCACGTTAAATCTTGTGTTCTTTCTTTTACGTTTCCGCTAACAGTTACTATGTATATTTTACATGAATTCGACCTAATTTTCCAAGCTTTTCACTATGAAAAGTAAAGTACGAATTCCCAAAGCTAATACAATGGAGGCATCTGAAGTAGAGCTGAAATCAGGTAAATATTGGCCTCATTATGTTGTAGGTTTCCTGAAGATGAGTCATAAATGGAATATTAATATCCCCCATAAAACTGGACAAGAGTCAAGACCATACAAAATGAACAGCTTTATGACTTACTCACCAAAGTCGGTTCGCGAGGAGAATTCTTGCTATCATCGGTGGTATAAATAGAATCAATGCTCTTTGGGGAAGAAACAGGTTCACTAACAGGCAGTGCTAGTCTCTCGATCTCTTTCAGAGCAACTAACCATCTTCGTAGTAGCTGAACTCTCTCCACACCTCTACATGAAACAGAAAGTTCTTCTAATCTTTTCGCTGCTTGCTTAAAATTTTGATAACTCCGAGACCCCTAAACCACAAGAAAGTACCAAGCACTTAGTTAAAGAATATAATAGGAAATCCTTGCTAATTCAATCAATCAACTATGAGTCGATCTCGATTCATTTTTTATATGAATCATCTGCATCCATTCCGCTTTCAGTCAGGAAATCCTTGATAATTAGTTGGGGACATTTAATTCTTTTTCTGAAGAAAAGCTATTAGAACAGAGAAGTGAACATCAAGAACATAACTGTGGCACTTGAAAGTTGACCAAATCAGACATATTGTGTGGCAAGAGTTGCAGACAGTATCTCCTCTCTTAGGGATTTCCAACAATTTCAAAAGCTTCGTATGCACTCGTATGTAATTGTGTATACTTAAATTAATCAGAATCCAGTAGTCTCCATAAATTGCTGTCAATATTCAATAAGAACTGTTGAAGGTAGACATTGTATGCCGCTTTCCACATCAATTTTAGAATAAAAGACAGTAATTTCTAGCATTAGTAAAATCCAACAAAAAGCAAACTTTTACTAGTAGGTAGCTCATGAGGTGCAAATATGATTATTGTTATCCAAAGTGGTATGCTGCATATAAAGACAACAAAGAAACGTGATAGCTACAACAGTATCCGGTTTCATCCAAAAAAGACGAATACAACTCAAAAGCAAATCCAGAATCTAAAGTCCTAATAAACCAATTAATACAGTATACATATATTTAAATTGAAGTTTTTATATACAAATATACAGTCCAGATTCCAAGACTTATATGTAGGATGATACACAGATTTTTCCTAAAAATTTCTTTAAGTTTTTCAATGTACACATATTCTTAATAGACACACACACATACCATATGTTAAGAGACGAAAATATCCCCGAAAAATTTATCGACCTTTTTGCCCGTTAAAGTTAATATTACCTTTATGTAGCAATTTAATGATGGGTATAAATACAAATTTGGGTTAGGACTAAGTAACCTTATACATTCTAAAATATACAATTTTCCTTCAAAGAAACAACTTCATAATTGATTAAAATTATAATAATTAGAATTTTAATAATTACTATGAGAAAAGTTGGCAAAGAAAAATTCTACAAGCACGTAAAAGACTTGTCATATTATATATACAAGCACTGCCCTAATTATACATGAGTTTACATTAATTGTAGAAGTTTTAGAACTTTATTTCTTGTGCCAAAGTTATGTTTCTTATTTGATAAGAATATAAATTCAACTAAACATTATTTACCAAAAACCAGACCTAATAGACGAATTTCTTTACAGTTAAGTTAGTCAAGGCCACCTTCATGCTCATTTTAATCGGATTGATTTGACTTAATCATCTATACAATGCCGTATTTATTTTTCTTTATAAAATTTGACATCATAATATTTCACTTCAATAAAACTTAATTATAAAAATTAAGATCAAAACAACACAGGAATATAACTACGTTTAATTCAATCTTTTGGCGGTATTGTTCATTTATTACGGTTGGTCTTTCTTTCGATCTTCTTATTTTGTAGCAATCATGATGGATATATGGGCTTCCAAGCATGTGTTTATCCCCAAAATTCAACTTTCACCACAAAATGAAGGATATCCTCTTAAATTCGTCCAGAAATAATTGCGCGTATGCTTGTGTATTGCAATGATGATATATAAAAGACCTAGCCAAATAAGTTCAAATGTTGGACTATATATGTGCAAGATATTTTACTACATTGACTATTATATATTGCACAAGAGGGATATCAATGTCGACAACAAGAGTTCTAATAACAAAGCATCTAAAATATCATAAGGGAACAAACACCAAAAACATCATATATAAAGAAGTATTAGATAAGATACGGTTACATTTTTTATTTTTATATTATAAGTATATATATCATTCACAGGTTTAGACGATGATGTCAAATCATTTTAAATTCAATTATTATGTAAGTGTAATCACATTTGAAGATAGTTACAGTTTCTTCCACATCAACTATTGCGGTCATTCAGATAAAACTCTAAGTAAATTTAATATTTGGTTCCTTAATTCATATAAAGTTGATTGAGAATCTACATGAAATGTATGAGTATCAAAAATTTTAGTGATCAAACATCAACGTGCAATGCATGTTCGTAGAAACTAGTAGACATGTGTGTGTGTTGAATTAGCCTCTTATGAAATTTCATAAAATTTTCAATATACATGTATCAGTCTAAGCCCTAGACCATATGCTGGATTGTACATTTTCTGAAATTTTCAATACACACAAACATATATGATTTGGACATATATATATACATACATACATGTAGATATGTGTGCGCACGCGCCTATGTAGTCCGATTCTAAGGATTATATGTTATCCGATTCAATTTTTTATCTTTTTTGTAGCTAGTGAGAATTGAACCAATGAACTTATGTAGATTTTGAACCCCTTAACCACTAAATTATACTTTTGGATTGTGTTAAGGATGTTCAAAACTTAATATATAGAGGTAAAAAACAGATTTTGCATAATTTTTCATCCTAGGGTGTTCCGACGAACACCCTTAAATCCGCCCCTGTGCTGGATCACATATGCATATTTTTTAAAAATTTCAAATGTGTAAAAACACATAGTATTAGTTTGAGACTTATATGCTAAATTCTCGTATATGAATGTGTATGTATGGAGAGAAGAATGGGGCATACAGAACGATCGAGGAATAACTTGGCGCCGCCAGAAACGGCATTAGAGGCTTGTTGGACAACGGAATCGGCGTAGTAACGAAGGTTGCGCGAGAGGTTTCTGTTGCCGGCGCCGCCAACTTCTACTGCTTTGTTCACCGCCGATCTCAGCCATGACATTGCCGATCAATTTGCGTTTCTGGTTCGAATTCGTTGAGGAAGACGAAGAAGCGGAGGAATGAGACATTGAGGATTTTGGAATTAGTTTTGTGTGTAACGAAAATGCGGAAAAGGTACAGATTGTTCGGTAGTTCGGGTCTCTTGCCTCTCCTTTCGCGCCTTCTCTTTCCTCCCTTTTTATGTGTGCGTGCTGCGGATATTCCCAAACAAGTTAGTTCTGTAATACTTTTTTGGGTGAAAAATCAGAAATAGCCATTTTGGTAATTGAAAAATAACTATATTTTCAAAATACATCAAAATTTAGCGATTTTTTTTATGAAAAGATAAACTCTGAATAAAAATACCTTAAAATTTTGGAAAAGTTCCAGTTGTAATTCGAATATTTTACGCATGAGATTGCAGCATATTAATTTCATAATGTGTTGGAGTTCTAACATAATATGCTGGAAGTTTATATGCTGGAATGAAACTTTTCATGTTTTAGAGTTTCAACATAATATATTAGAAGTTTATATGCTGGAGTGGAACTTCCATATTTCAGCAAAACGGGGCTATTTTTCAATGATTGCAAACGCTGACTATTTTTGCCAATACGAAAACTAGCTAGCCCATGCTATTTTTACTACCGGGACTTTTTTCTTTTTCTAATGACAGCTAATAATTTTGTTTACCAAAGTAAATGCATACAGTCTCACACTTAGGGTGTGTTTGGTATCCAATTTTCCCTTGGTTGGCTTAAATTGTACTATTTGAAATAAGTATTCCCTTTTAGGAAGTAAAGATGATTTTGGGGAAATTCACAACTAAAAAATTAGGCAACTAATTTGGGGAACGAGCAAGAAATTGTGACTGATTTGCTTTTGTATAACTACATGACAACCCTCCTGTTGTATTTCATTATTTATTAAGTGTAATTCTTCTAAACATGTAGAGGACAGCAGATACAAGAAACTACAAAAAAATAACATTGGCATTAGCATTTACATGTAAAAATTGCATGGGGCGCTTTATTTGGGTGCACTTTTTCAACCTGTAATCGTTTTGTCTTTCTATTTGCGTCCGTATCCACTTTTCAAAAAAACTTCATTTTCCCTTTCTCCTTCCCTTCTCCAATTTCTTAGAATCTGCACAGTTATTTCAATGTAGTAAGCAATGAACTTTTGGAGTAGTGGACAATTTGCTTCGCCATGTTATATATTCAAGTAACTTTTCTTTCTTCATAATCTCGTTTGTACTGACCATTCCACTTTTTCTGTTTTATTTTCACTTAATACATGTAGTAAAGTTTGTCAATTAATGCAATGCTGGTTTATTTGCCTTCACATATCTCCTTCGTTTTTCAAATATAACAAACAAATTGGTTATTAAGGACTATATTCTTGCTTAATGCTTAAGAACATATTATCTTTCATTTATCTAATGTATAATTGAATTTCAAATTTTCCATTGTTTCTTAGTTACAATATAGAAACTTCAGCTCTAGAGCTGAAGTTTTTATTTTATAATTGACAAACTTCAGCTCTAGATGTGAAGTTTTGCGGTTACAAAGACAAAACTCCAGCTCTTCTAGTACAAAAGAAAAACTTCAGCTCTAGAGCTGAAGATTTTAATTTATAATTGGTTTATGGCTGAAGTTTTCCGGTTAGAAAGACAAACACTTCAGCGATGAAGTTTTCCAGTTACAAAAGAAAAACTTAGAAAAAAAAAAACTTCTACACTAAAGCTGAAATTCGCCAGCCTCAGCTACTAAAATGCTAAAGTTTTGCGTGATTGCCTTTGCTACTTCAGCCCCGTACGCTAAAGTTATGTGAAAAAGCAGATACACTTACAATTTTTTTTACAAAACGGACACAAGTTAAAATGTGGCACAAAAAACGGATATAGACGCAAATCCCCCGTTTACATTTGTAAAACAGCGCAAAATCGCCCATTACTAACACTAGCATTTACATTTGTATTACATACATACACATATACACACGCGGGCGTGTAAACTTGCTCACATTGCTGGTCTCAAGCGCGAATAAAGGAGGATTTCAGTGAAGGCTAGCAAATGATCTTAGAGAAATAGAAACAAAATTTTTATTCAGTAACAACTTTATGCTTTGAGTACAATATGAATTAATTATGACTACTTAACTGAAATATTACACTTAAAAGCAACAAAAAAGAAACATGAATGGCAGTTCCCCTTCAAAGGAAACTGCAGTAGTTATACATATACTGACTAAACATGTCATCGGTCTCCCAAATCGACAAAGAAGATCCATCGCAATGGGAAGAAATCTCTACAAGTTATCGACGTCTGCCAAGGGCATTTTCCAATAGTTCCACAAGTTAAAATCTTCCTGCAATAATGAAAATACAATAAAATTGAGTCGAAGCTCCAAGACAACCAGTAAATGAACCCCCATTGTAGAATTGAGATCGTCCACCCCCGGGAAGAAAAATAGTAGAGGAAGGAAAAAGACTATGCTTTAGTTCTCGAAATTCTTGAATAAGAAAGAAAATGTATATATAAAGATAGGAAAACATGATAATATCAAAGTTCCGATGATGTTAGAATTACTTACAAACGAACGAAGAAGATATTAGAGTCTTGCTTACCTGCTCAACCATGGATGTAGGAGGGAACATGTCATTAACTAGAGTGTGTAACGAAGTATAGGATTTCACGTCAATTTGGTGATTAATCGCTACCTCCCCCTGTAAGTCCAATTCAGTATGTTAAGCAAGAGTGTAACTTGACAAATTGTACATTTTGTTTTTACAATAAAGCAAACGGAAGAGAGATTAACAACCTTTGGGTTTATTATAAAGATTTTGCCTTTTGGAATTCCAATTTTTCTGTAACTAAGCTCATCGGTGTCCCTATTCCCAAAACCAGCATAAAAAGGGTTGTAATCTGCTGGGAAAAGTGCTTTGATGTCCTGAAATGTAGAAGAATATATTAGAAGGTCGAAAACTATTAGAGAGATACAAAAGGATTGATCCACTGTCGTTTGGTTTGTGGGATGAGGAATAACAATCCTGGGATAGACTACGAGAATTTTTATTCCCTGTTTGGTTGAATGTTTGATTCTGGGATTAGCAATCCTGAGATAATTTACCACAAGTACGCTATTATATTTATCCTACTCAATGTGGGATAACAAAATGACAAAAATGTGCTTCTCCAAAGCTCTTTTTGCAAAGTCCTTTAAAAATTCAAGCTTAAAATTGAAAATAAATGTTCGTCCCAATTTAACTAGTATAAAACCAAACACATGGTTTATATTATAACCCGTAATCCCATTTTTAGTCAAATGAACCAAACATATACCAATAAAAATATATCCACTAAATAATTTCATCATTGTGTGTGTACACACTACCCTCCCAAGACTCCACTTGTGGGATTATGCTGGGTATGTTTTTCTTGTTGTGGTAATTCCATCAGAATCTAATCCATGTATTACAATTCCAACAATTATAATCCCTGTATAAATTGTTCACCAACCAAATGACCCCTTCAGGACTACGCAAAAATAAGACTTAAGGTCCGTTTGGTGCAATATTTGACTCTCTGGATAAAACAAGACTAAATCACAATACAGCAATGGGACATATCTTACAAGTAGTTTCAACTGAACGTGTGAGACTATAATGTTGTCATTACCCTCCGTTTATGTTAGAGAGCAAAATGTCGCTTCTAAAGTTCCAACCTGCTATCTATAAAAGGTTAGGAGAAGGTTGGATCTGTTCCATCTTTTTTTTCTTGTTCTTCTTCTATCTTTTTCACTTTCTGGAGTATTTTCCCTTTGATTTTTCTGCTACAAATTTGTCAATTGGGAAGCGTATTTTCTTTTTTCCCTTTTTAAAAGGAGTATCAGTTCAGGATAACCTGCTTACACCTCGATTGATCCGCTAAAAACATGCTACCTCCCACCAGCACATATACCAAATAACTCTGTCGATCAAAGCTTAGCCAGATGGGAAGAATTACCGGATGTTGCTTATGCTGGAATTCGTACCTTGATTTTCAAGATTACCACTCCAACCCTTAGACCATCTGGTAAAAAATTAGGGGCTTACATGCGGTATCTCTGGGATTTTTCTTCTATTTGTCTATTATTTCTCCATTTTCTTTTTGTTTAACTTTTTAGCTTAAAAAGGTTTCTTTTGAAGAAACTTGTTAAACTAGTGGACATGTGTTGTAGTTTACCAGACAAAAAAAACTAAATGATAAAATATTATTATGGATTTTTGCGCTGTAAAGAAATAAAATTGTGTAAATGTATTTGGTGCAAAATTATAATCAATATTGTACCAAATATAGAATTGGATTAGACTAAAATGCTGATAAGTTATCAGATATTTGATCTCGAAACCAAACATTGGTCAAGGATTTCAAGTCAGCCATAAATCCCCTAATTAAAATCCCATCTATAAAAAATAATATCCACTCTATCGGTTCATTCGTATCAACTATCAAGATACACGTGAAAGAACTGTCAGTCTGGTAGTACTTACCTCTAAGCAGGCAATCTTGAATTCATGAGGAGCTCTTCGTATAACTGCCACAACATAGAAGAGAAAAGGTAAATTTTGTCAGAGATCAAATTTATGCCAATTCTTTCTTAAAGGGGGGAAACAAAATGCACAGAATCATGCATGCAAAAAGCGACTCAAAATCTGAAGAGAATGGCATGGCACCAACAATAGATCAATGGTCTTAATATGGAACCAAAACCCAGAGCTCAACGGCATATTGGAAACGGAGGCATATAGAACTGACAGGAAAATCCTAGTACCGAGACAACATCTGTTGCTTCAACTACTCTTTTTATCATATCAGTAGGAAAGTCAGCAGACTTGCTATGGGCAAAGAGCTGAAGATTCCGGATAATTCTCATTGAAACCAAATATCAAGAAACATGTGCAATTCGCATGCACAGATAATGCATTTTGACGCAGACTAAGGCAAAAGATGAACTTATGCTAAATTTGTACTTACTTACCTTCTCTGTACAATGAGGGAAATAAACCATCAGGTGAAATAACAACAGGTCCAGGTGGTAAGGATTTCCCATCCTGCAGATTGTTACACATTTCTGGTCAGTGAAATCTGTTACACAATCAGAATTCTACAAGAACGGACAAGCAAACAGAGGCCAGATCCAAGAATTCTTAAGGTGGTGTATACAATTGAGTCACAAATAGCGGTTAGACAAAATGAATCCTCCAAACCTCCTTTCCCCATAAAAGAAAGAGAAAAACACATGGAAAGTCTGAGAACAAAGCACAGGAGTCGGAAATAAGAAATGAAAAGAACAGGTAATTAAAGCTAAATCTTCACCCCAACACCGTGAGTGCCCAAAACATGTAAATACGGCAGTACTCTATTAGTCGGTTGGCTTTGAGCTAATTCTGTTCAGATTATTTGATTTTCTGCTTGTAGATTGGCAAACCAATCAACAGATCTATTTGTGCCTCTCTTCCTCAGCTAATTCAATTGCAGCAACATGTTTTACACCCAAGCAGGAAATAAACCCAAAATTTTATACTCAGAACAACTTGCATAAGAAAACGGTAGATATAAAAAGCGAGAAAGGCAAGTTGAGAACAAGGCTGCTTTTTCTTGATAATTGTTCTCCACAAGAGTGAACGGCTCTACTTCACAAAAATATCTAACGGAGAAGATTTCGTGTTGTCTCTTATCTTTTTCTTTTTATAAATATAGCAACCATAAAAATCAAGCTATGCATCATATGCCCAAGCCTGATAAGGAAGTTTGGATAGTTCACGGTCAATGAAAAAATAGTTTGGAATTGATGAGTAGTTGATTGGATTTTGATTGATATAGCAACCATCAATTAAATGAAAATAATCGTCATTTTGAAGCTTCTAGCATAACTAGGGCTGTCAAATTTGGCCCAAGCCCAAATGACCCGCCCAAGGTTGGGTTGGTTATTGACCCGCCCATTTATTGAACTTAGCCTATCTTGACCCAACCCATCTCAACCCATTTAAAGTTGGGCTAATATTTAGCCTAAATTGATCCATGAGTAAGTTTGTCAAAATATCTTAGAAATAATTTTATTTTTTGTTTAATATTTTAAATATGACCATAACAAAAGCAAAAAAACCTTATTTAGTAATTATACAATTTATATGAAAATAAAACATATTGATTAACGTTTAATAAGAGTTGGGCGGGTTGGGTTATGACCCAAATTTTAACTCATCTTAGCCCAAGTAACTTTTGGGCAGGTCATTTGACCCGCCCAATTTTGACTCAACCATTTTGACCCGCCCAAAATTGACCCAACCCACCCATTTGACACCCCTAAGCATAACCATGGATATAAGCTTATGGCATGTCCCACCTAACCAATTTTGACCCGCCCAAAATTGACCCAACCCACCCATTTGACACCCCTAAGCATAACCATGGATATGAGCTTATGGCATGTCCCACCTAACAAAATTTGGAAACAGCTTCTTGAAGCCGTTCTAAGGTAGTATATTTGCTAGGACCAGAAACAAAAAAACGTTTATATGGTTCTCAAGGCCATTGGTGTTTGAATCTCAGACTACCAAGGTCTAGAGACATTTCTAGAGATGTTCATTTGATCTCATTATATTCTCACCTTGAAGTGTGGAGAAGAGGCGAGAGAGACAGAGGTGGAGTGAGGAAAGTGGAGACAACAACTGAAACCCTAGTAAACTATGTATACCCACCCTCACCCCCGAATTTCAGTTTTCAGTTTTCTCATTTTCTTAAAAAAAAAATATAAAAAAATAAAAGGAAACCGCACTGGAAAACAATGTTTCCCTGCACGGAGAATCAAAACAAACCAAACCGAACCGGAAAACCAAAAAAAATTGTATCACACAAACCAGAAATTTTGGTTTGGTCAGTTTTCTTGGTTTAAACCAAATAATGCACAGCCCTACATGTAACAGAGTGCCTTCGGGAACATCTTATAAAATAGTAACGATATAGAGCGCAAGGAAGACATCAAGAAATGGTCCTACACGTAGCAGAGAATCCAGCCAAAATGCTCCCTTAAATCTTCTGTATGAACTAAAAATTAGTGTCCTCGGTATTTCATGTATATGGGACAATGTTTACCTGTTTGAGATTGAACAGAAAACTTTTGGTCAGATAAGCTTGAACAATTGCCCGTGCGCTGAGAAAGAGTAGCTGATACCCATTTTCCTGCAATTACAAGAAAGCAAATCCATTATAAAATATTGATTGAAGAAATATAGTTCAACATCAATGAAAATGGAAGTGAGAGTTCATAAATATTTGGCCAGCTTCGTGTTAGTCAGTCATGGTACTTCGTAGTTCAAAAACAGCAAACAAAGAACAAGGAACACGCAAGGAATGGAGATATAACAAGTCATACTGTATACATTTTACTCTT
>JASVEL010000785.1:0-38621 GCA_032618575.1 Nicotiana noctiflora | reverse complement strand
GCTCTTTCTCCATCTTCTCTCATAGAGATACCTTTCTTGTCTATTGCCTTGTGACAAAACTCAAGATCAAATTGTCCTCCTCGGTCATCAATTTTATTATTGAAATTGCTGATAATCCCACGAGTCTACCTTATGGCATGGCCATCACTCACATTCTGGAAGCTCATAATATTTCCATCTCTGAATATCCTTTCATCTCTGTTTCAAAATCTTATTATTAAAGAGCGTTTGCGAGTATGGGGTATATATGTGTGAAAGGCTCATGGGAAGGTGAGGTCAAACATGCTCAACCTGATCCAAAATTCAAACCCAATGTTTCCCATCATAGTCCCAGTATCCCTGACCTTGGTGAGAAACTAGTTGCCATTGACAATCAGTTGTCCACCATCAAATATCTTCTTACTGCTATTCACTACTCAGTCCACTGTTGGAGATATTCATGCAATCTCCAAAGAGACAGAGTCTGATGTTTCAAACCAGTGTCCCTGACCTTGCTGAGAAACTAGTTGCCATTGACAATCAGCTATCCATCATCAAAGATCTTCTTACTGCTACTCGGTCCACTGTTAGAGATATTCATGCAATCTCCGAAGAGACAGAGTCTGATGTTTCAAAGATAAGAGTGCGATTCTCAGAGCCAGAGAAAACGCAATCAAGGCATTCAAGGCTACACAACAAGCTTGATGGAGTGACTGTCTCAGCTAATGCCAAGTTTGATCAACTAAAGGAGGCGATTTGCAACACTTTTACTTATTTCTTGCGTCGTTAATGTCGAAGTTTTAGACAATATTTTTTGTTGCGCTGTTTTGTACTGGATAACCAGTCGTTGGCTGATTTCTTTTTGTTTCTGTTTGTGTTGTTTAGACAATATGTTTTGTTTTGCCAGAACTGTACAAGCATATCATGCTATAAATCGTGTTTTAGTATATAGTGTGTTGTTATCTTATCCCCTTTTTGCTGATACGAAAAGGGGGAGAAAGGATATATGTATATTCGTGCAGGTTCATCCATTGCACGGGAAATCGACTATAGAGAAGTCGACTATAGATACTACAGGAGAAGCTGACTAAAAGAAGTCCCTGACGGCACCTCTTGAGGGAGAGTCAAAGTAATCAACTAAAGGAAGTAGTCTCAACAGCACCTATTGAGAGGGAGTCAACTGCACTCATTGAGGGGAGTAAAATATAGGGAATCAGAGATTGATTGAAGCGGAAAAGAAGCATCGAAGATCTTGCGAGATAATCAATCAAGCTGCTATTACTGGAAGGACCAAAAATCAAGGAGAAAATCCGAAGCTATCAAGACCTGTAGAAGGAAAGCTATTAAAGTCCTCTCATCAAGGAAGAGCAACGGCAAATAACATTATTCTTGGAAAGAATCAGTTTCTTTCCAAGATATAATCTCTTGAGTTGCCAAATCTCTTTAGCAACGGCCTCTTATAAAGTATTTATACACATCCTTAAGCCTTTGAAAGATATACTTTGATCGAACCAAATACCCTCTCCTTGTTCTACTGCAAACAAACATTGTAGCTCTACTAAATTTGCTGTGTAACCAGTTAGAGAAGAAAGAGAAAAAAATACCGGTGAGGCATTGTATCAAAAAGAAATGAGTGACATAGAAACTGAGCCATTAGTGTAAACCACACCATTCACTTTGTACTCGAGAAACTCATTCCCTGAAAGAGAACTCCCTTGCAACCCAAGGAGACCGGACTAGGATTCACATTGAATCCGAACCAGTATAAAAATTCCGGTGTCTTTAATTCCTGCACTTTATTTTTGCATCTTAAATTCTGCTCTTATTATTATTTCGTTATTACATAACTAATTAGAAAACTAGTCAACTTGTAGTGATTAAAATATAAAAACAAACAATTCACCCCCCACCCCCCAAACCTCTCTTGTACTTTCAAGTAATTACTCTACCACACAAGCAAAAGTACAAGAGTGAGAAGAGGATCATGCCTGCTATTTAGCATTGAATCATGTTGCTAGAAAATTGTCTTCTGTTAGCCAGGAACTTTTCATTTATTTAATGATGTTCTTCCCATAAATACGGCAGTTTCACCATATAAATTATAAGTGCCTTATAAGACTACTCTAATGCGATCACAGCAATACATTTGTTACTTCATCATTTAGTAATCTCTTTTTGCTCAACCTTTTACTTTTTACTACTACCACAGACCAACTTATCTGTAAAGTAATGCATATATATATGGAAAGGAATCATGTTGTCAAGTTTCGGATACCTGATCTTTTATTTTATGCATCAAAGATACAGCTCTATGTTTTTTGAATATTATTCAGCTATCCCTCACTCCATTTTAATTACTTTTTCTGACCTCATCCCATTAATGGCACCATATTAATGGCAAGTTAAACGACATTTTCTTCACAAACAACCTTTTGTCCATTGAGTATGGAGTATCTATTCTTCAAAACACTACTCGTTCACCCCTATTTATATCACAAGTATTTATGGGAAGTTGAGAATCTCTTCTGCCATGATGTGTTAATATTTTCTTAGCAATTTAATTTTTAAATGCGTGATACATTATTTCCCATAAGATCTCTTGAACATACAGATTTTACGATGAAAAATCAAATGAACCAATTCCAAGTCAAACAAAGATCTTAAGCTCATAAAGTATAATAATCAGAAAAGAGATAGCTATTTATCAGGCAAGAGGAGACAAGTCAAAGTTCAGAAAGAAAGCTCATATTTTATGGCTAAGATAATAAGTCTCGAGCCTTTTGTTCCTCCACCAAGAAAATTTTCTGGTTTCTCAGCTATGTTCTCTTGAAAATACATCATCAGATAGAATAATTTGGTAAAGAACAAAAAGTGGAAATGGGATCCAACTTGCCTCTGCATTAGTTGCAACACTAGACGAGTCCTTATCATCTTTGCTTGAAGGCAGTTGTAATATCATCTTGTCTAGTTTTTGATGTATGTTTGAGACTTCAGAATCTATTCTGGTTGCAGATCACATAAGAAGAGAAATTATATATTGCAGTTTGTGCAGGGAAATAGCAAAAGAAATGCATGACTATCAACAACAACATAACACTATGCTACAGAATAGCTTAACTATTTAGCTGAGTCATAAGAGAATAATGTAAATGTTACTACTATTGCTTAAGCACTAAATATTATGGAAGTATGAGTTACTGCAGAAGGTCTCGTTACTGTAAGAAGCTTCTTTTCTTAACTTATATCATCTGGTCTCTCTGTAGAGAGCAGATAGGTTATGTTTTAAAGATGATAAGGTAATCTTCTTCACTACTCTCTAGGGAAAGCAAGCACTTGTTATAGCTAGCTATTCATGGGTCAGGATCAGTGGCGTAGCCAAAATTTTCGTTAAGGGGAGTCAAAATATATAAAAATAAACATACCAAGATATTAAGGGAGTCAATACATAGTATATATAGATATAATTTATTTTTTTACCTACCTACACAGTGTATTTTTCTCACGAAGGGGTATCATTTGACACCCCGTCCTATAAGGTGGCTCCGCCACTGGTCAAGACCGTAACAAGACCAGAATTTAGGTCTTTGAGATCAGTCTTCTTATCAATGCAATCAGGAAATACTGTAAAATCTGGATTTACTTCCACTGTTTCAAACATAGATTGACTTTACACCATCATTAATTTATGGGTTGAAAAGGCAAACTGCTTAGTATTTGCTGGGGGGACATGAGGGACTTAGAATTAGCTTGTCAATTTTTGGAAAATAACTTTATTTTTTATAAAATTGGAGAACAGAAAAAAGAATTATAAGAATTTTACTGAGATTGATAAAAGTGGATCCGGTGTCACTTTTGGTTCAGTATACCATGTTTGGGAGAAAGACCTCTTTCCTGGAATGTGGACACTGCATCTGAATGACAAGAAAAGTGGACTTCTATTGGGATGCAGGGAGTAATATCTAAACATCCTGACAGGGCATGGAGCTCGTAACACTTAAGGTTTCCAGTCCACGTTTGGGAAAGGCTTCTCTAGTACAGCAACTCTCCTACACAATGGCAGACAAATCCTTCACCCGTAATGACATGCACCCATCAATTTTTCATACGAAGCTTTAACTAAGATATCATAAAAATAGTGAAAGCAAAATTCCTACATTTATCAGGAGTCAGAAAATTAGCACGAATTCTTGCCCCATAAAGTTGGTCTTAGTACTAAAAAAGATTTCTATGAAATATTAAGTTTATTGTTCAGACCATTATAAATATAAATATTTATAGATAGTCACAAATATACATCTACTGATATAGGTTAAAAGAAGTGAACCCAAAAAAAGAGAATAAGCTATGGCAGTAATCCCAATAGCTTACAAGAATTAGCCTATGGTGATAGCACTTGAGGTGGAAGGTACATACATGTACAACAGAAGTGTGTATACACAAGTATCAATGAACCAAAAACCGGTATTGGACATGTGAAAAGAAAATGAGTATAAACTTTTCGCGTCACAAGAATGAATTTACATATAAACATGTAGAAAAATTCCGGCATGATAGAAGGATAAAAAATCATCACACCTCACTATATCTGCATTTATTTTTAGCCCAGCAATTGCACCTTGTGCATGGAGAAGCAGCTCTTCCTTCTTTGCCTGGGATGAAATATGTGAAGATGGATGGATTTACACTTTTGTTTAGTTGATAACATACCAACCATAACTCTTAGATCCTAAGAGCAACATCACTACTGGATATGCATAAGGAGTTTATTCCCTTACCAGCACTTCTTCTTTATAGCTTGAGAAAGTTTTTGCCAAAACTTTTATGCTGCTCATGGTTGCCTCACGGACTTCTTTCCCGCCCATAAGACAGAGCCTAAAGAGAGTATAAAATAGATCAGAAACCAAAAAAACTGGTATTACTTCTGTTTATCATTTTCCCTTGAGTTCAGCACACATTTCTGAAGTGACTCAACCATTCAGATAACTGATTGGTCCAAGTCCACCCAAGTAAGAGCCCAAAAAAAAACTTGAAGGATCAATATTGGAAAAATCACCCGAATATCTCCATAAGTAAAGATATTTCTTCTGTGTCAGGTGCTTCAAGAATCTGTGTAAAACAGAAAAGTTAAGACCAGTTTATCCCCATCAACAGAAAGCATTGTTACTGAAAGATGAAGCAAAACAGTCAAGATGATATAGTAGTCTCTATAGTTGACAATATGCTTCTATCACAGAAGTGGAACTACGCATGCAAGAGTGAAAGTGCCATAAGCTCCCCAGTGAGGGACACCTTTTGCATTTCTTCTTCGATGAAAAGCCATAGTCAAACAAAAGGAAACAGTAAACACTCAAAAGCAGACAGCAGTAACATTTTACTAGCTTCCCATTACCCAATTAAGTTAACAAGATTTGTGTTAAAAATCAAATAAAGTGATACATATAACATGCAATTTCAGTGAATTGTCATTTACTGATCTCATCTTCTACGGAATCGATCCTCTTTGACTGTACAAGAATATGTGGAGCTCAACATGTCTGGAAGCACACGAGAATATTATATTATTACCAGTCTTCGATACTGGGTCATTGATAGAATTAATATACATATCACCTGCATACACTTCTGTTTCTCATTTACCTGTGCCTTGTGTAGATAGAGAGGCTATTTCCCGTAGACCTCCGGCTCAGTCCAACACAGTCACAGCATTGAAGCGACAGACATATAGTAATGAAAAGAGTCATGGAAAAGCAACAACAACAAAAAAATAGTAACAAAAACCAAAGCAGAAGCAACATATGATAGTGATAGGCATCCAGGAATAAGACAAAATAAGAGACAACAAAATAGTAACAAAAACCAAAGCAGAAGCAACATATGATAGTGATAGACATCCAGGTTTACGACAAAATAAGAGTATTACCAAAACTACTAATAAGGACAGGAAGAAATCTCTGCTACCTACTAACCTAATTCTCGACCTCCACAACTTTCTATCAAGCATCTTGTCCTCAGTAAGCCGAAGAAATATCATGTCCTGCCTAATCACCTTTCCTCAATACTTCTTCGGTATTCCTCTACCACCCGCCATAATTAACCTCTTACACCTCCTCATTGGGGCATCAGTGCATCTCCTCATCACATGCCCGAACCATCTCAACCTCACTTCTCGCATCTTATCCTCCACAGCAACCACCCCCACCTTTTCACGAATATCTATGTTCCGGACCCTATCCCTCCTAGTATGCTTACACATCAACCCTCCTCTAATATAGTTTGACATCCTCGTTAATCTCTCCATTACTTTGGATCACTGACCCAAGTACTTGAAACTACCCCTTGGGGATGACTTGTCTATCAAACCTCATTTCCACCTCAACTTCCCGAGTTATGTAAGTGAACTTGCACTCCATGTATTCGGATTTAGTCCTGCTCAACTTTAAGCCTTTGGACTCCACAGTCTGTCTCCAAACCTCCAACCTTGTGTTGACTCTTTCTCGTGTCTCGTCAATCAGCACTACATCATTTACAAATAACATGCACCATAGCACCTTCCCTTGAATGTAACACATCAATACATCCATCGTCAAGGTGCATAAGAATGGGCTAAGAGCTTATCTCACGATTGGGAAGTGTCCCGAGCTTCCTCCCATTGTCCTAACCCAAGCCTTAGCACCATCATACATAGGGGTGGACCCACCTTATAGGAAGAGGGTCCGAAAAAAATTAATTATTTTCACCACTGAATTTCATCGGAAAAACATGAAATTCTTAAATGTGATGGTACCTGTGCCCGTTTAACACAAACTGGCCTGCAGAGCAGCAGTCAAGGGGGTTCAAAATGCAACTAAGGTCACAAGTTTGAATCTTTGCTAAAGCAGCAAAGTCATGTTATGCGTGTTCTATCTTTTAGCAATTCCTTGCTTACTATTTTGTCTTTTTCTCCTACTTCTCTTGATGATTTCTTTTCTTTGCTTATATCCAACAAAAGCCATACTTTTATTTAAACTCTATTTTAATTCAAAAAAATTAAACCTTGGTTCTCTTTCATAATTTTTGCTAAAACATGAGAATGCTTTGTTAAAATTACTTGTAACTTTCCAATTTAGTTTTAGTTTACTTGATGTTGAAATTATTAATTTGTGCTATATTGAAAATTAGTTTGGTGTATAATCTCTTTTACTTTAAACATTTGTATTAATTAATTTTAGTCTATAACTCTTTTTTACTGTCTTTTGTTTGTAAATACTTTACTATGCTAAATTTCTTAGAGTTGGTTAAATATCTTTTTAGTATAATTAATTAATTTTTGAATTTGTTGAAGAGAATTTGGTTAATTTATATGGATAAAAAAAATGTAAAAATAGAAGTAAATCCTTTTACAAGAAATTCCCTACTTTGTTGAAAAAAAGAGTGTAAATGACTTCATTTTGAGGTCACGTGATGAACAAAAAAAAGTAGTGAGCAAATTCTATTTATTGGTGCCGCTCATATGATTTGCTTTCATGGTCTTTGATTGAACCTGCTTGTATAAAATCTTGGGTCTGCCACTTATCATGCATATCCTTAGTCGCCCTACTGTACGCCACAAGAACACCTCTAGCCTCGAGGCACCTCCATTGTCGTACCTTTTTTCTGTTTTTCAAAATTAATGAATACCATATGCGAGTCCCTCTTCCTCTCTCTATACTACTCCACCAATCTCCTCATAAAATGAAAGGCTTCGGTAGTCGATTGCCCTGGAATAAAGCCGAATTAGTTCTCGGAGATAGACACACTACTCCTCACCCTCATCTCCACCACCCTCTTTCAAATTTTCATAGCATGGCTAAACATCTTGATAATTTGGGAGAGTATAGTGGAGATGAGGGTAAGGAAGAGTGTGTCTATCTCTGCGAACCGCGCAAAGGCTCATTCAAGGCACACTAAAGCCCTGAAGCTCAGAAAAGCTCAAGGAGGGCGCTTCACCTCGCTTAAGTTGCTTCAGTGTAAGGCAAGGCACTAAGGCCTTCGTCTCATTTCCCACGAGTTCTCTGTTGAATCAAGTAGCACTAAACAACAAATATAATAAAAAATAACTGTATGAGCTGCTAAGCGAAGCACTATGCATGAACTTGTTACTTTGCTCTTGAATTGCATATATATTTTTATTCTTTTCCTTCATTGCGCCTTTTTTACTGAAGCCCACACTTTAAGTGTGTTTTGCGCCTAAAGGCCCAATAAACCTAGAGCACTTTTGACTTTGACAATACTGATGTCGGGGCAATCAATTACTAAAGCCGTTCATCTTATAAGGAGATTGGTGGAGCAATATAGCGAGAGGAAGATGGACTTTCATATGGTGTTCATTTATCTGGGAAAAGTATACGACAAAGTCCCACGAGAAGTTCTATGGAGGTGCTTGGAGGCTAGAAATGTTCTTGTGGCATACAATAGTGCGATTAAGAATATGCATGATGATGCTAAGACCTGGGTTAAGACAGTGGAGGAGAATCAGAACACTTCCCAGTCATGATAGGGTTGCACCAGAGATCAGCTCCTAGCTCGTTCTTATTCGCCTTGGCGATGGATGTATTGATGCGTCACATTCAAGGGGAGGTGTCATGGTGCATGTTATTTGCAGATGACATAGTGCTGATTGACGAGACGCGAGGCGAAGTCAACACAAGTTTGGAGGTTTGGAGACAGACCCTGGAGTCCAGTAACATATATATCTCATCTACATTACAACAATTTACAAGTGCAAGAGTTTCTCTAAATTAGATATCTATTGATCGGCGCACTTCTATTGAGTCTAATTTTAGGAGATATAGAAGTGTAAGGATATGATTAATAACATAATTACTAGTCATAGGAGATGTAATGCTTATGGTGAATTCGGAACTTTATTCTGTCAGTCTGATATAACTTAAAAAGAAAAAATAAGAAGACTTGATTAAAATTATAGCAAAGATGAAACTCCTCCCTCCAATACAGCATTTCACAGTTAAGATTGGAACAAAGAACCTGCAGTTGCAGAATTCATAGATCAATAACTCAGAGGATCCATACAAACAGGAAATGCTCAAGAAAGGACCACAGGAACATCTTTTACTAACTTCCCAATGTCCAATCAAGTTAACAAGACCCCTTGATAAAAAAATTAATATGACGTGAAATTACCTACTTCACAATAATCCGCAAGTGCAAGACCAAGTTTTTTTAAGATAGACGTCAAGTAATGAGAGCATCTGTGTTGAGTCTAATTTAGGAGATGAAAGACTAAATAATTGGGAGGAACCACACAACAAACTCATGAAGGGTTGCTTCAGGTTAATCAAAACCCTAGCTCAAAAGAAGGAACAGCGAGGTCAGCTTTGAGGTTAAACTATACCATGTAGAGGAGCAATTTCAAGTCATCAAAAAGGTATGGAAAACCAGCTAGCTGAGCTGTTTTTTAGCTTACCATTGAAAGTATCATGCCTTCAAGAGCTTGACTGCTAAGAAACACATCTCTAAAATTCAATGGTTCTCCACCAAGATCAGGATCATAATATAAAACCTGTCCATGGTAATTTAAGCAAATAAATGAGCAACCTGAACTACATGATGCAAGAATGCTAAACTCAAATACAAATCAAAATCATCAAGAAGTTGATATATGATCACAAATATAGTTTATAAGACGAATCCATTTGGAATTGGAAAATAGAAAATATATATCTCGCCGTTGAGGATACTCAAAGGCCAAACTGCTACACTTTTACGTCTAAGAAATGATGTGCGAGAGAGAATTACAATGCTCTCATGATACAATAAGGTTCGGAGAGATAGTAATGACAAGTATATGGCTAGGTGGCTTGCCATATCCTGGGTTGAAGAGAATCAGATAACTAAGAGCTAAATTTTGGAATTATTACTGAAAATGTTGGTTTATGTTTAGTCAACAATGGCAGGCCGTAAATGTTGGTTTAGGTTTAGTCAACAATGGCATGCCAATTGGAAGAGTTGTCATGAATGCTAGGAGGAAGCTTCTTCCTTTGATGTCACCCATGACATCAAGAGGAGGTAGTTTGATGTCACCAATGACATCAAGAGGAGGTCCTTACCCCTATAAATAGATGCACTGTTCCATTTGTAGAAACCATCCAAAAAACAATACAATATATTGTAGTGAGTAGAGAGTTAAGAGAGAAATTCTCTCAAGTGTAATTGGGAAATCTCCCCTTCCTTTGTAAATAACAGAAAGGCAATTGTTCTCGGGTGGATGTAGGATTATTTTGATCCGAACCACGTTAAATCTTATGTTCTTTCGTTTACGTTTCCGCTAACAATTGGTATCAGAACGACATGATTCTTTAATGATCCAAGGAGGAAGAACAAGCAAAGATGAGTTCCATGAAGTTCGAAATTGATAGATTCGGTGGACGCAACAACTTCAATATTTGGAAGATCCAGATGATGGTGTTACTGCAGAGGGAAGATTCAATCCATGCTATTGACGGAAAGTATCTTAAGGATACATCAGCTCCCGATATGGAGAAGATTGAAGGGGATGCATTGAGTGCAATCCAACTATCCCTTGCACCTAACGTGCTTTGTGAAGTGAGTACAGGTACCGGAGAGACGACCAAACAGTTATGGAAAAAGCTAGAAGGGCTATACCAAGACCGATTAGTGACAACAAGGATGTTGTTACAACGTCGTCTTTACACATTTAAGATGGGGTCAAGTACTTCGTTACTAGATCATTTAGATGCGTTCAAATTATCATGGACTTGCAGATTGCAAGAATTAAAAGGGAGGAGAAGACGCTTGCATGTGCTTTGCTATTTTCATTGACTTCAGGATATCGTGATATTGAGAATTCAATGATGTATAGCAAGGAGCCTATCAAGCTTGACCAAGTGCGGCAGGCACTTAACTCTAGTGATGTGCGGAAGCACATCGAAGGAGACAGAGATGACCAGGCAAATGGGCTATTTGTGAGAGGCCGGACTAGCCAACAGGGAAAGAGCAAATCAAAGTACAGATCAAAGTCTCGTGTGAACAAGAAGAATACAAAGTGTTGGGGTTGTGGAAAGAAGGGGCACTTTGAACGAGATTGCTCAATGTCAAAGTCCAAGGAAAAGGCGAGTACATCTACATTTGAACAGGTACATGAATTTGATAATGATTATGTACTAACAACATTGTGTAATAATAGTAATTATGGAAACAAATGGGTGTTAGACTCTGCTTGTACTCTCCATATGACATTCCGAAAAGACTGGTTTAGCAGCTATGAGAAAAGTGGAGAAACCGTAGTAATGGGCAATAATGCAACTTGTGAAATAGTTGGCATTGGCTCAGTACAAGTTCGCTGCCATGATGGAGGTGTGAGGACTATTACACAAGTCCGTCATGTTCCCGATTTGAAGAAGAATTTGATCTCCTTGGTTACTATGGATGAACAAGGCTACAGGTACACGAGCGAAGCAGGAACTATGAAGGTGACTAAAGGTTCTTTAGTTATGCTGAAAGGCAAACTGGAGAATGGCCTTTACACATTGGCCGGAAGCACCATTGTTAGCTCTGCAAATGCATCTACAATGAAGTTATCTAATGATGACAAGGCAAGATTATGGCACATGAAACTGGGTCATATGAGCGCACGTGGACCGGAGACGCCGAGCAATCGTAACCTTTTGGAAGGTGAGAAGGTCAGCACACTTGACTTTTGTGAGCACTGCGTTCTAGGGAAGCAGAAGAAGGTCAGCTTCAGCACTGGCAAACACAAGACAAGAGGAGTGCTAGACTACATCCATTCGGATTTATGGGGTCCCTCTAAACTTCCATCGAAGGGCGGAAAGAGGTATCTTCTCACTTTTATTGATGATTTCTCACGAAAGGTTTGGGTGCATTTTTTGAAGGCAAAAAGTGATGCTTTTGAAGCATTTAAAGAGTGGAAGATTTGAGTTGAAAATCAAATGGAGCGGAAAATCAAGTATCTTCGCACAGACAATGGCTTGGAGTTTTGCAATGAAGAGTTTAATGAATTATGCAAGGTTCATGGGACCTCAAGACATAAGACCGTCAGGCATACCCCACAGCAGAATGGAGTTGTCGAGAGAATGAACAGAATTCTTCTTGAAAAGGCTCGTAGTATGCTCATACAAGCCAAAATGTCCAAAGTATTTTGGGCTGAAGCAGCTCACACTACTGCTCATATTGTCAATCGATCTCCAGCATCGGCAATTGACTTTAAGACTCCGAATGAGGTATGGTCAAGTGAACCCTCTAACTATTCATACTTACGAGTATTTGGGTTTCAGCTTATTATCACGTTAATGAAGGAAAGCTTGAACTAAGAGCTAAGAAGGCCATATTCGTAGGGTATGTGGATGGAGTAAAAGGATACAAACTTTGGTGTTTGTCTTTACTCAAATTTATAGTTAGTAGAGATGTCACCTTCGATGAATCCTCTATACTTGATCCCCGTAAAGTTTCCGTGGAGTTTTCAGGAAACAAGAACAACGAGCAGGTGGAGCCTCTGGTGGAGCTTGCCAAGGAAAAGGATCAAGAGACTCAGGTTAAAGAGATGTAGACCTTGAAGAACTTGCTTTCAATGAACCATACACAATTGTGAAGGGAGGGAGAAGAGGCAGGCATAGAACCGGAACGCCTTATAAATCAAGCAAACTTGATTGCATATGCGTTTGTAGTTGCACAAGAAGAGATTAAGGATCTGGAGCCCTCCTCGTATATTGAAGCAACTTCTTGCAAAGATGCCGCACAATGGCGGTTAGCCATGACGGAAGAGATGGAGTCTCTTCACAAGAATCCGACATGGGTCTTAGTGAAAAGACAAAAGGGGAAGAGGACAGTTGGATGCAAGTGGATCTACAGAAAGAAAGAAGGAATTCCCGAAGTGGAAGATGCTAGGTTTAAGGCGAGATTGGTTGCAAAAGGTGTCAGCCAGAAGGAGGGAATAGACTACAATGAAATTTTCTCTCCAGTCGTGAAGCATAGCTCAATTCGCGTGCTACTAGCATTGGTTGCACAATTTGACTTGGAGCTTCAATAGCTTGATGTCAAAACTGCTTTCTTACATGGTGATCTAGAAGAGACAATCTATATGGATCAGCCTAAAGGTTTCGTAGTTGAGGGAAAAGAAGATCACGTATGCCAACAAAAGAAGTCTTTGTATGGTTTGAAGCAATCCCATAGACAGTGGTACAAGAGGTTTGATGCATTCATGACTACACATGAATTCTCAAGGAGTGCAGTTGATAGCTGTGAGTATCACAATAAGATGTCTGGTAACTCAATGATTTATTTACTGTTATATGTCGATAAAATGCTTATTGCTGCTAACAACAATACAGAGATAAATGCTTTGAAGAAACTGTTGAGTAAGAAATTTGACACGAAGGATTTAGGAGTTGCAAAGAAAATCCTTCGGTATGGAGATTTCAAGAGAAGACGGTGTTGTACATCTTTCTCAGAAGAGGTATATTGAAAGGATTCTCGAGAGATTCAATATGTATACGTGCAAGCCTCTAAGTACACCATTAGCTCCTCATTTTAAACTTTTAGAGTTACAAATGCCTCAGTCCAACGATGAGGTGGAGCATATGTCAAAGATTCCTTATGCCAGTGCAGTTGGTAGCATTATGTATGCTATGGTATACACACGTCCAGATATTGCTCAATCTATAAGTGTGGTAAGTAGATACAAGTCCAGCCCAGGAAAGAGGCATTGGGAAGCTGTCAAGTGGATATTGAGATATCTCAAAGGAGCTTCTAGTGTTGGTCTGACTTTTCGAAAAAGTGGTGGAGGTATTTCAATTCTCGGTTATGTGGATTCTGACTATGCAGGAGATCTTGACAGAAGAAAGTCCACAATTTGATACATCTTTATCCTCGTTGGCAGTGTCATTAGTTGGAAGTCGACTCTGCAGTCGATTGTCGCTTTGTCTATGACAGAAGCAGAATATATGGCAGCAACGGAGGCGGTGAAGGAAGCTATCTGGTTAAAAGGTTTAGTAGCGGAATTGAGTTTGGTTCAGCTGGAATCGAACTCTTAGATGTGATAGTGAGAGTGCTATTCATCTAATGAAAAATCAAAGATTTCATGAGCGCACTAAACACATTGATGTGAGATTTCATTTCCTTCGAGATGTTGTTGAAGAAGGAACTATCAAGGTCGTGAAGGTTATCACAGACGATAACGATGTAGATATGTTGACCAAGATAGTCCCGCTCGCTAAGTTTGCACACTGCAAAGACTTGGTGGGGGTGTGCATCAAATGATGCAACTCCGAAGAGAGCAGTTGTTAGGCGGAGGTGGTATGTTCAACCATGGTTTAATTTTTCTTGTTTCTTACAACGGGATTGCCTAGTAAGCTTAGAAGTTTTTGCCAAAGTTTTTCACGCACACGCTCGAAACGCAAACCAATGTGGAGATTGAAAATGTTGGTTTATGTTTAGTCAACAATGGCATGCTGAAAATGTTAGTTTAGGTTTAGTCAACAATGGCATGCCAAGTGGAAGAGTTGGTGTAAAGAGTTGGCATGAATGCTAGGAGAAAGCTTCCTCCTTTGATGTCACCCATAACATCAAGAGGAGGTAGTTTGATGTTACCAATGACATCAAGAGGAGGTCCTTACCCCTATAAATAGATGCACTCTTTCATTTGTAGAAACCATCCCAAAAACAATACAATATATTGTAGTGAGTTGAGAGTTAAAGAGAAATTCTCTCAAGTGTAATTGGGAAAGCTCCCCTTCCTTTGTAAATAACAGAAAGGCAATTGTTCTCATGTGGATGTAGAGTTATTTTGATCCGAACCACGTTAAATCTTGTGTTCTTTCTTTTACGTTTCCGCTAACAGTTACTATGTATGTTTTACATGAATTCGACCTAATTTTCCAAGCTTTTCACTATGAAAAGTAAAGTACGAATTCCCAAAGCTAATACAATGGAGGCATCTGAAGTAGAGCTGAAATCAGGTAAATATTGGCCTCATTATGTTGTAGGTTTCCTGAAGATGAGTCATAAATGGAATATTAATATCCCCCATAAAACTGGACAAGAGTCAAGACCATACAAAATGAACAGCTTTATGACTTACTCACCAAAGTCGGTTCGCGAGGAGAATTCTTGCTATCATCGGTGGTATAAATAGAATCAATGCTCTTTGGGGAAGAAACAGGTTCACTAACAGGCAGTGCTAGTCTCTCGATCTCTTTCAGAGCAACTAACCATCTTCGTAGTAGCTGAACTCTCTCCACACCTCTACATGAAACAGAAAGTTCTTCTAATCTTTTCGCTGCTTGCTTAAAATTTTGATAACTCCGAGACCCCTAAACCACAAGAAAGTACCAAGCACTTAGTTAAAGAATATAATAGGAAATCCTTGCTAATTCAATCAATCAACTATGAGTCGATCTCGATTCATTTTTTATATGAATCATCTGCATCCATTCCGCTTTCAGTCAGGAAATCCTTGATAATTAGTTGGGGACATTTAATTCTTTTTCTGAAGAAAAGCTATTAGAACAGAGAAGTGAACATCAAGAACATAACTGTGGCACTTGAAAGTTGACCAAATCAGACATATTGTGTGGCAAGAGTTGCAGACAGTATCTCCTCTCTTAGGGATTTCCAACAATTTCAAAAGCTCCGTATGCACTCGTATGTAATTGTGTATACTTAAATTAATCAGAATCCAGTAGTCTCCATAAATTGCTGTCAATATTCAATAAGAACTGTTGAAGGTAGACATTGTATGCCGCTTTCCACATCAATTTTAGAATAAAAGACAGTAATTTCTAGCATTAGTAAAATCCAACAAAAAGCAAACTTTTACTAGTAGGTAGCTCATGAGGTGCAAATATGATTATTGTTATCCAAAGTGGTATGCTGCATATAAAGACAACAAAGAAACGTGATAGCTACAACAGTATCCGGTTTCATCCAAAAAAGACGAATACAACTCAAAAGCAAATCCAGAATCTAAAGTCCTAATAAACCAATTAATACAGTATACATATATTTAAATTGAAGTTTTTATATACAAATATACAGTCCAGATTCCAAGACTTATATGTAGGATGATACACAGATTTTTCCTAAAAATTTCTTTAAGTTTTTCAATGTACACATATTCTTAATAGACACACACACATACCATATGTTAAGAGACGAAAATATCCCCGAAAAATTTATCGACCTTTTTGCCGGTTAAAGTTAATATTACCTTTATGTAGCAATTTAATGATGGGTATAAATACAAATTTGGGTTAGGACTAAGTAACCTTATACATTCTAAAATATACAATTTTCCTTCAAAGAAACAACTTCATAATTGATTAAAATTATAATAATTAGAATTTTAATAATTACTATGAGAAAAGTTGGCAAAGAAAAATTCTACAAGCACGTAAAAGACTTGTCATATTATATATACAAGCACTGCCCTAATTATACATGAGTTTACATTAATTGTAGAAGTTTTCGAACTTTATTTCTTGTGCCAAAGTTATGTTTCTTATTTGATAAGAATATAAATTCAACTAAACATTATTTACCAAAAACCAGACCTAATAGACGAATTTCTTTACAGTTAAGTTAGTCAAGGCCACCTTCATGCTCATTTTAATCGGATTGATTTGACTTAATCATCTATACAATGCCGTATTTATTTTTCTTTATAAAATTTGACATCATAATATTTCACTTCAATAAAACTTAATTATAAAAATTAAGATCAAAACAACACAGGAATATAACTACGTTTAATTCAATCTTTTGGCGGTATTGTTCATTTATTACGGTTGGTCTTTCTTTCGATCTTCTTATTTTGTAGCAATCATGATGGATATATGGGCTTCCAAGCATGTGTTTATCCCCAAAATTCAACTTTCACCACAAAATGAAGGATATCCTCTTAAATTCGTCCAGAAATAATTGCGCGTATGCTTGTGTATTGCAATGATGATATATAAAAGACCTAGCCAAATAAGTTCAAATGTTGGACTATATATGTGCAAGATATTTTACTACATTGACTATTATATATTGCACAAGAGGGATATCAATGTCGACAACAAGAGTTCTAATAACAAAGCATCTAAAATATCATAAGGGAACAAACACCAAAAACATCATATATAAAGAAGTATTAGATAAGATACGGTTACATTTTTTATTTTTATATTATAAGTATATATATCATTCACAGGTTTAGACGATGATGTCAAATCATTTTAAATTCAATTATTATGTAAGTGTAATCACATTTGAAGATAGTTACAGTTTCTTCCACATCAACTATTGCGGTCATTCAGATAAAACTCTAAGTAAATTTAATATTTGGTTCCTTAATTCATATAAAGTTGATTGAGAATCTACATGAAATGCATGAGTATCAAAAATTTTAGTGATCAAACATCAACGTGCAATGCATGTTCGTAGAAACTAGTAGACATGTGTGTGTGTTGAATTAGCCTCTTATGAAATTTCATAAAATTTTCAATATACATGTATCAGTCTAAGCCCTAGACCATATGCTGGATTGTACATTTTCTGAAATTTTCAATACACACAAACATATATGATTTGGACATATATATATACATACATACATGTAGATATGTGTGCGCACGCGCCTATGTAGTCCGATTCTAAGGATTATATGTTATCCGATTCAATTTTTTATCTTTTTTGTAGCTAGTGAGAATTGAACCAATGAACTTATGTAGATTTTGAACCCCTTAACCACTAAATTATACTTTTGGATTGTGTTAAGGATGTTCAAAACTTAATATATAGAGGTAAAAAACAGATTTTGCATAATTTTTCATCCTAGGGTGTTCCGACGAACACCCTTAAATCCGCCCCTGTGCTGGATCACATATGCATATTTTTTAAAAATTTCAAATGTGTAAAAACACATAGTATTAGTTTGAGACTTATATGCTAAATTCTCGTATATGAATGTGTATGTATGGAGAGAAGAATGGGGCATACAGAACGATCGAGGAATAACTTGGCGCCGCCAGAAACGGCATTAGAGGCTTGTTGGACAACGGAATCGGCGTAGTAACGAAGGTTGCGCGAGAGGTTTCTGTTGCCGGCGCCGCCAACTTCTACTGCTTTGTTCACCGCCGATCTCAGCCATGACATTGCCGATCAATTTGCGTTTCTGGTTCGAATTCGTTGAGGAAGACGAAGAAGCGGAGGAATGAGACATTGAGGATTTTGGAATTAGTTTTGTGTGTAACGAAAATGCGGAAAAGGTACAGATTGTTCGGTAGTTCGGGTCTCTTGCCTCTCCTTTCGCGCCTTCTCTTTCCTCCCTTTTTATGTGTGCGTGCTGCGGATATTCCCAAACAAGTTAGTTCTGTAATACTTTTTTGGGTGAAAAATCAGAAATAGCCATTTTGGTAATTGAAAAATAACTATATTTTCAAAATACATCAAAATTTAGCGATTTTTTTTATGAAAAGATAAACTCTGAATAAAAATACCTTAAAATTTTGGAAAAGTTCCAGTTGTAATTCGAATATTTTACGCATGAGATTGCAGCATATTAATTTCATAATGTGTTGGAGTTCTAACATAATATGCTGAAAATTTATATGCTGGAATGAAATTTTTCATGTTTTAGAGTTTCAACATAATATATTAGAAGTTTATATGCTGGAGTGGAACTTCCATATTTCAGCAAAACGGGGCTATTTTTCAATGATTGCAAACGCTGACTATTTACCAATACGAAAACTAGCTAGCCCGTGCTATTTTTACTACTGGGACTTTTTTCTTTTTCTAATGACAGCTAATAATTTTGTTTACCAAAGTAAATGCATACAGTCTCACACTTAGGGTGTGTTTGGTATCCAATTTTCCCTTGGTTGGCTTAAATTGTACTATTTGAAATAAGTATTCCCTTTTAGGAAGTAAAGATGATTTTGGGGAAATTCACAACTAAAAAATTAGGCAACTAATTTGGGGAACGAGCAAGAAATTGTGACTGATTTGCTTTTGTATAACTACATGACAACCCTCCTGTTGTATTTCATTATTTATTAAGTGTAATTCTTCTAAACATGTAGAGGACAGCAGATACAAGAAACTACAAAAAAATAACATTGGCATTAGCATTTACATGTAAAAATTGCATGGGGCGCTTTATTTGGGTGCACTTTTTCAACCTGTAATTGTTTTGTCTTTCTATTTGCGTCCGTATCCACTTTTCAAAAAAACTTCAGTTTCCTTTCTCCTTCCCTTCTCCAATTTCTTAGAATCCACAGTTATTTCAATGTAGTAAGCAATGAACTTTTGGAGTAGTGGACAATTTGCTTCGCCATGTTATATATTCAAGTAACTTTTCTTTCTTCATAATCTCGTTTGTACTGACCATTCCACTTTTTCTGTTTTATTTTCACTTAATACATGTAGTAAAGTTTGTTAATTAATGCAATGCTGGTTTATTTGCCTTCACATATCTCCTTCGTTTTTCAAATATAACAAACAAATTGGTTATTAAGGACTATATTCTTGCTTAATGCTTAAGAACATATTCTTGCTTATTAAGGACTATATTCTTGCTTAATTGGTTGAAACTTTTGTTTTCGTAAACGGAAAACTTCAGCTCTAGAGCTTAAGTTTTTATTTTATAACTGACAAACTTCGGGTTTAGAGCTGAAATTTTCCGGTTACAAAGACAAAAACTTCAGCTTTTCTAGTACAAAAGAAAAACTTCTGCTCTAGAGCTGAAGTTTTTATTTTATTACTGGCAAGCTTCAGCTCTAGAGCTGAATTTTTTCGGTTAAAAAGACAAAAAGTTCAGCTATAGAACTGAAATTTTCCGGTTACAAAAACCAAAATTTCAGCTCTGAAGTTTTTCAGTTACAAAAAAGAAAAAAAGAAAAAAAAAAACTTCTACACTAAAGCTGAAATTCGCCAGCCTCAGCTACTAAAATGCTAAAGTTTTGCGTGATTGCCTTTGCTACTTCAGCCCCGTACGCTAAAGTTATGTGAAAAAGCAGATACACTTACAATTTTTTTTACAAAACGGACACAAGTTAAAATGTGGCACAAAAAACGGATATAGACGCAAATCCCCCGTTTACATTTGTAAAACAGCGCAAAATCGCCCATTACTAACACTAGCATTTACATTTGTATTACATACATACACATATACACACGCGGGCGTGTAAACTTGCTCACATTGCTGGTCTCAAGCGAATAAAGGAGGATTTCAGTGAAGGCTAGCAAATGATCTTTGAGAAATAGAAACAAAATTTTTATTCAGTAACAACTTTATGCTTTGAGTACAATATGAATTAATTATGACTACTTAACTGAAATATTACACTTAAAAGAAACAAAAAAAAAACATGAATGGCAGTTCCCCTTCAAAGGAAACTGCAGTAGTTATACATATACTGACTAAACATGTCATCGGTCTCCCAAATCGACAAAGAAGATCCATCGCAATGGGAAGAAATCTCTACAAGTTATCGACGTCTGCCAAGGGCATTTTCCAATAGTTCCACAAGTTAAAATCTTCCTGCAATAATGAAAATACAATAAAATTGAGTCGAAGCTCCAAGACAACCAGTAAATGAACCCCCATTGTAGAATTGAGATCGTCCACCCCCGGGAAGAAAAATAGTAGAGGAAGGAAAAAGACTATGCTTTAGTTCTCGAAATTCTTGAATAAGAAAGAAAATGTATATATAAAGATAGGAAAACATGATAATATCAAAGTTCCGATGATGTTAGAATTACTTACAAACGAACGAAGAAGATATTAGAGTCTTGCTTACCTGCTCAACCATGGATGTAGGAGGGAACATGTCATTAACTAGAGTGTGTAACGAAGTATAGGATTTCACGTCAATTTGGTGATTAATCGCTACCTCCCCCTGTAAGTCCAATTCAGTATGTTAAGCAAGAGTGTAACTTGACAAATTGTACATTTTGTTTTTACAATAAAGCAAACGGAAGAGAGATTAACAACCTTTGGGTTTATTATAAAGATTTTGCCTTTTGGAATTCCAATTTTTCTGTAACTAAGCTCATCGGTGTCCCTATTCCCAAAACCAGCATAAAAAGGGTTGTAATCTGCTGGGAAAAGTGCTTTGATGTCCTGAAATGTAGAAGAATATATTAGAAGGTCGAAAACTATTAGAGAGATACAAAAGGATTGATCCACTGTCGTTTGGTTTGTGGGATGAGGAATAACAATCCTGGGATAGACTACGAGAATTTTTATTCCCTGTTTGGTTGAATGTTTGATTCTGGGATTAGCAATCCTGAGATAATTTACCACAAGTACGCTATTATATTTATCCTACTCAATGTGGGATAACAAAATGACAAAAATGTGCTTCTCCAAAGCTCTTTTTGCAAAGTCCTTTAAAAATTCAAGCTTAAAATTGAAAATAAATGTTCGTCCCAATTTAACTAGTATAAAACCAAACACATGGTTTATATTATAACCCGTAATCCCATTTTTAGTCAAATGAACCAAACATATACCAATAAAAATATATCCACTAAATAATTTCATCATTGTGTGTGTACACACTACCCTCCCAAGACTCCACTTGTGGGATTATGCTGGGTATGTTTTTCTTGTTGTGGTAATTCCATCAGAATCTAATCCATGTATTACAATTCCAACAATTATAATCCCTGTATAAATTGTTCACCAACCAAATGACCCCTTCAGGACTACGCAAAAATAAGACTTAAGGTCCGTTTGGTGCAATATTTGACTCTCTGGATAAAACAAGACTAAATCACAATACAGCAATGGGACATATCTTACAAGTAGTTTCAACTGAACGTGTGAGACTATAATGTTGTCATTACTCTCCGTTTATGTTAGAGAGCAAAATGTCGCTTCTAAAGTTCCAACCTGCTATCTATAAAAGGTTAGGAGAAGGTTGGATCTGTTCCATCTTTTTTTTCTTGTTCTTCTTCTATCTTTTTCACTTTCTGGAGTATTTTCCCTTTGATTTTTCTGCTACAAATTTGTCAATTGGGAAGCGTATTTTCTTTTTTCCCTTTTTAAAAGGAGTATCAGTTCAGGATAACCTGCTTACACCTCGATTGATCCGCTAAAAACATGCTACCTCCCACCAGCACATATACCAAATAACTCTGTCGATCAAAGCTTAGCCAGATGGGAAGAATTACCGGATGTTGCTTATGCTGGAATTCGTACCTTGATTTTCAAGATTACCACTCCAACCCTTAGACCATCTGGTAAAAAATTAGGGGCTTACATGCGGTATCTCTGGGATTTTTCTTCTATTTGTCTATTATTTCTCCATTTTCTTTTTGTTTAACTTTTTAGCTTAAAAAGATTTCTTTTGAAGAAACTTGTTAAACTAGTGGACATGTGTTGTAGTTTACCAGACAAAAAAAACTAAATGATAAAATATTATTATGGATTTTTGCGCTGTAAAGAAATAAAATTGTGTAAATGTATTTGGTGCAAAATTATAATCAATATTGTACCAAATATAGAATTGGATTAGACTAAAATGCTGATAAGTTATCAGATATTTGATCTCGAAACCAAATATTGGTCAAGGATTTCAAGTCAGCCATAAATCCCCTAATTAAAATCCCATCTATAAAAAATAATATCCACTCTATCGGTTCATTCGTATCAACTATCAAGATACACGTGAAAGAACTGTCAGTCTGGTAGTACTTACCTCTAAGCAGGCAATCTTGAATTCATGAGGAGCTCTTCGTATAACTGCCACAACATAGAAGAGAAAAGGTAAATTTTGTCAGAGATCAAATTTATGCCAATTCTTTCTTAAAGGGGGGAAACAAAATGCACAGAATCATGCATGCAAAAAGCGACTCAAAATCTGAAGAGAATGGCATGGCACCAACAATAGATCAATGGTCTTAATATGGAACCAAAACCCAGAGCTCAACGGCATATTGGAAACGGAGGCATATAGAACTGACAGGAAAATCCTAGTACCGAGACAACATCTGTTGCTTCAACTACTCTTTTTATCATATCAGTAGGAAAGTCAGCAGACTTGCTATGGGCAAAGAGCTGAAGATTCCGGATAATTCTCATTGAAACCAAATATCAAGAAACATGTGCAATTCGCATGCACAGATAATGCATTTTGACGCAGACTAAGGCAAAAGATGAACTTATGCTAAATTTGTACTTACTTACCTTCTCTGTACAATGAGGGAAATAAACCATCAGGTGAAATAACAACAGGTCCAGGTGGTAAGGATTTCCCATCCTGCAGATTGTTACACATTTCTGGTCAGTGAAAACTGTTACACAATCAGAATTCTACAAGAACGGACAAGCAAACAGAGGCCAGATCCAAGAATTCTTAAGGTGGTGTATACAATTGAGTCACAAATAGCGGTTAGACAAAATGAATCCTCCAAACCTCCTTTCCCCATAAAAGAAAGAGAAAAACACATGGAAAGTCTGAGAACAAAGCACAGGAGTCGGAAATAAGAAATGAAAAGAACAGGTAATTAAAGCTAAATCTTCACCCCAACACCGTGAGTGCCCAAAACATGTAAATACGGCAGTACTCTATTAGTCGGTTGGCTTTGAGCTAATTCTGTTCAGATTATTTGATTTTCTGCTTGTAGATTGGCAAACCAATCAACAGATCTATTTGTGCCTCTCTTCCTCAGCTAATTCAATTGCAGCAACATGTTTTACACCCAAGCAGGAAATAAACCCAAAATTTTATACTCAGAACAACTTGCATAAGAAAACGGTAGATATAAAAAGCGAGAAAGGCAAGTTGAGAACAAGGCTGCTTTTTCTTGATAATTGTTCTCCACAAGAGTGAACGGCTCTACTTCACAAAAATATCTAACGGAGAAGATTTCGTGTTGTCTCTTATCTTTTTCTTTTTATAAATATAGCAACCATAAAAATCAAGCTATGCATCATATGCCCAAGCCTGATAAGGAAGTTTGGATAGTTCACGGTCAATGAAAAAATAGTTTGGAATTGATGAGTAGTTGATTGGATTTTGATTGATATAGCAACCATCAATTAAATGAAAATAATCGTCATTTTGAAGCTTCTACCATAACTAGGGCTGTCAAATTTGGCCCAAGCCCAAATGACCCGCCCAAGGTTGGGTTGGTTATTGACCCGCCCATTTATTGAACTTAGCCTATCTTGACCCAACCCATCTCAACCCATTTAAAGTTGGGCTAATATTTAGCCTAAATTGATCCATGAGTAAGTTTGTCAAAATATCTTAGAAATAATTTTATTTTTTGTTTAATATTTTAAATATGACCATAACAAAAGCAAAAAAACCTTATTTAGTAATTATACAATTTATATGAAAATAAAACATATTGATTAACGTTTAATAAGAGTTGGGCGAGGTTGGGTTATGACCCAAATTTCAACTCATCTTAGCCCAAGTAACTTTTGGGCAGGTCATTTGACCCGCCCAATTTTGACTCAACCCATTTTGACCCGCCCAAAATTGACCCAACCCACCCATTTGACACCCCTAAGCATAACCATGGATATAAGCTTATGGCATGTCCCACCTAACCAATTTTGACCCGCCCAAAATTGACCCAACCCACCCATTTGACACCCCTAAGCATAACCATGGATATGAGCTTATGGCATGTCCCACCTAACAAAATTTGGAAACAGCTTCTTGAAGCCGTTCTAAGGTAGTATATTTGCTAGGACCAGAAACAAAAAAACGTTTATATGGTTCTCAAGGCCATTGATGTTTGAATCTCAGACTACCAAGGTCTAGAGACATTTCTAGAGATGTTCATTTGATCTCATTATATTCTCACCTTGAAGTGTGGAGAAGAGGCGAGAGACAGAGGTGGAGTGAGGAAAGTGGAGACAACAACTGAAACCCTAGTAAACTATGTATACCCACCCTCACCCCCGAATTTCAGTTTTCAGTTTTCTCATTTTCTTAAAAAAAAAATATAAAAAAATAAAAGGAAACCGCACTGGAAAACAATGTTTCCCTGCACGGAGAATCAAAACAAACCAAACCAAACCGGAAAACCAAAAAAAATTGTATCACACAAACCAGAAATTTTGGTTTGGTCAGTTTTCTTGGTTTAAACCAAATAATGCACAGCCCTACATGTAACAGAGTGCCTTCGGGAACATCTTATAAAATAGTAACGATATAGAGCGCAAGGAAGACATCAAGAAATGGTCCTACACGTAGCAGAGAATCCAGCCAAAATGCTCCCTTAAATCTTCTGTATGAACTAAAAATTAGTGTCCTCGGTATTTCATGTATATGGGACAATGTTTACCTGTTTGAGATTGAACAGAAAACTTTTGGTCAGATAAGCTTGAACAATTGCCCGTGCGCTGAGAAAGAGTAGCTGATACCCATTTTCCTGCAATTACAAGAAAGCAAATCCATTATAAAATATTGATTGAAGAAATATAGTTCAACATCAATGAAAATGGAAGTGAGAGTTCATAAATATTTGGCCAGCTTCGTGTTAGTCAGTCATGGTACTTCGTAGTTCAAAAACAGCAAACAAAGAACAAGGAACACGCAAGGAATGGAGATATAACAAGTCATACTGTATACATTTTACTCTTCAACCCCAACTTTTGTACATCGTATAGTGTCCGGCATGTTGAATCAAATACTCCGCCATGAGGTATGTAACTTTGTCAGGTCTCAACTACGCAAGTATCTTATATAGGAGTCTTGTCATCCTGTATGAATGGGTCTGCGGATTAGCCCGCGACACTTTGTCTAAAGTTATGGTAACTAGAATACAGGGCTCTTCTATCTAAATCTTAAAATTCTTCCATGCTCATTTATGAACACTTAGTTTTCCCCAGTTTTCCTAAGGATAAACCCTATATGATATCATCAAAGTTTTACTTTCCTCTCTTTTGAAGATATATACGATAAACAGATTTCCTGCTCATCTCTGGCAGATATGTTTATCATATCACATTAAATGTCATAGGCATAGCTCCCCCGCAAACATCTTTCTCGTGCTGAAGCATCAAATCAAGAATTGCCACACTATTTGAATTGGAGGAAAGTATTGGTTGTAGTTTGTCTTAAAGGAATTTTATCAAAATACAAAAGAATTGATGTGATGACTTGAAGACGAAGAAACATTAAAATATAGGACAGAGAAAAGGAATACCTTGATTGCAGAGAAAAGTCTAGCGATTCCGGAGTGGGTCCAGTCCTTTCCAACCAAAGGCATGAACTGACCAAGAACATCAGACCTAGACATAAAATATGAACTTTTTAAGTATGTTATAAAACATGTCCTCATCCAGTCTACAATGCTAGTTACATAGTACGCTGCCAGAATGAGATAATGTTCCAACGGTCCTATTCTCACAACTCCAACTTATAATATTATTTTATGCTCTCAAATCAGGTTTCTTTATAATGCTTTAAAATTTATTAAACGAGGGGGCAAAGCACGCCCATATACAAGAAGTACACTACAACGTAGAACCTTACAAAAAGATATTGTTTTCTCACATCAGCTTAAAGATGAGAAATTTGGACATGTGATCCTATAGAAGGCTAACAAAATTTTGCAGCTTGAGGTTTAGTGATCAAAAAAGCTTACTTGGTAATAGTCCCATCCACATCAGATATTACAATCCGAGTATTCCACTTCCACAAATATATATGGGCTTCAACCTGTTTTAAAAATTTTGTTCAGCATTGCGATACGAACCAACAACAACAACAACAACAACAACAACTACCCAGTATAGTCCCACAAGGTGGGGTCTGGGGAGGGTAATATGTAGACAAGCCTTACCCCTACCCAAAGGGTAGAGAGGCTGTTTCCAATCGACCCTCGGCTTAGAAAAGGGAAGGGAAAGCAACAACAAAAACCAAAAACAAAAGAGCATTAGTAATTCCGGCAGAAATCGCATAGATAGTTATCTAAACATAAGAATTATACATAAAATGACATGCAGTAATATCAAACAGTAACTACCATAAATAACTACCATAAGGGGGACTTAATCCAATGTACGAATCATCTATGAGTCGCCCTGACAAGCCTCACCCAACCCCGGGAAAGGAGTACAAAAAATTCTAGGGGCCCCTATCCTACAACCCTGATACTAGACCTCCAGACTTTTCTATCAAGGGCCATGTCCTCGGAAATATGCATCCTAGCCATGTCATGCCTAATCACCTCTCCCCAATACCTCTTAGGCCTCCCTTTGCCTCTCCTCACGCCGACCACCGCCAGTCGCTCACAACTTCTGACCGGGGCATCAGGACTTCTCCTCCGCACATGCCCGAACCACCTGAGTCTCGCTTCACACATCTTCTCATCCACCGGGGCCACCCCCACCTTCTCTCGAATAACTTCATTCTTAATCTTATCTAACCCGGTGAGTCCACACATCCACCTGAGCATCCTCATCTCCGCAACCTTCATTCTCTGAACATGAGAGTTCTTCACCGGCCAACACTCCGCCCCATACAACATGGCGGGTCTAACCACAGCTCTATAAAATTTCCCCTTGAGTTTCAGTGGCACTTTCTTGTCACACAGGACTCCTGATGCAAGCCTCCACTTCGACCATCCCGCTCCTATACGATGAGTGACATCCCCGTCAATCTCTCCGGCCCCCTGAATCACCGACCCAAGATATCTGAAACAGTGGATAAAATTATATTATCTCCAATCATTACGTCCCTGCCTACTTCGCTCGGCTCGGCGCTAAACTTGCATTCCAAGTATTCGGTCTTAGATCTGCTTATTTTGAAACCCTTAGACTCGAGAGTCTATCTCCATACTTCTAGCCTCTCATTCACACCGACCCTCGTCTCGTCTATCAATACTATGTCATCAGCAAATAGCATACACCAAGGCACATCCCCTTGAATATGTCGGGTTATAGCATCCATCACCAACGCAAACAAGAGAGGGCTAAGCACCAAAACAATAAAAAGACTACTATTTTTTTAAGCAAACATATTTGGCACAAGTAACACAACAAACCTTTTGCTCCCCTAGAACTCGAGTGGAAAAAATGAAAGTCACCAAATTCTGCCCCTCCTTCAGTTTTAAAGAGTCGATTTGATCAGAAGAAGGGACATTTGTTCTCACAAGTTGCTTGCGAGGAGATTCCTTAGCTCCTCGTGGTGTTGCTGTTTGTTCTGTAGGCTGGTTCAGTGAGCTTGATTCAGAATCAACAAACACCTCTTCATTTGATGCATTACTACTTGTGTGCTCAATTGTCTTAACTCTTCTAAATGGAATTGGCCAAAGTCTCCATCGTCGTCCAGAAGGAGTTGAAGGCAACCCACTATCATCCTCTCCTGTTTTTAGGTTCTTCTCCTGCTCCACGGGTATGAAATCAGTAGATTCAACTGGTAGTTCCGTATTATACGCAGCCATCCCGAGAACGATTGGAGCAGCTTTGTCCCACTGTAAATAGTTTCCTTGAATTCGGACAACTAAATTTGGATTGGTAATTATTGAATTTGCAGAACTTCTGAATTCCTCCTCAGAAATGCGATTTGCGTCAAAGGCTTCTCTAGCAGCAATGGAACCCATTCCAGCATGAAGAAAGTTCCTACAAAGAGATATCTCTACTCCTGCAGATATCACTAACAAAATGCGTGAACACAGTGAGAAGTAGAGTTAAATCGAACAACTAAATGAGACACTATAATTTTAATCAAAAACAAGAGGCACGTCTGCTTGTGCTTGAACCAGTTTCTGTTATTCTGTACCTTTAAGCAAAGCTGCAGTCTGATCCTCCAAATTGTCACATTCGGCGCATTCATCTGATCCTTGCTCGCCATTTTGTGTCTCCTCTACTGCTAGAGTTACATCAGTCTGTTCCTTTGTGTCTGACGCGTTATGATCCAAGTCCAAGTCACTTTTCTGAAGGGTTACAACTTCAGGCTGTAAATCTCGTGATAGAGAACTGCAGGGAAGTTCGGAATCAGGAGTTAACCCATTTTCAGCTTCAATAATTGCAGGAGGACTCATGTGAGACTTCACTTCTACACCTTCAACGACTCCCTGAATCTCCGACTGAGAATGGGTATCTGACCGATTAACCTCATCCTCCGCCTGCATGGCTAATGCTGATAGCTCTAAACAGCTCTTGAATACGTCGTCCTTCTTAATGCTGCATGATGTGCTCTCCACAGTGCTATTCGTGCAAAGATCTGATTCTCGGTTCTTCAGGTCATTTTCTGGAGTTTGATCAAGGTGCTTCCCATCAACTTCAGAGACTTCTACCTTGTGCTCGACTGTCGTGCTCTCATTTTTCAGGTCGCAAGTATCCGCCGAGGCAACTTTGGATGTGTTCAGATCGCTGAAATAATCATCAGCCCATGTGCCATCGCCTGAATTGAACTCTGAGCTATCATCACAAAATTCAGTACCCTGACCAGGACCCAGATGAAACTGGGGTGTGTCTAATTCGACATCTTCCGTATTCCTTTCAGACGACGAGATGGGTGCTGTCAGTATATGACCATCAACGCTTACTAGAACAACTTCAGAACCCGAATCCTGTGATTCTAAAACATGCTCCATATTTTCTAAATTATCATATCTACTGGAACCATATTCTGATAAATCATCAAGAGACGGCTGCTCATCCGGAAACTCGTAATATCTTCGGTCAGCATCTGAATCTGTCCTATTTAATCGATCCATACCTAATGTCACACGCTCGTCTCGTAATGAAAAATCAGCTGCAGCATTATACTCATCCTCCTCATTTTTAGACAGCCCATCGTCTTTTCTACTTTCTTTATCGTTAACATTACCAAGATTACTACCATCCCCTTCACCTTTCAGACTATCGGACTCCTTGAAGCCACCATTTTCCTCATTTTCATTGGCTCCAGTAACCTCTTTGATAAAATACGCTTCACCAGAGTTATCAAGATACATGTGAAAATCAGCATCTTTGCCATTAACTTCTATTCTAACTACCTTTTCTGCCCCCTTAAGAACACCTTGAAACTTACCAAATCGAACGTACCAAGGCGTGCTCCTAAAAGTCCCATCATGCTGTTTCACCACAATTATATCAACTGCTCCACCAAAAGGGTGAAATGGGGTGGCAACTGAGTATACACCCTGTGTTATAAAGCTACTAACTTTACCTACAACATTCATCTGTTCAACTACGAATAGACTATATTCCCCCAAAAATACAGAATAATCAACAATTTAACCAAAACCTAAATGCTATACTACAATCTAAGAAACTGTCAAAACCAAACAGCTTCAGAATGATCCAATTGAAATTGATCCCACAGATTAACAATCAAGAATACCTACATGCAACAGATAAAAAAGGAAAAAAATGTGAACATGCATAGTATTGCAAATGACAAATTCAAGATCATATAAGAATAATTTTAAAACCATAAAGAACAAAACTTTACATCAAGAATCTTGAAATTACAAAAACCCAAATGAGAATTCAATCCATATAATGCATGAGAACCAAAGAAATCTTAAGAACCCCCCCCCCCCCAAAAAAAAAAAAATCCCCATTCCCCCTCCAAATTGGCAGAATAAATCATATACTTACAGATTGAAAAAAGGTGTATTCTTGAAAATCTTGGAAGCTCCAACGATCGATGGATCAAAATGAAAGTTAATCTCAGAGCTGAAGAGGGTTGACACAAAAAAAATTAGAAAATAATATCAAGAATTTTCTCCATTCAATTTATTTGTTTATATTATGTTATATATATACAAAAGAATACAAGGAATATTATGAGGGTATCTTTTTTTTTTCTTTAATTTTCCTCTCTAGAAAGTAGGTGACTTCTGTTGATTTTTCTAATATAAGATATTTGTTAAATACAGCAAAAATAAATTCTGGAACACAACGGGAGCTTTGAAATTTGGACTGATAATGAAGAATTAAATGAATTTTGGATAACAGACACAACCAGAGTCAATAAATTCCTTCCAACTTGCCCCAAATATTATCACCTCTCAAATTTTTCCTAAATGCGCAATGTGAATAAATAGGCATTGTCCTTTCATATGAAGACTAGTGTAATTCCATAAATGCCCTTGGATTTTATTGTAATACTTTGGTTGTTGGGGAGGGTAGTTTTGGAAATACAATTAACTGTTCGGTTCCATAGTGAAACGAGGTAAAGACAATTATTGCACTCTGTTGCAGTTCGAATGTAAGTTGGGGCGTTGGGCCTTCATTTTTTTTTTTTTTTTTTTTTGTATTAATAAATATTTTTAAATTATTTATTTTTGATAAAGTTAATAGTACTACTTATGTTTTCTAGTTCTCAAGAAAGGGTAGGTTGAATAAGGAAAAAAGAAAATAAAGGACTTCTAGAACAAGATCCTAACTTCCTAAGAAGTATCGCTTCTCATTTTTTTTTAATATTTATCATTAGAAGCGATCTCTTGACCAATGCAAATTGGTTTTACAATTTAGACAATTTATTTAAATTATTTATTCTTATTTTATAAGCCGGTTCATCGAAAATAGTTATTTCCCTTCGCAAGGTATGATTAAGGATGTGTATACGCTATTCTTCCAAACATCACTTATGGAATTATATTAAATTTTTTATTATTGTTCTTGTAATATTCTTATTTTATGTGATATATTTTTTATAGTTTATGTCAAAAATTATTTATTTCATTATTTGAAAAATATTTTTTATTACTATTCAAGTTTTTCCTTAAAATATTCACATTTTTATCTGAACAGGGTGTATGCAAATACATGTATGAAAATATCACCACCTCTTAATGTAATAATAAATAAAATTTTGATACTTCACATATATTTAGTTCTGTGTCAAAAGTTCTTTTTTTTTTAAATATTGTCACATATAAGGGGATAAAAAATATAATTCTATCAAAGTAATATGGGATTATAAATTCATAAAAGCATTTTTCATGCTCACTTACCGAAAAGATGCGAGAGGCGAGGAAAAAAGGACATATCAGAAGTATTATAAGAAGGCAAAGAAAGAGCCAAAGTTAATGTTTACGGCGACTAAGATTACGGTATTTGGATGTCTGTATGATGAATATGACGACAAAGGCAGGGAACATAAAGTTGTACCGAAATGCCAAGTTGAGGGAGAGGAAGGCCCATGAGTTGGACCACGTCAAGTGAATCAAAGTCGAATATGGCAAAGTATTAATGGACGAGGCACATATTATGCAAATATAGTAGACATACTTTCATAAACGGTTTAATGAGGAGGGGGACCAGGCATTATTTTGTGTGAGTTGGAGTACGCTAAAAGTCAACAGGGCTTTGGACATTGTAGGCATATGAAGATAGAGGGGGTGGAAAAGCAATGCATTAGATGAGTAGGGGCAGAGCGAAATTCTGGTGGAATTTTGGAAGAACGCATGCCGAGCAAACTTGAAGCGGCTCACTAGGTTGTTTAATGTTATTTTTAGGGCAAAGAAGATTCATGAAGAATGGAGGTGGAGTACAATGGTTCCATTATATAAGAACAAGGGTGATACCCAAAATTGTAATAACTATAGAGGTATGAAGTTGTTGAGTCACTCTATGAAGGTTTAGGAGAGGATGGTGAAAGTTTGGGTCAAGAGGTGTGTGTCTATTTCCGAGAACCGGTTCGAATTCATGCCGGGGTGTTTGACTACGGAAACGATTCATCTAGTGAGGAGACTAGTGGATCAATATAAGGAAAGGAAGAAGGACTTCATATGGTGTTCATAGACCTTGAAAAGCGTATAATAAAGTTCCGAGGTAGGTTCTACGGAGGTGTTTGGAGGTTAGCGATGTTTCGGTGGCATACACTAGGGTGATTAAGGATATGTATGATGGTGCTAAGACTTAGATGAGGACTATGAGATGTGACTCGGGACACTTTCTTATTTCCATGGGGATGTACCATGGATCGTCCCTTAACCTATTTTTATACCTTGGCGATAGATGTATTCTATTTGTCGATGATATTGTATTGATCGATGAGATGCGAGGCAGGATTAACGCAAGGTTAGAAGTCTGGAGACAGACCTTGGAGTATAAAGGTTTCAAGTTGAGCAGGACAAAAATAAAATATTTGGAGTGAAAATTTAGTGACGGGACTCATGAAAGAGACGTTATATATGATGTTTGAAACTCAAGTTATCCCCAAGAAAGGTAGCTTCAAGTATCTCGGGTCTATTATCTACGGTAAGTCTCACATCATATTAGAGCAAGATGGATGAAATAGAGACTTGTATTCGGTATTTAATATGATAAAAATATGTCGTGAAGACTTAAGGGTAAATTTTACATAGTGGTTATTCAACCAATTATGTTGTATGGGATTGAGTGTTGGTCAGTCAAAAACTCCTATGTGCAGAATATAAAAGTAGCAGAAATAAAGATATTGGGATAGATGTGCGAGTGTACCAGGAGAGATAAAATTAGGAATGAAGCTATTCATGACAAAGTAGGAGTGACCTCCGTGGAGGACAAGATGTGGGAGGCGAGAGTGAAATGATTCGTGCATGTTAAGAGGAGAAGCACCGATGCTCTCGTTAGGGGGTGTGAGAAGTTGGTCATGGCGGGTTTGAGAAGAGGTTGAGGAAGGCCAAAGAAGTACTATGGAGTTTATTGATGACATGACCCTTGATAGAAGGGTGTAGAGGTCGATGATTAGGGTAGAATGGTAGTATGCAGTTGAAAGTTCTCATTTTTTTACCCGTAGTTTTAGTAGCATTCATATTCCTCCATATTCTTAGATCTTTATTACGTTATGTGGTGTAGTTTGCCTTTGATATTGTATTCCTTGTCGTTACTAATTGGTACTACTTATTCTTTTTCTTCTCTCTTCCTTTTTTTCTCCTACTCCTCCTCCTCCTTCTTTTTCTTTCCACCCTTTCTGGGATGGGGTCTATTAGAAACAATCTCTCTATCTTCACCGGGTAGGGGTAAGGTCTATGTGTACATTAGATTTCATATGCAAAAATATACCAAGTTTATTATTGTTGTTACTGAACCTTAACCAAAGTTAACAGAGTTAAGTAACATGATAACCTTCAAAATACAAATTATTCAAACGAGTAGCAGCACATTCACGCACGGATTAAAATAACAAATAGTCTTAAAATATTACTAGTTGCTTTTTACAAAAGAGAAAACCTCTTAAAGTTGTTATGTCAAGAACACCAATTTCTAACGTGGAAAACACTTTAAATCAAAGAAAAAAAACTATGAGATCACAAACATCCAAAAAGCTCCACTATAACAATAAGAGGGTTACAAAATTTCTCCAAATAGATATACAATAAGTACTAAACACGGAACAACAATATCAACAACTAATCAATTGAAGAAAGAGGAGAATCCACAAAAATGATGATGATGTTCGAGGCTCAAAAGCATAAACTACGGGACTTTAAATCTGATCTAATGCCAAGATGTTACGAGCACTCAGGCAAAATTTCAGCCTGATCCAACGATTATTGAATCGGAAAAAGTAATTTGAAATTGGTTGATCAAAATAAATATCTACAACAAAAATAAATAGTTTTCTTCTCTTCTCTCTGGATGAAAGTTCTCCAAGAAAACCACTATTATGTGCTTAAGTTTTCAAAGACTTGTATCAATGATCATAAAATAATTCTCCAAGGTTGTCCTATTTATAGAGCATGAGTGGTGTTTCCTTTTAAAGTTAAAATCCACATGAATAAAAACCGAATCTAATCCGAATAGAAATAAAAACCAAAAGAGAATAGAATAACCAGACAACATGGACATGTGCCCAACAAAAACTACTGTCTTTCTCCTTCACCATATGCAATCAAGTTTGTATGTGTTTGTTTTCACGCAAAGCATACGGAGTTAGCTATAGAAAGTTCATTTTGTTTACTTATTACTTTAAAGTTACCCCACGTTTCAAGTCATAGTGCTTAGAAATGACAGTTTTATAAAATTAAATATGGTTTTGGAATTTTGCATTAAAATAATTTTGATAGGGGTTCATATTCTTAACTATTTTCTTCCTTAATTTCTTAAATGTTATCATCAATTTTGTTCTCTGGGACAAGATGCGGAGATAAGTTGATTTAAATTGTTTGTGTTTCTATGTTCTATTCGAGGCAACATAGATTCATGGAGAGATTTTACTTTGTCATGAATTCATTAGTTCTCTATAATTTATTAGTTCTTCTTTTACACTTTATTCGTACATGAAATGGAGTGAGAAAATATTAACAAAAATGATACTCAGTATATTATTTTCTTTTATATAATGGTACTGTTCGAATCAACTTACACGTAACACATATCTCGACTATTTTCTACCTTTTTTGTACTACAATTCAACAGAGGAATTTTAAGATATCCTTGGGTAATGCATCAGGTACCATAGTTAACCAAGTAACTCTAGATCTTGTTGATGAGAACCCTCACAGGTACCCCCAAGGTGATGAAAGCTGAGAGAGATCAAAATGAGAGAGTCTTATTGGTGAAAATCTTCACGGGCACCATAAGGCGATGGTGAGTTGAGAGAAAAATTAAAATGAGAGAGGCTTGATGGTGAAAACCCTTCGGGCACTACAAGTCGAATAAAGGTTGTGAATCAGATCGGTCGAGCGGAGCAATGAAGCCTAGTTTCATGGCAAAAGGTACAACAAGAGCTGAACAACAAATTTACTATACAGAGTAGGTTGTAGGTGCATGTCAAGGTTAGAGTCGGTATCCACATCCGATGGATTGCTACTCTGTAGGTTTCTTATTAGGAATCGTCTCTCTCCATGACCCTTTACTCCATTCCTACCACTTTGTTTTACTTCTTCGTCCTGGGTCAGTTGTTCAAAACAAGTGAGAAATGACATCAAAATTTGTCACCAAGCTTTCCAATAAAACAACACGATACCTGGTGAGCACATAAAGGCGTCGGGCCAGGAGAAAACCGCAAGCATACTGAGTTGGCCACAATCAACATGCTTTGGGATTCATGTGAAATATAAGGGTTTGAGCATTTCATAATAGTGATTTCGAACCAGGACTGAGATCAGTGATTATGCAAACCAAGCTATCACATATATATCTATCCCCTAGGGATACTACAGGTCGGCACAAGGCCCCAAACATGGCTTACAACCCACAAATATATCTAACACAGTGTGCGTTTCAACCGCCAATATAATATCATTCATATTCGGGATGGACCAAGTCTCAATCCCCAGTCATAATCAATCACGCACCTGCCATGGGGTGCGAGCCACGCCCTAATAGCGTCACAATGTGCTAAGACGGGGTTTCGAACCCTCAGGCTACCATATACACTAACTACTCACCTCTAGCCGGTCGTGGACTCGTCCGTGATATCTTTTCCCTTCAAATTTGCTACCTCGTGCGTCGAATCTAGTCAAAATCACAACAATTATATTAATATGGATCAAAGAAACATAACCCAATCAAATTTACTTGAAAAACGCAATAATACACGAAGTTGGTAAAATTCGAAGCCTGGGCCCATTTCTCAAAAAATTCCAAAAATCATACCAACGGATTCCTCGTCTCTCCACGAGTCCGTGCATATAAATTTTATCGAAAACGGAGTCTGTTTGACCCCTCAACTTCCACTTTTATCTTTCTAAAATTCCAAGCTCTAACCACCATATTTTTCACTTAAATCCTCAGTTTTTGGGGTGTTTAATCTATATTTCTGCGTTATAACAACATAATTCGAGTGTAGGAACCCTTACCTGATGAGTTCCCATTGTTTCTCCTTGAAAACCCTCGCAATTCGCCTCTCCCCGAAGTCAAAAAATGTGTTTTTGAACTTTGAAATTTCGATACACTGTTTTCATTAAACCACTGATGACTTCCGCTTCTGTGGAAATATACTCGCTTAGGCGAGCCCGCTTCGACGGAATTTATGTCTCTTCTGCGACTTTTCAATAAGGGCCAGGACCGCTTCTGCGGCTCAGGTCTCGCACCTGCGAGACTGCTCCTGCGGCTGTTTGTCCGCTTCTGCGGAAATCCCTCGCCAGCCAAATCTCGCTTCTGCGAGAATCTTCCTCGCTTCTGCGGAGCCATGCCCAGCCTCCTCTGGTCGCTTCTGCGTTCAAAGGGCCGCATCTGTGGAACCACTTCTGCGGTCCTATTTCCGTAGATGCGAAAATACGAGAATCACAAACCTGTTATAACTTCAAAAAATTTCCGTTTAACCTCCCGAAAACATCCTGAGGCTCCCGGGACCTTAACCAAAAGCACAAATACATCACATTACTTCATTCAGACTTGCTCGTAACATAAAAACACCATCATAAATATCAAAATCATCGAATTCTCACGGACTCAAGCCTGAGTTTCATTAAAACTCTCTAAACTAACATTTGATCTAAAACCCGACCTAAACACCTCCTAATAACCTCAAATTTTGCACGCATATCCAAAATCACCTAACGGAGTTACTGCAACTCTCGCAATTTTATTCTGAGCCTTTGATCAAAATCTCACCTACCGTTCGGATTTCGCCAAAATTCAACCTTAGCCAATTCAAGCCTAAATCTACATCGGACCTCCGAATTCGATTCTGATTGCTCTCCTAAGTCATAAATCATCCCCCGAAACTAGTCAAATCATCAGAAATCCATTTCGAGTTTCCTAACTCATCGGTCAATATTCGGTTGACTTTTCCAAACTATTCTTCTCATAAAGAGGTTTATTACATCATTTCTATTTAAATTTCATCCGATTTGCTCCTCACTCTACAAACACATATAAATTAGCAAAATAAAGTATAAAATAAAAAAAACAGAGTGGTAACTCCCGTAACGACGGGTCGGGTCGTTACCTGCCACATCTTGTTGGCCTGAAGACCCCCCTACGTTAGTCTTCTCTTAAAGCTACTAAATAATATTGTTGCCCTTAAATCTTGCATAATACTTTATCACCTTAAAGTCCTTAGCACCTATACTCCTTATACTTTGCAGCATACTAGCCTTGCCAAGCGACTTCTCAACCATATCCATATTCTCCGGTTCAAATCCAAAAGTAGTAAATGCACGTCTTGAATAGAGTGGACTGACACTATAATCTCTTCTCCCTAACATTCCATTGCTCTCAGCAGAAAATGCTAATAGTAGAACAATGAGTCTTTTTCTCCAAGGCAATATAGATCCCAGTAATAGTTGTGCCTCCGAGGTCTCTATAAGAACATATAGATTCATAGTCTTGGAATTGATTCCTGGATCCCATATACAATTAAGAAGTACGATTCCACCAAGACTAACAATATATATAGTAGCATTGGAAACAAGTGGAAACTGGTGCAACTTTATAGCTCCATGATTACTCAAAATATTTTGAGTTGATACTTTTATTATTAGAAAATAATAGACTAGCTCCAAGTCAGGGGCGGATTTAGGGGCGCAAGGGTGTTCACCCGAACACCCTTCGCCGAAAAGTTACACTATATATATAAGTTAAAATCTATTTTTTACCTTTATATATTAAGTTTTGAACACCCTTAACACTATCCAAAAGTGTAGTTTAGTGGTCAAGGGTGTTCAAAATTTACATAAGGTCACAAGTTCAATTCCCACTAGCTACAAAAAGAAAATTTGAACACCCTTCAAGAGGATTCTGGCTCCGCCACTGGCTCCAACTTCTCACATATAAAAGC
>JASVEL010000784.1:255000-391408 GCA_032618575.1 Nicotiana noctiflora | reverse complement strand
TCAAATCTTATAAAATGCTGAGTAGCAAAATACCGTTTTTAAAACCTTAAATTGAAATAAAAATATGCACAATATTATCAAGGTAGTAATATCAATCCTTGAAGGATTCAGATAATCGGCACGAAGCCCAAAACATGATAATCAGTCCAATTCCTGATAATTTATATCTTTATTAAGATGTCAATTCAAATTTCAAGCAACTAGGTGTTATTATATATTAAGCGGGACGGACCAAGTCACAATCCCCATTGGTGCTCTACCCCACGCCCGTTATCCGGCATGCAAGTCACCTCAATACAACACTAAGATGTGCAAGTGCGAGGTTTACTAACCCTCAGGACATCATTTACAAGTATTAACCACCTCGATCCGGCAAAAACTCAAGCTCCGCGATGCCTTAGCTCCTCAAACCAGCATCAAAATAGGCTAACGGAACAACATCTAATCGAACACAATCAAATTACATGAAAAACTGCAAAGTTGCCAAAACCCGACTTTCGGTATGCTTCTCAAAAAATTACAAAAGTTGCATATTCGGATTCCTTATCTCAACACGAGTCCATACATATAAAGTTTGTCAAAATCGGACTCCATTTGCCCCTTGAAATCAACGTTTTACCATAACCCTTGCTTAGGGCAAAATTCTCCCATTAATTCTTCCATTTGATTCACTAATACTTGATGAAAATAACCATGAAATCATTAAATATAATCACTTTTGGATATAGAACATTTATCCCCATCTATATGGTAAAAATCGTTTCGAAAATCGCTTCAATCCGAGCTTCATAGCTCCAAAAATGAAGAAAAATCTCGGATTGCCCCAAATTAAATGCCCAGCGATTTTCGCATCTGCGGTTACTGTTCACCGCAGGTGCAATTTACTGTTCACCATTTCTGCGGTACTATTCATCGCAGAAGCGAAAAAGCACTGTTCACCCGCTTCTGCGGGTACTGTTTATCGCAGAAGCGAAAATACCAGATTTACCCCAGAAAATTGCAGCAACTTTTTATTTCACTAAAAATGTTATAACTCAATCATACGAACTCGGAATTCTACGATTCTTTTTCCTATGGCTCTGTAATTTTGATACGAATCTAGTGGTTTAAACAAAACTGAATTTGGATCTAATTTTCTCAGTGCAACATCAATTACGCTCGTTAAACAATTAACTCACGTTTCGCGTCAAAAACCCAATCGTGACTTGATGAATAAAACCAAAATTTTTAGATCAGTCTATAATTCATTATTTAAATTCTCAAAGTCTCGGAATCAAATTTGGATTTCTAGAACTAAAAATAGACCGTGGGATCATTACATTTATGCTTAAAACGGCAAAAAGCTTCCAAAAATGACCCGTTGGGCATCCGAATTTACCCCGAAGCCTCCGGGACCTCAGCCGAAAGTACCAACACCTTTTATAACATCATTCAAACTTGTTTCAATTGTCAAAACGCATTCAATAACACTAAAATCATTAAATTGCCAAGGACTCAAGTATAAATTTATCAAATTCTTCCAAAACTCATATTTGATCCGAAACCCAACCAAACGACGTCTGAATGAACTGAAATTTTGTGGACAAGTCCAAAATCACCTAACGGAGCTATTGTATTTGTCATAATTCCATTCCGACTCCTGGATCAATATCTCACCTACCGTTCGGATTTCGCCAAAATTCAACCTTAGCCAATTCAAGCTTAAAACTACACCGGACCTCCAAATTCAATTTTGATCACTCTTCTAAGCCACAAATGACCTCCCGGAGCTGACCGAATCATCAAAATTAGATTCCGAGCTCTCTAACTTACAAGTCAACATCCGGTTGACTTTTTCCAACTATTCCTTCTTCTAAGAGACTATTTATCTCAATTCCAACCAAACTCAATCCGAATTGACTCAAACTCACCAAACATACATATTGAAACATGAACAAGCATATACGGGGAAAACGGGGTGATAACTCATATGATGACGGGCTAGGTCATCACATCAGGTGAGTATATGCATGACTATATTTTACCCTTTCGTATAACATACGATCAAATTGAAACTGAACATTCAAATATATGCAGGACTGACCAACAGATTCAGCACAACACACACAGGATTGACTAACAAATTTAGTACAACAGTCGGAATCAATCATCCATACCTGCAGGCAAATACGCTGAGAACATGGTATTGCAGATATGCTTCTCTGTGAATAAATTTTTGATCATGCATATGCATAACATATAAGAGAACTAATGTTGAGATATCAACATATATGAAAGGCTAGAGAAAATGAACAAATGCTTATTGCATACACATTAAAAAGCACAAGTCCAACAAGCTCTCTGTTATTTGTTCCTTTTGAGGAAAAGATAGTGTCAATTGCAGATATCCAACAACAATCTCCTGTACGCACACCAAATGCTCATATATTGTTCCAAATATTTACTTTTCTTTTCTAATAGCGAAGAATACATATGTACTATCCTTGCATTTTTTAGGGCCAAATATTCTCCATACAAGCTGAAGTCGCCCTACAAAATGAGAATCAACAATTATCTATCCTAGCTTGTTCAGAATGAAAACAACACTTCCCAAGAACTATCTCACGGAGAAAATTTTATTGCACTAATTGTCGCCGATCTACCCAGCTTGTACCCAAGTAAAAAATAGAAGAATATTCTTCTACATAACTGTTTACATTTTTTAATGATATATGTTATCCATCAATTTAACTAAGCATTTATTCTATTTTTCAATAGATGCCAGTTCGAGGTCACTGTCACAGACCAAAGTGGTTCTACAACAGCAACCATCTCCGATGAACATGCTGAAAACATATTACTTCTCACTTCAGAAGAGCTCTATAATATCTGCAATGTCAAGTTACACTGCTAACCTAAAAAAGCGACAAACAACTATGTTCTGCAATTTAACAAATCTTATTTTTTCAGAAAGAACTACTACCTCTTGAGAATGCACAAAAGCACCTGACCGGCAAAATATTTAACCTCCAAATGAAAAAACTGTTTACAAAAAATCATGATGCAGTGCCAGCAAAGTTGGTTATTTTGTCTTTCATGGCCAAAGGTAATCTGGCTTCACAAATGCCATCCGCCACCAAGGACGTTGCAGAAGGAAGCAAACGAAAAATTGAGCACATTGGTACAGGGGAACAAGAGCACCCACAAACAACCAACAAAGAAAAATATTCCTACAACAAATATAAGGTGGAAATGAAAATTCCTGTTCCGAAAAGGTGTTGAAAGGTAATTAAATTTATTTTCCTCTTTAGATTAAATATGGAAGTTTTATTATGTGGAGAAGCCAAAAAACTTGAAAGAAATCCCATTTGTTACAGCTTTTTCCAGTGAAATATCTTTTGCTACTGATTTGGGATGAACTAAAGCCACTTCTTGCTGCTATATCTAAATGCGGTTAAGTCCAGTTTTGCCTCTGCTTTTTGGGTACCACTCTAATTTGGGATGCACTGAAGCCACTTCTTGCTGCTATATCTGAATGCGGTTAAGTCCAGTTTTGCCTCTGCGTTTTGGGTACCACTATGGTCAGAATATATCGATGCGACACGAGGTAAGTTTAATTATCACAAACCAAATTTTATAAAGCTACTGCAATTTTAATCCATCTCTGCATTGGCTTCATCCGTTCATCAGTCCATCTTTCTTTCTTAAATACAACAAGATGAAAATCATAAAACTACATGGGCTTTTACTTCCTGATTAAATTTTACTCTAGCTTTTTACTCTTTTCCACGAGGTCCCTTAACATATTTAAGATAAATTGTAGATACTATGTTGTTTTAGTTTTTATGCATTAACAGTGTTGTGAAAAAAACTTACTTCAGCGCTTAAATCAACAAGTGAAACGAGGCAACCACAAAGTCGCCTCTAAGTCATGAACCGTAACAGGTAAAAAGAAGCCTATGCTTCTGCCACAAAAGCGAGAAACACAATTGAAATGAGAAACAACCGTAGCGACCACTTTAATCTTTTAAGTGAAGCTATATCTTTTTCCAAAACATCATCGAGCAACAAAGCAAGGCAGCGACTAGGGCTCCCATTAGACCAGGTATGTTCTTTCCTCCTCTTCCTCCTCCTCCCCCTCCTTCATTCTCTTTATTTCAATATCAGCAGCGAAAAATAACCAGCTTTTCTTCTTCTTCTTCCTTCTTTCATTTCAAACTTTCAATTCTTAAAATTGCAGCGAAATGCTTCTAAAATTCTTTTTCTCAGCTTTTCTTCTTCTTCTTTCTTCTTTTGATTTCAAACTTTCAGTTCTCAAAATTACAGCAAAATGCTGCCAATTTTTTTTTTCCCAGGTTTTCTTCTTCCTCTTTCTTCTTTTCATTCCAAACTTTCAGTTCTTAAAATTGCAGCGAAATGCTGCCAAAATTCTTTTTTCTAGCTTTTATTCTTCTTCTTTCACCTTTTCATTTCTTAAAATTGCAGCAAAATGTTGCCAAATTGTTTTTCCCAGGTCTTCTTCTTCCTCTTTCTTCTTTTTATTTCAAACTTTCATTTCTTAAAATTGCAGGAAAATGCTGCCAAAATTCTTTTACCAGTTTTTCTTCTTCTTTCTTCCTTTCTGCGAAACGCTGCCAAAATTTTGTCTCTACTGTATAGTTAATAAATTATTTCTTTGCAATAACTTTTCTACATAAATTGAAACGACGTGCTTAATTAGAACTCAAATTTGAGTCTTAGCACCTCCACCTCCTTCGTTCTCATCATTTCACTAATGCCAATTTTTATTCTTCTTTATTTTTTCCATTTCAAACCTTCGATTCTTAAAATTGCAACAAATGCTGCTAAATTCTTTTTTCTTTATAGTTTATAAATTATTTCTTTACAATAATTCTACTACATAAATTGAAAGGAAGTTCAAAGGCATCTTAATTACGGTTCAAATTTGAGTTTTATTTTAAATTTCAGTTCAACTATTTCTCCGTATTTTTTATTTCATTTTCTGGATTTCTCTATTCTCTAATTGGTCTTACACCATTCCTACCTCTTCGTAACTGTGACTGCACTTAGAAAATTTTTTAAACTAGAGATCTTCTCCATTAGTTATTGACAAAATTCACTATTATCTGATTTGAGTTGGTGTAGTTTGGAGGAAATCTGTTATGAAAAGAATAACTCCCCATTATAACAGAGACGATTCACTTGGAATAGTTTTCTTTCCTATTTTTATGCAAAGACATGCTTTTTTAGTGTGTTTGTTCTTGAAGTTTTAGATGCATTTTCTGATATTTTTATACCTTTTAATTTGTACTTTGTGGTGTTTGAGAGAAATCTTAGGGGAATGTATCTCATTTAGAGAAATTCCACCTGAAAACAAGGCATCACTTATTGAATAGTGAAATTATCAAAAAATATTCTCTTAATGTATCATTCAATTAGTTATTATCAATTGTTTCCTAACAAGATATTTTGTAAGGCTAGAGAAAAGATTACAAAACCTCATTGTTATTGATACCATGTAAGTATATTTGTCAAGCTTTAGGCCTTTTCATATATATATATATATATATATATATATATATATATATATATATATATATATATATATATATATTGTGAAATTAAATAATTAAATATTCTTTAGATTATTGAATCATCTGACCCCACATTTAGACTTAAGAGATATATAGCACTAGGAATTGGGTTGTAAGGTGTTGTTTACAAATGGCACAATAGTAAGAGGTGGAATAAGAATGAGAACTTGACACTCTTTTTAGGCTCATTGACACTGACTCGTGAAACATGCAGTTGAAATATGTTGTCTCTGACCTTTACTGTTTTCCATCTTTTAAAATTTTAACGAATGAGTTAATGTGTTGAGTAGCCTAAATAGTTTAAGATTGCTTTCTCTTTCCTTATGTAATCACACTTGTAGGCCATGGACAGATTTTTTACAATTTGCACAGAAACTTCAGATTGGCTAAACTAAAAAGTAATTAATAACTTGGTTTTGTATCTTACTTGGATATGATTACTGTTGATTTAGTTACATCTTTAAACATAAACCTATGGTTGAGCTAGAAAGATTATAATTATTTATTTTCACCTTAAATGTGTAATAAGGTGAATTATATAGACAATCTCATTGCTCCCTAGAAGATTGTAAATATCTTGGAATCAAATAATATAAACTATTAGAGTGGAATTACTTACACATGTACTGCACAGTCTCAGAGCTGGTTGACAAGAGTTGGATACATATCCTTGTGCTTTTTGATAAACATTTTCAATTATTGATTTCATCTGATAACGTAATAACATGTGTTTTTGACATTATAACTTCACCTACATTTATATTTTAGAATCAGTAAAGGAATGAACCTTTAGCCCAAATTAACTAGCTTATAGTATGAACGTTGCACGTTCAATCCTGCTAACTAGAGCATGAGTAATATAACATTGCCAACCAGAACATGAATAATTTATAATTGTTTATTTTACCTTAAATGTGTAATTATAGACAATCTCTTTGCTCCCTAGAAGATTGTAAATATCTTGACATCAAATAATATAAACTATTAGAGTGGAATTACTTAAGCATGAATGATTTTGTTTCTATTGGAGTTATTTCTCAGGAAACTTCAAAGCTAAGACAGAGTCTTCCGGTTAGTCAGTCTCTTTTGGTTTAGTGTTTATTATCTATTTCTATCTCATTATTAGGATGGAAAAGAGCATTTTCAAACTGATCTTTTGGGAAGCTTCTTTTCCTTCTTATTGTAATATTGTGTGGTTATATATGCCATTTGCGGAACTACATAGTTGAAATGTTGCAAGATATAATTATTTATAACTATAGCCTACAACTTGCTCATTATGAAAGTTGTTGATTCATGTTTGAAACATAACTGATAGGATTGGAGGCATCCTTCTTTCTGTTGGACAAGATGATTTCATGCCGAGACATTGTGCACCTTACTCGAAATATGTCGCAACGACACAAGGTCAGTGTACTTTATTACAAATTTAGACTTTTAGGAATTGTGGATTTGATATTTGTAACAACTAAATTTCGCTCCTGAAAAATAATAATCAAGACAAGAAAAATAGCGACAAATATTATATTTAAATTCAAGTGATGGGGTTACAATCTCTAAAATATCTCTAAATCAAAAGAGATGTAGTCCTCTAATTCTTCTCGTCACGGATGATGGTTCGAGAGCTTGAAAGATTGATCTTGAACTTGACGGATTTCAGATTTGTAGTACGTCACGAACGATTTGAAGCTTGTCACGAACCAGGATTTGATGTTGCAGTTATCACGAACGGAAGATTTGAAGCCGCCCGCCTATGACTTGAGTTCCCCTTTGGAATTTGACCACAGACGATGATTACAGATATGGATGGAGACCTTGATGCTATCCTTCGGAGCTTCTTTAGCCTTTCCTTCTGCTTACTTGCTTGTCTTAGCCTTCTCCTTTGACCCCTTTATATAGGTGTGGGGTGGAGTAGTCTTCAAGAAAACCCTAGTGGATCATTGGGCTTGAGGCTTATGGGCCGCTCCATTTGATAGAAGACTAATTGACGGGCTAGCCCAATAATATATTAATGGACATTTATTTAAATCAATTTAATTTGATTTAAATAACAAACCCAATTATACCAATCCATGTTGCTTAATTGGACAAATATATATTTAATTTGTGGTAAAATCCAAATTTTTTATGGATTTAAATTTGACAAAATTTTAATTGTCTACAAATGCCCCCTACTTCAAAGCTTGGAAGGATGTAAGCTTGCGAAAATATGAGACAAGACTTGAAGTATATGTGAGAAGAACAGTTCCACACGTTATACTATTTACTATCCTTTTCTGATTTGGAGTCTGATCGCAATTTTTCATTTTCGGGAGCGCAACTTACATGCGTGTCTACTTGTCCATGGAATGATTTCTTATTTTCCAAAGTCTTATGGACTTATTAAGTCAACATTTCCAAATACAAAGTCATGCAAATCTTGAAAGTAATAGACGTAAGCATAAACCAAGCACTTGAATCACTTTCCTCTTTTGATGTCATGCATTAAGGAGAGATTTCCAAACATGGCACTTTCTCGGTTAATTGCAAGACCTGCTTTTTCCTTTCTTGTACGAACATATATGGATCCAAAAAATCTTTCCTTTAATTTTCTGTTTCCATCTTTCAAGTTTGACCAACTCCAATTTGGACGTGATATTTTCCTTGTTTACGTATATTATGACTTGAGCGCCAAGAATTTCCTTAAATTCTATCAATTCCCTTTCTATAAATTCGCTGCTTTCTCCTGTGATTGTTGCCATAACAGCAATTCTCCACTCTTTGATGAAAGCAACAGTGATTTTGAAGGTACTCGTCAATAGTTGGCAATGCAATCCCGTCGCTCGATTCTCCTAACGTTTTTTTGTGTAGTTGCTGCCAAGAATTTCAGCTTTGTGCGTCTTAACCAAAAAAATCATATCTTAGTGTAGGAACTAAGATATCAAAATTAGACTCGGAGTACTACAATATCAAAAATTTGGATCTAGATTTGCGTCGTAGCATCTCAGGTGAGCTTCGTAATCTTGGTTTAAGTTCTGTCACTGCTCGATATTCTAATTTTGTGCGTCCTGACTAAAAAATTCATATCTTGGTGTATGAACGCCGAAATCATGATTGGTTTGCAGATACGGAATCTAGACTCGTAGTACTACAACATATCAAAAATTTGGATCTATATTCGCATTGTATCATCCCAGGTGAGCTTCGTAATCTTGGTTTAGGTTCTGTCACTGCTCGATATTCCAGTTTTGTGCGTCCTGACTAAACAAATCATATCTTGGTGTAGGAACACCGAAATCATGAGTGGTTTGCGGCTACGAAAACTAGACTCGTAGTAATAAAACATATCAAAAATTTGGATCTAGATTCGCATTGTAGCATCCCAGGTGAGCTTCGTAATCCAGGTTTAAGTTCTATCACTGTTCGATATTCCAGTTTTGTATGCTCTTGCTAAAAACATATATATCTCAAGATAGGAGCATCAGAACTACGAGCTTTTTATATCGTTGGTAAGAAGACTCGGTGATAGACAACATCTATAAAGTTTGAAGCTCCAGCCCTTTTGATCCATATGCAACCAATCTTTGATCGATCAAGCGCCGAAATCGCGAGGATTGTTCGGGCAACATACTTCTTTTTCTCCCTTTTCTTTTATTGCAGGCTCGGAGGTGCTCCCCTCTTCTTTTTGTAGGTTCATGAAGGGTACGATCCCTCGAGATTTGACGGATAAGTGCACGTCAAAATACTGACCATCCGCATTGAAGCATCGTGTCATTGACACCGATTCTTGTTGCTAAGTGAAAGCTTCATGTCGTTGTCTTTATTGCTTGTGTGTGGCCAGAGATTAGCGAGGCTCCCAAATTTTAACTTCCCTTTTGCATGCCGATTTGGAAAATCTTTGATGTCCATCATATCGAATCGAAGCGTATCAGTATAAGCAGAAACATCGTGCTATGGCATCGATATTCATTAATCAAGCTTTTCGTCGTGCTACTTGCACCATATCTGCAAAAACATCATCTTGTTGGCACCGAGGTCTCCAAAATCTTTTCTTATTTTTGTAGGTTTTTGAGAGAGTACAACAACTTGGCACATCCCTTCAGCAATATGATGCATCTTGGTGAGAAAGAGGCTTGGAACTCGAGCGACCATATTTCATCCTTGGCGAACGAGTGCGACATGTACCATATCTCATTGGTGTAGGCTGGCGAGGAAGGCCACTGGAGTAGGCTTTTCGAACATCGGCGAGCAAGTATTTGGCGTGTTTCTGCTATTTTGACTTCATAGCATTTCATGCTCGCATTAAAAAAATCGTATCTACACCTGGGAATGTCCAAACTGCAATCCGCTTGATCCTGCAGAATCAAAACTTGCACCACAGCGACATATCCAAAATTTGGGGCCAAATTCCATAAGGACAAGTCGGAATGAACTTTTGAATGTGATACACAAGTCTGTCATCTCGGCTTCATAGCACTGCATACTATCATTGGAACGTGCATATCTCAAGCTAGGTGCATCCAAATCACGAGCCGTCTGTGCCATTGGAAATAAGACTCATAGCTAATGAAGTCTTCAAAGTATCATTGAAGAATTCCTAGCCGATTGTCTGAAGCAACTTTCTGAACTTAACCCATCTGTCCGCGAAATTGCTTTTCAGTTTTGCGCGCTATGGTGGAAAAATTCATATCTCGATCTAGGAGACTCCAAATTGTGATCTACTTGCGCCTTTTGAAAGTACACTCATAGAGCTACAATACATACGAGTTTCGTGACAGAAATCTTTCCCAGCTAGAAACAGAAAATTTTCAAATCCACCTAGCTGCAATAACTTTCAGATTCGTGTAGTTCCAGCAAAAAAAAATATCTTGAGCTACAAGTGTCAGAATTACAAACCGTTTGAACCTTTATAAAGAAAACTCAGAGACCTGAAGGACTTATAAATTTCATGTCGAACTCTTTTCGGTCTATCAACAGAAAATTCGAGACTTTGACTTAACTGCAGTGAATTTTCAGGTTTGCGTACCTTCAACGAGAATAATTGTATCTTGAGCTAGGAGTATCGAAATTACAATCCGTTTGTCTCGTTTGAAAGAAAATGCCTAGAGATATAACAAATAAAAATTCCATCCCGTAACTCTTCTCGGCCTGGAAACAGAAAAATATTGAAAATCAAACTGACCGCAGGGAACTTTCAGGTTTGCGTGCTTTTGGCCGGAAAACTTGTATCTTGAACTAGGAGCGTCGACATCACCAATAGTTTGAACCTATGAAATTAGGACGTCGAGAACTATAGTCTCATTAAATATTAATCTCCATTCATTCTTGGTTAACCTAAAAATCTTTTTTGAAGTTGATTGTACAGCCTTGTAATGGGTTCAGCTATCATCACGAATCTTATATCTTTGTTTATTTCTTTTGCAGACTTGCGAACAAGTTCAATGAGTGCAGATATCAGTTCGAAATGTCACACAAGATGCGGAGTCACCCCTTCACCAACTTTTTGCACTTGATTTGGTAACGGTCTTGAAATTTATCAATGGCGGCTCCCGTGGTGATTGAATTTTTTTTTTCAAGAGAGATGACTTCTTATATACGAGGCATTGAGGATAGTGTATTAGAATGTGGAGACGTCATATGGACTTGAAAGAAGCATTCAAGACGAGTCGGCCACAAAGCCTAGTTTACGATTATTTTCATGACTTAGGCTTTTGTATAGGAAAACGTCTAATTCCCTTTGTCTCTACATTTTTTTGATGTATCAACTTTTGTACTATTGAAGCAATAAAAAAAATATTTTATACATCAAAGAAAATCGTCTCTTTTCCTCATAGATATGTGCCTCTGCACTTGGAAGAATTGACGTAATGATCCGATGGCGCCAAACTTTTATTTTCTTTTTGAAACTCATGCGACTGAACTTAGAATGAAAGTCTAAGCTGCCTACGTACCTCGCTGAAGAGGATCAAGTCATAACGTAGTTCAGAATGGGTGAGATTTTTTTTCGGGTGCCGTTCGCAGTTTAGGCTCGTGCGGGCCAGGAGCATTGCAGCATGCAGTTTAAGCTCATGCATCAAGGAGCACCATGACTTGCAGTTTAGGCTCGTGCGTTGAGGAGCATCATGACTTGCAGTTTAGGCTCGTGCGTCGAGGAGCATCATGACTTGCATTTTAGGCTCGTGCGTCGAGAAGCATCATGACTTGCAGTTTAGGCTCGTTCATCGAGGAGCATCATTTTTTTTCAAGGATAGTACCTCTTCAAAAATTTCCCGTTAATAGGGCCAATCCTCATGCCATCTGCATCAACTAACTTGTAAGCTCCGCTTGAATAGGCTTCTTGCACGACATATGGGCCATCCCACTTTGAAGTGAATTTGCCCCCAAATTTGCGAGAGGTGATAATAGGTCTTCTTACTGCAAGAACTTGATCGCCAACTTGGAAGGATCTCAAGCGAACCTTTTTATTGAAAGCACGTGAAAGACGAGCTTGATAACATTCGAGACTTTGTTGAGCTTCTATCCTTTTTTCATCAAGGGACTCAAGTTCTTCAAGGCGTAGACGAGCATTTTCTTCTTCAATAAGACCTTCTTGGACAGCGAGTCGTAAGGACGGTATTTGACGCTCAAGAGGAAGAACTGCTTCGACTCCATAAACAAGAGAATAAGGAGTTGCCTGTGTTAGCGTGCGATGAGTCGTACGATATACCCTCAAAGCTTCTTCCATTCTGTCATGCCAATCTCTTTTAGATTTGGAGACGACCTTTTTTAACAAGTTGCAAAGCGTCTTGTTAAATTCTTCGGCTAATCCATTTGCAGCAGCATAATACATTGACGAATTACGTTGCTTGAAGCCGAAAAGTTCACAGATCTTGGTCATCAATTTGTTATCGAACGGTTTGCCATTATCTATTATTATATAACTAGGAATGCCAAAATGATATATGATGTTCACTCGAATGAAGTTTGCAACATTCTCCTTCTTCACTTCCTTGAGAGCGACAGCCTCGGCCCATTTTGAGAAATAATCAGTTGTGGCCAAGATGTATAGATGTCCTCCAAAAGATTTTGGAAGTGGTCCAACAATATCTAATCCCCAAGCATCAAATGGCCAAGATGCAACAGTAGGATGTAACACTTCAGGGGGTTGGTGTATAAAATTTGCATGAAACTGGCAAGCCTTACATCTTCGAGCATAATCTAAGCAATATTTCACCATTGTTGGCTAGTAGTAACCCATCCTCTTAATGGGAAAGTGGAGCTTTGGCCCGGATTGATGTGATCCACAAACTCCAGAGTGTGCCTCTTGCATAGCTTGTGTTGCTTCATCTTCCCCTAAACAACGCAAGAGAACTCCTCGAATGATCTTCGATACAAAGTGTCTTTGTAGTAAATGAAGCGAAGGGCACGCCGACGAATTTCTGTCTTTCTTCTTGGATCTTCTGGAAGTATCCCATAACATAAGTAATCGATCATGGTTTGTCGCTAGTCAACCTTCACAGCTTCAGCGATGGCTACCAAACGATCGAGCTTGCTTTCTTCATCCTCGTTCTCATCTGGTGGCACTATCAATTTTTGGCAGACAGTGATTTGTGTCTGGCAGGGCAGAGTCAATGTCGAAGCTAGAGCAGCTAAGGCGTCGGCTTTCTTATTTTCCTTCCTTGGCACATGTTGAAGAGTTACGTTGCCAAGCCATGCAATCAATTTCTGTGCATAATCATAATAAGGATGCAATTCTGGCTTTTTAACTTCGTAGCTACCTAGAAATTGATTGATCACTAACTTAGAGTCTCCAAAAATATGTAATCGGAGTTGTCTCATCTCAACGGCCATCTCAAGCCCAAGTATGAGTGTTTGATATTCCGTAACGTTGTTAGTGCAATGTTGTGTTAAGGTGAAGAAATATGGCAAGACTTCCCCGTGATAAGTGACAAACATAACACCTGCACCCGCTCCATCACGACGTGCGGCACCATCAAAATACATTTTCCGTGGTGGTTGCACTTCGATGACCATTGCATCTTCATCAGGTAGTTCATCAGTCAACTCCCAATCATCAGGAATTGGATGGTCTGCCAAGAAATCTGCCAAAGCTTGTCCTTTCACAGCTTTTTGTGGGATATACACAATCTCAAATTGTTGAAACTGGAGATACCACCTTGTTAATCGATCATTGAGGACGGGTTTTGACATAACAAACTTGATCGGGTTCGCCCTTAAGACAAGACGGATGACGTGAGCTTGAAAGTAGTGCTTCAGCTTTTGAATTGTGAAAACCAATGCCAGATACAACTTTTTGATTGGAGAATACTTTATCTCATTTGGGGTCATCATTCTACTCAAGTAGTAGAGGGAATTTTCTTTATTTTCACCATTTTCTTGGGCTAAAAGGGCTCCCACTGACCTTTCTTGGGCTGCAATATATAAAATCAATGGCTTTCTTGGTATAGGGGCTGCCAGAACTGGAGGTTTGATCAAGTAGGATTTGATGCTTTGGAATACATTGCTACCAGCTTGGTCCCATTCAAAAGGTACACCCTTCTTCATGAGACGGCTAAAAGGCTGGCACTTCCCTGCTAGATTTGAGATGAATCTTCTAAGGTACGCTAATTTTCCATGTAGACTTTTCAGTTCATGTATGTTTCTGGGCTCTGGCATCTCAAGATTGCATCAACTTTAGCTTGATCTATCTCAATCCCTCGATGTCGAACTATGAAGCCAAGGAATTTTCCAGAAGTAACTCCAAAGGCGCATTTCAACGGATTCATTCTAAGTTGATATCTCCGGAGTCGTTCGAACACCATTCTTAAGTCTTGCAAGTGGTCTCCTCTCTTTCTTGATTTCACCACTAAATCATCTACATAGCATTCCACATTCTTGTGGAGGATGTCGTCAAAGATATTCTGCATTGCCCTTTGATATGTGGCGCCAGCATTCTTCAAGCCAAAAGGCATTACTTTGTAGCAATAAATGCCTTTAAGAGTTCGAAATGCAGTAAGCTCTTCATCTTTTGGTGCCATACGTATTTGATTGTAGCCAGATGATCCATCCATGAAAGACATCGCCTCGTATCCGGTGGTGGCATCAATCATAAGCTCTGGAATGGGGAGCGGAAATTCGTCCTTAGGGCATGCATTATTGAGGTCTCTAAAATCGACACAAACTCGAAATTGGCCATTCTTCTTCTTCAGCAGAACAATGCTTGAAATCCATGAAGGATATTTAACCTCCCGAATGAAACCAGCTTCGATGAGTTTATTGACCTCTGCTTCAATTGATGGGATCAATTCTGGCCTGAAGCGTCTTTGGGCTTGTTTAACAGGACGAGCTCCTTTCTTGACTGCGAGATGATGAACTGCTACTTTAGGATCTAAACCAGGCATCTCTTTATAATTCCAAGCGAAGACATCTCTATATTCTTTGAGTAGCTCCACATAAGTGTTTTCTTCATTTGTGGTTAATAGGGCACTTACATAGGTGGGCCTGGAGTGTTCTGCAGTTCCAAGGTTGACTTCTTTCAATGTATCTGTGAGCACGTGATTTTTGCCTTACCTGAGAAGTACTCCCAGAAAACTCAAAATAAAAATAGTTTCGTGTTAGGTATGATTTTTGTGATTTTGTGTTATTTTATCTTAAATTTACATCTTTTTTTGCGCATGTTTATTAATAAAATACAAAAATGTACATCAGGTTTTGCATTTTTATGTGGTTTACATTTAAGTGATATGTAATTGTGTGGGATAATTGTATGCATATATATATATATATATATATATATATATATATACATGTACATATATATATGTGTAGTAATGAGATCAAATTTGGGCCATAGTTTAGTCCAGAAAAACCAGGCCCAAGCGAATCCCAGTCCGTCCAGCCCAATACTCAGCATCTATCAATGTGGCATTCGATCTGGACCGTTGGATTTTATCATCCAACGGCCCAGATTAATCCTTTAATTCCAAACATACCCGGTCCAAGACTCACCCAAACGACATCGTTTCGTTAAGTGGGTGGATCCTAGCCGTCGATCTAAATCGATCCAACGGCCTAGATCCAATCCCATGCGTGGTATATATTCCTAATCCCTTACCCCGCCCCCCTTTCAGACCCCCCCCCCCCGCTTCTCCCTCAGAAGCTCTCAAAGCCCGGTGTAACGCCGCCCTCCTCCGCCGTACTCCGCCTGCCGGAAATCGCCTCACGGCGGTTCCGGTAGGCCAATCAAACCCAAACCAATGCCAAAATCTTCCCTTCGCCTCACTCATTACGAATCCAGCCTCCCTAACCTCGGAATCACTCCGGAGCTCCTCGAATCTTCATTTGAAGATTCGAGTCAAACTCGAACCAATGCCAAATCACCCCAAACTCACCCCAAACCCTCACATGGCTTCCCTCGTACCCCCGCCGGCTTTCGTTTGCTTCGAATCTAACCAGAAATGCAAAAGCCCCAAATCCGAGCCTATGAACCCTAGATTTCAAATTAGAATCTCCGGTTGAATTCGAGAGAGATTGAAGCCTAATAGAGTTTAATTGGGATGTTCTCGCTGGAGAACATCTCAATTAAAGTCCTTTAGACTTCACATCCAAGGCCAAGCTCAAAACAGTCCGGGCTTTGCTTCGATTTCGATTGCGTTCGAGGTAATCTCCCTTTTTCCTATCTATTTTTAACTAGGTATGTGTTGTTTGTGTGTTCTTTGTTAGATTCAATTTGTTTAATTTTCTTCTTGGCCGGCCATAGTTGTCATTTCTTCTCCAAGACCTCTTGTTTTGGTCAATTGTTTTCTGTATCGCTTAGTTGAATGTGTTAGTTATAGGATACGAACTCGCGTCGATTAGCGTCGTCGAATGGTTAACTTCGCATATGTCCGGCATTCGCTGAGATTTCAGAATCATTGTTAGCCAATTAATCTGTTATCATTGCTATGTGTTGTAGTGGATTAGATGTCATCTTCTAATTACCTAGGTTGAGTTATTTGAATTACCGCACAGTAGTTAGCATTCCTGGATTGAATGGGACTGTTTGATTGGTTTGAAACTGAAATCATGATTCAAATTAGCTGACTAGGAAATCATGGGTTAACATTTAGAGTATTTAGTGTCCTGCACATGAGGCAAGTTAGTGGAATCCACTGTCACAACAGAGCAACCCACCAGTGCCCTGCACTTATCAATTTTTAATTATGAAAACCCTATACTTGGACATGGTTTAGTGGGTTGGACAGAAGAAGGATGGGCAAGGGTCTGTTCTGCAGACTCTGGGTGCTCCTAGGTGTTGTTTTGGTTATAAATAGATAGGCATTGATACCTGAGAGATATACACATTTTTAGGGAGAGTGAGACAGAGTAAGGGCTGACAATACACATATACAAGACTATAGATAGAGAAAGCTAGGAAGCATAGAGGAAGAGACTGTTTCATTGGCTTTTGGTCACTGTTTTCGTGTGTTTTAGTTGGGAGTGGCTGAGTGTTTGGTCATTTGGTTGCTTGTTGTTCCTGTGTTGGTGTTACTGATCTCCTGCTGCATGCTACTGCTGTGTTGAGTTTGTTGTTGGCTTGGGTTGTTGTGTGGCTGCTGTTGGTCCATCATTTGTGGTTGATTCTGCCGGGTTCTTAGTTCTTCTACTACTGCTGTTTAGTTTATGATTGGGTGTTGATTTGTTGCTGTTTTGGCTCTCGTTTTCCCCTGCTATTGGTCTGTTGTTGCTGCTGTCCTGTGCATTTGGTGCTACTGGTCTATTGTTGTTGTTTGATCCAGTGTGATTGCTGTTGGTGGTGTGGTTGTTGTTGTTGTACATTCTGCTGCTGCAACTAACTTCTCCCCATTGTAATTTCCAGGTATACATTCAAGCTTATTCCATGTAGATCTCATGCTTGAAAAAGGAAAATGAAAAGAACTGAAGTTGGCTCATATAGTTTGATTGTTTATTACGTTTAAATTGTTTTCTCATATATAACTCGTTGAAGTACTGTTAGCATTCCTATTGTACATAATATTGGATTGTATGAATTCGAACCTTTGAAAACATTGCTGGTACTCGAGCTTTATCAAATATTTGAGACTATTAAGATGATTGTTAATAGGTTTGGATTTCAATTAAGCTTAGCGGGTAGAGAAATTAGAAAGGATTCACTGATATCCTATTGTGATAGCATTTCTAGAACGACATAGGTTGATGGCATAAAAACAGGTTCGAGTGTTGAATAAGACATTACCATTTAGACTAATCTCACAATAAGTAGTATTAGTAGTTAATGAAGATAGACTAAAATAATCCGTTAATGAGCGTTTGTAGATCAACTAATTCGAATGATTTTTGTCGGAATTTACTAGGTCACTTGAGTAAATAACATCGCTTTAAATAGCAATTTGAATAAAATTAGTAACTAATGTAGTGATGAATGTTAGCATGAAGTTCAAAATGACTTTTGTATTACACATAGTTAACTCCATTGGCTCAATTCATCTAATACGGTCGGTTTAAATTAGTTAGAGAATGGTTAGTTTGTTCTGATATTTTGTCAAATTCGTATGCTATTTATAATTGTAGTTTTAGTATTATTCGCTTGTAGAATAAGGTATAAAACAATTTCCCTTATGCAAGCTCGAGTGCAATTTCCGTTCACATTGATTCAATAACTAATAAGAGGTCCGAGCTTATAAACATGCAATAAATTAGGACCTTTTCTCTTTTATTTAGAGACGAACTTGGTAGAAAAAATGTAGTCACTTTAGGATTGTCCTTTTAAAATAAACGAGATGAGCCTCACCAAAAATACACCATTGTGGGGCCCTCGAATAATTGTCATGAAAACTTAGACTTGAAAGGACCGTCTAGTAAATTTCACGGTCCTTTTCCCAAAGTTAAATAGACGATAGACTCTTTAGGCACGACTTGAAATAAAATTACTTTCCTGAATACGGGTGTGCATTTATGTAACCCAAATCTTACTCCCGGCGAAACTGAAATACATTAGAGTCGCAGGCGTACTGGTTACGGTGCGGCTCGAAATGTGTTTTCGTAACGTCGCAATTCTTCTAAAAATAAAAGCGGAGCATTAAAAGCACACCGTCAAAATATATAAAGAATCAGATAAAAACAAAAATTTCAATTGAGCGACCGTGCTAAAACCACGGAATCCGGGAGTGCCTAACACCTTCTCCCGGGTTAACAGAATTCCTTATCCAGATTTCTAGTTTCGCAGACTGTATTACAGAGTCATAAATTTCCTCGGTTCGGGATTAAACCGGTGACTTGGAACACCATTGTTTTTCCAAGTGGCGACTCTGAACTAAATAAATAAATCCCGTTTCGACTGTCCTTTAATTGGAAAAACTCCCTTGTGCCCTCGCGCGGGTGCGGAAAAGGAGGTGTGACAGCTCTGGCGACTCCACTGGGGAACTATGACCTCGAACTTCGGTTCGGGGTCTAAGAACTCGAGCTCATTTAAATTGTTATTTTGTCTATATCTGATTTTATTACATGTTTAATTAACGTGCTACATGTATACCGCTTTGATATTCGTTGTACTGTATATACAAACTGCTATATGTTTACCGCTTTGATATTGCGTGAACTGTATATAGAACTGTGCCGAAAACCCGTCTCTTCTTACCCCCGGGGATGTGCTTATTGGTTGAGACTCCCCTTTCTGTTAGTGTCAATACCAAAAATAAGAAAAGAGGCAGGATAAGTTACAAAGCCGGACGATCCCGCGGGTCCCCGGTACGTAGCTCCCTCCTCAAATCCGAGTCGTCCGCTCGGGTACACGGTCTAGTATCATTGAAAAGCATCGGGATATTGAGCCTAGATTCAGGACGTTTAGTTGCATCATCTCTGACTTAGGGGACTCAACACAGGGGTTGGGTCCGTCTAGGACAGGTAACCTGAAAGGAAAGACCATCTTGCCATATCATATTTGTTGTTAGCATTTATTTAGACTGACATGCTGACCGGGTTCCTCTAAATACCGAAGAAAAAGAAAAAACACAAAAGGAAATAGTATGGGGAAGTAAATATCTTTTAGAAAAATACAAAAATACGTTTCACCAACAAGTCCACGAATTTAGTTTGCCAATAAAAGACGGCAGAAGATTGACTTTGCCGACAAAATGGGTTTTTGACAAAATGTGTTTTTGACAGTCAATAAAGGAAAGATAGTTGTTTTGACGGACCGAACTACGCGAGTTTGATTCTCACCGAGTGTGAGATACGTAGGCAACCTTTAAACGGGTCCAACTCCCATATATTTCAAAAATAAGTTTTAATGGCGGAACGCCCAGATATTTAATTTTGCCTTAACGACCACTTTTTTTTGACCAGTCAATTCCTGGGGCCCGTTTCGTTTTTTCAGAAAAGATAGTTTTGGGGCAAATAAAAATTTCGCTTTCATCTAAGAATTACCTTAAATAAATGTGCAGAATGAGCACGAGTCAGAATACAACCGAAGCTATCATAAACAAGGTCCCCTTAAGTTTGCACAAGTGGTGGAGCGACTTGGGTGAGCAAGGACAAGATGCCGTTAAGCTGTACTTGGGAGATCTAGTGGGGCTGCTAAATATTCCCCCGAGAGGAGACATCATACGAGCTTTGATCTCATTCCGGGATCCGGCACACAATGTGTTCCACTTTTCAGACTTTGAACTCACACCAACACTGGAAGAATTAGCCGGATATGTCGGAAGACCAAAAGTCCCTATGAGGGATCAATACCTTATTGCACCAAGGGCAGTGACAGTACATCGGTTTTTGGATACGGTAAAGATCCGCAGAACTGTACACAACCCAGACTTATCAGAAGGGTTCTGCACTTTGGCATTTCTATATGACAAATATGGTCATTATGGGGGCTTTAACAAACACAAAAGCAAAATCTGCAGCGGAGACGATCGGGTAAAATGGGAGGAGCATAGACGCATCGCCTTCATGATAGCTTTCCTAGGTTCATTGATATTTCCTAGAAAAGATGGGAATATCAACATACAAGTGGCAGGGGTCGTCAGCACTTTGATGAAACAGAACAACAGTACTTTGGCTCCCATGATAATATCGGATATCTTTCGTGCACTCACCATCTGCAAAGCTGGAGGGACTTTCTTTGAAGCTTGCAATGTATTGCTCCAAATGTGGATGATCGATCACTTATACCGCCATCCGTAATTTATGAGGTATAGTTCACCGAAGAAGACTTGTATAGAAGAGTTTCCTGCGAGGGTCGAGGGACATGAGTTGCCAGAGGGGATCAGCGGATGGATACGACTTTTGCGTTCGACTACAGCCAGCGGAATAGAATGGACGTTTGGCTGGCTACCCGTGGAAGAAGTCATATATGCATCAGCCGCAGAATCATATTTATTGCTAATGGGCCTTAACAGCATCCAGCCCTACGCACCAGGTCGAGTATTGAGACAATTGGGACGATGCCAAATAATCCCAAAAGAAGAAGACCTCAGCCCGCATGTAGTTGAAATTGGACCAGGAGGACAGTTCCCTGAAGCACTGGTCCGAAAGATTTGGAGTGAGTGTCGGACATTAAAAATAGACACTCGAGTGCGAGATCGAGCCCGGGGCAAAGTATCGTCGGAATATCCTGCATGGTATAGTAGAGATCTGGAGCATCAAAGGCCCGCAAAAAGGCCTCACCTCAGGGAGTTTGCTGGAGCGTCACGAGAACAATGGGACTGGTTGGCTAGAGAAGAAGCCTATAGAACAAAGATCAGCAGGATAGAACAACGGACCCAAGAACTCCAATTTGAAATGGATGTGCAAACTGCCGCCAACGAAGGAGATAAAAAGAAGTTGGCACAAGAAAATGACTTCCTGAGAGCTCAAATCCAGCAAATGAAAAGGGATGCTGACAGACAGTTGAGGAGTCGGGCAGACGAAAAACTGATAAAGGGTTTGAAAAGCCAGGTTGCCGATGTCCAAAGAGAATTGGAAGAGTCTAAGGCCCAAACAGTGAGGATCCGAGCTAGCTGGAGAAAGGAGGCACATCAACATGCACTTCACCTACAACGGGTGGAAGAGGATTACACCGATATCGTCACCAGTTTAAGGGAAGCAAATGTTGTCCTCAGAGAACGGGTTTTCAAGCAAGCCCAAGATGCCAGAGCGGACCTCGACCGTTGCCACAATCTGATGGCTCGACTGCAAGAACAAATAGACAGGCTCTTAGACCAAGTCACCAACAACGCTCAACGATTGGGGGCGAAAAACCAGCGGATAGAGCGGCTACTCAGAGAAAGGGACATGATCAAGGACAGAATCGGGGAAATCGGGCACTATGTCACCATGAAGTGCCTAGCTTGTGAACAAATGCCCCGCGCCGACCTTTTTGCTTCAATTATGGGCTATGTTCATCGGATCATGGAAGAATTAAGGGGACTACACAAGGACCTCACGCCCAGGCCCGCGGCAAGGCCGAATGATGCCTCGCGGGCCCCCAGGAATTTTAGAGCAGTAGACCTTTGATTAAAAATGTATTTTTGAAATATTGGGTCAAGCCAGTTGGCATGTTATTTTACGTTTTCGAGTCAAGCATTTTCTTTTGTTTTGCTGATTGTTGTAAGACGTGTTTTGTAACTACACGGTTTTATTTGATATAAAAGTTACTGAATTTTGCCACAATCTTGTTACCAGAACTACGCTCGGTCTGATTCACGCGAGAACGTGATACGTAGGCAATCCACATAAGATTCGACCACCACTAAAAAGAAAGGAAAAGAATCCAAAGGTTAAAAGAAAAAGAATCCAATGGCTAAATAACAATAAGGCTTGCAAAGATAGTCGAAAAAGAAAAAAAAAGAAAAAGAAAAAGAAAAAGAAAAAGAAAAAGGGGCCGGAATGACGCATGTTAAAGAGTACACGTAGAAAGGGTTATTTGGTTAGGTGCATTGCATCCAACGTGCTATAACATATCTGTCAAACTCGGTGAACTAACAAGTTTGTTGAATTCCAGAAAAGTTTAGCAGTTGGTTTGACAGAATATACTGGCCAACCATCACTACCGTACTAGATCCAAAGGACCGATTACAGTAAGCATGTCTAGTTCTGGCAAGAGTCTCGAGGAAGAAAAATCCGAGCTACAAATCATGAAAGAAGAGGTAGACCGGTTAAAACAACAGATAACAGAGATGCACCTGGCCTGGGCCAGGGAACAGTCTTCACCAAACCGCCCTACTCTCGCCTCGGCTCCGGAACATCCGCCCATCGATCCTTCAACAAGCGCCCCGAGCTATCCATACTTTCAGGGGGAAAACCCATATGCCACCCACATTCCACCAGCCAAACCAAATCCTCCTCCGGTCACCCCTGTTTTTGTGGCACCTCCACCTGCTCCTCTGCAAAGGCCGGCCGGCGAGCCATATGTTCAGATCCATGACAACTCTTACTATCCTCCAGAGCCTACTTTCAGGGCTCCCGAACCACAATCACATACACCTCATTGGGATAATCCGGCAGAACCGGAAAAACACTTCCAAAGTTCGGAACACGAGGAAGTTGCCAGAAAAGTTAAAAGCCTGGAGCAGTCCTTCAGGAACATGCACGGTTTGGGCAACCAGGTCAGCGTCGCCTATAAAGATCTATGTCCATTTCCGGACGTCCAGTTGCCAACAGGGTTCAAAATGCCCAAATTCGACCTATACGAGGGGCATGGCGACCCGGTAGCCCACCTCCGAGGGTTCTGCAGTAAAATGAGAGGGGCCGGAGGACGGGACGAGCTTCTGATAGCTTACTTCGGCCAGAGTCTGGGAGGATCTGCGCTGGAGTGGTACACTAGACAGGATCCCAGTAGATGGTTTACGTGGGATGATTTGGCTCAAGCTTTTATCGGCCAGTTCCAATACAATCTTGAGATAATCCCCGACCGCCTATCATTGCTAAAATTAGAGAAGAAGCCCGCTGAAAGCTTCAGGGAATTTGGTTTCCGATGGAGGGAACAGGCGGCCAGGGTGGATCCACCGATGAGAGAGAGCGAGATGGTGGACTACTTCTTGCAGACATTAGAGCCCACCTACTTCGGACATCTGGTAACGTCCGTAGGCAAATCATTCACCGAGGTGATAAAAATGGGGGGTATGATCGAGGAAGGTTTGAAGGCCAACAAGATCATGAGTTACTCGGCACTGAAAGCCACCACTCAGGCTATCCAAAGTGGTACTGGAGGAGTACTGGGGAAAAAGAGGAGAGAGGAAGTTGCGGCCGTCGAGTCCGGGGCATGGTTCAGAAATAGAGGCCCCGCACCCCAATATAGCCCACCCCAACCTCACCACCAAAACTACTCTCACAACCCATATAGCCACCCGCAACATTACTATCCCGCACCTGATCCCCATTTTACTGTCCACCCTGCACAATCCTATTCTGCACCTCCTGTTCATGCACCGTGGCGTGCACCGAACCCCCAGAACAATCATCCACCCCCAAGAGCTTACAGAAACCCCTCGGGCGCGAGTTTCCGTCCGAACCAGGCATTCAGGGGCGACAGGGCGCCGAGGCCAAAGACTTTCACTCCCTTAGGAGAGTCTTACACCAGTCTGTTCCACCGGTTGAAGCAAGTAGGGTTGCTAAATCCGGTTGAAGCTAAGCTACCAAACCCCCTTCCGAAGAACCTGGACCATTCAGTAAATTGTGCCTACTGCTCGGGATGTCCGGGTCATGATACAGAAAAGTGTTGGAGGCTAAAGACGGCCATCCAGGAGCTCATTGACACTCGCAGGATTGAGGTCCAGACTCCAACCGAGCCCAACATCAACCAAAACCCGCTTCCAACTCATCATGAGACCAATATGATCGAGTTGGTACGGGCGGAGGAAGGAAAGGAGAAAGCCTCTCAGACTGTAATGATGATTAAGTCTAGCGGGGCGGGAACGAGAAAAGGGCCAAGCCTTGACGAGTCGCCCAGTTGCAAGAAGGACATACCAGGAGAGTCGGAAGCAGGAAAGGAAAGTGTGAACGAAGTACCGGTGAAGCCGGCCAAGATAGTTGTACTAGGGGCAGCAATCAAGCCTATTTTTACCGTAGCAGGCGTTCGAATGGATCCTTTCATCATCCAGCCGGCAACACAGTTGCCAGTAACTGATAGCCGGGCTGTCCCATGGAATTATGCTCGGATTACAACGACCTACAGAGGAAAGGAGGTGAAAGAGGAAGTTTGTGAAGCCCAAGGGTTGACCCGCTCGGGGAGATGTTTTGCCCTTGCGGAATTGAGGAAGACCACTCCGGCAGTATTGAAAAAGCCGGTCACTGATGAAGAAGCAGAAGAATTCTTGAAAAAGATGAAGCTGCACGACTACTCCGTCTTAGAGAGCAGTTGAAGAAGACTCCGGCGCAAATATCATTGCTATCCTTGCTGATACATTCTGAAGAACATCGGCAAGCATTGATGAAAGTCCTGAATGAGGCACATGTACCGGATAAAATCTCGGTAAGCCATTTGGAGAAGATCACCAATCGGATCTTCGAAGCAAATCGGATCACCTTCACCAATGACGAGTTGCCTGAGGAAGGCACTGAGCATAACAGGGCTTTATATCTTACGGTGAAGTGTGAAGAGGCGGTGGTTACCAAAGTCCTTGTCGATAATGGATCCAGTGCTAACATTTGTCCTCTCTCTACACCGGGCAAATTAAAAGTAGACATCGGCAGGGTACGCAAGAACAGCGTATGTGTTCGAGGGTTTGACGGAGGAGGCAAAGCATCGGTTGGTGACATAGTGCTAATCTTGACAATTGGGCCAGTGGAGTTCACCATGGAATTCCAGGTGCTGGACATGGTGGTGTCATATAACCTCCTGATAGGGCGACCATGGATCCATGCCGCAAGAGCGGTTCCATCCAGCTTGCACCAACTCGTCAAGTTCGAGTGGGACCAACAGGAGATCATCGTCCATGGAGATAACGATCCACAATCAGGCACCATCATTCCCTTTGTTGAAACAGAAGAAGATGTTGGGCCGTGGGTATATCAGGTCTGCGATGTGGTGTCCGCCCACCGAGTTCCGGAAGGGGAATGCATTCCCGGCGACAGAACAATTACTGCGGATGTCATGGTGGCACATGAAATGTTGAGACATGGTTTCATACCCGGCAAAGGTCTAGGTTCATCTCTGCAAGGAATCATACAACCGGTATCAGTGGTCGAAAACTTGGGAACCTTCGGCTTGGGATTCCAGCCAACCTCAGAGGACATCCGGCGAGCAAAGAGGAGTAAACAGAAGACATGGGTGCTACCAAAACCTGTCCCACGCCTTTCCCAATCTTTTGTCAGGTCCGGAGCAAGAGGACATCCAGCGCCAAAGATTCCCGGTCCTACGGTCGGGCCAGACGAAGAGTTCTTCAGGAAGTTCGAAAACCTATTCACAGATGTATGTATGCTCGAAGATGGTGAAGGGTCCAGTCATGCCGAGATACAATTTGTGGGACCAAAGGCAAAACTGAATAACTGGAAGGCTACTCCTCTCCCTGTCCGGAAGGAGTCTTGGTAGTTTGTCTTGGATTGTTTTTCTTTCGAAATTTTGTGTTGGGGGGTTTTGTCCCCAGAGTAAAATCCAGTTTGTTTTTAGTTCGTTTTTGATTTAAGTTTGCAGTTTGTTTTCCCTTTGTACAATTCCCATTAATGAAATTTGGTTCCTTCGTGTCTAATTTTGTTTATCTTTTTCCTTCTTTTCACTTTTCTGAACAGCCTTCTTGCAACTGATCTTAATGATATGGCGTGCTTAAAGATTAATCAACCCAGTCTAGAAAGTCAATCGGGTTTGGAAATAATAACGCATGAAATAAGAAGTGACGAGAGTGAGTCGGAGTACGGCGATGATGAAGCCGTGAGAAGAAATCGGTGAAGAATTAAGTCACTTCGAGGAAAAACCCAAACCGAATTTAAATGATACTGAGGCCGTTAATCTAGGGAATGCGGATGACGTCAAAGAAACCCGGATAAGTGTCCATATTGAACCCAATCTGAGAGAAGAATTGGTCAAAACACTCATGGAGTTTAAAGATATTTTCGCATGGTCGTACGACGACATGCCAGGACTCAGCACTGATCTAGTGGTTCATAGATTACCCACCGATCCGGCATATCCTCCCGTCAAGCAAAAGCTGCGGAAATTCAAGACGGAGATGAGTGTGAAGATTAAGGAGGAGGTAACCAAGCAATTGCAGGCGAAAGTCATTCGTGTCACTCGATACCCTGAATGGTTGGCTAACGTAGTACCGGTGCCAAAGAAAGACGGAAAGATCAGGGTATGCGTGGACTATCGCAATCTCAACAAGGCAAGTCCTAAGGATAATTTCCCACTTCCCAATATCCATATCCTGATTGATAATTGCGCCGGACGCGAAATTGGGTCCTTTGTGGACTGTTATGCGGGATATCATCAGATTTTGATGGATGAAGAGGACGCAGAAAAAACGGCTTTTATCACACCGTGGGGGACTTATTGCTACCGAGTGATGCCGTTTGGTTTGAAGAACGCAGGAGCAACATATATGAGGGCGATGACTACGGTATTCCATGACATGATACACAAGGAAATTGAGGTGTACGTGGATGATGTGATCGTGAAATCCAGACGTCAAGAGGACCATGTTGCTGACCTCAGGAAGTTCTTTCAAAGACTTCGAAGATACGACATCAAGCTCAATCCGGCCAAATGCGCATTCGGAGTTCCGTCAGGAAAGTTGCTAGGATTCATCGTCAGCCGACGGGGCATTGAGTTGGACCCATCCAAAATCAAGTCCATTCAGGAGTTAGCCCCGCCGAAGAATAAAACAGAGGTAATGAGTCTGTTGGGAAGGTTGAATTACATCAGTAGGTTTATTGCCCGGCTTACGGCAACTTGTGAACCCATATTCCGCCTATTGAAGAAAGACGCTGCGATAGAATGGACGACAGAATGTCAGGAAGCGTTTGACCGAATCAAAGGGTATCTGTCAAATCCACCCGTACTAGTTCCGCCTGAACCGGGGAGACCCCTGATTCTCTATCTGACGGTTCTCGAGAATTCGTTCGGCTGCGTGCTGGGGCAGGCAGCATGATCTTACCGGCAGGAAGGAACGGGCCATTTACTACCTCGGTAAGAAGTTCACAGTCCACGAGGTCAAGTACACTCATCTAGAAAAGACATGTTGCGCCCTGACTTGGGTAGCCCAAAAGCTGAAACACTACTTGTCTTCTTACACCACTTACCTCATTTCGCGTCTGGATCCGTTGAAGTATATTTTCCAGAAACCTATGCCCACGGGGAGGTTAGCAAAATGGCAAATATTACTTACGGAGTTCGACATCATATACGTGACAAGGACGGCTATGAAAGCTCAAGCCCTGGCCGATCACTTAGCTGAAAATCCCGTTGATGACGAATACGAACCTTTGAGGACGTATTTTCCAGATGAGGAAGTATTGCAGATTGAGGGGTTAGAACCAACCAAGGATCCGGGATGGAAGCTCTTCTTCGATGGAGCGGCAAACGCAAAAGGAGTCGGAGTAGGGGCTGTGCTCATATCTGAAACAGGACATCATTATCCTGTTACTGCTCAACTGCGTTTTAACTGTACCAATAACATGGCCGAGTACGAGGCATGTATCTTGGGGTTGCGATTAGCGGTGGACATGGATGTACGGGACGTCTTGGTCTTGGGGGACTCGGACCTTCTAGTACATCAGATTCAGGGAGAATGGGAAACCAGAGATTTAAAGCTTATCCCATATCGTCAGTGTTTGCATGATTTGACCAAACGCTTTCGATCGGTAGAATTCAGGCACATCCCAAGGATGCATAATGATGTTGCCGACGCGTTGGCTACTTTAGCGTCAATGCTACATCACCCGGACAAGGTTCGCGTCGATCCGTTACATATCCATGTCCGGGATCAACATGCTTATTGTAATGTGATAGAGGAAGAGGTGGATGGTGAGCCATGGTTTCATGATGTCAAGGAATACCTCGGGTTAGGAGTATACCCAGAGCAAGCAACTGGAGATCAAAAGCGAGCTATTCGGCGGTTGGCGAACGGATTTTTCCTTAGTGGAGGGGTGCTGTACAAAAGAACCCCGGATTTGGGATTGTTGAGATGTATAGATGCGAGTCAAGCCACAACAGTGATGACGGATATACACTCGGGAGTTTGCGGACCACACATGAGCGGATACGTATTGGCAAAGAAGATTCTTCGAGCAGGATATTATTGGCTCACTATGGAGCGGGATTGTATAAGTTTCGTGCGAAGATGCCATCGGTGTCAGATACACGGAGATTTGATTCATTCTCCGCCGACTGAATTGCATACAATGTCAGCACCATGGCCGTTTGTCGCATGGGGTATGGATGTTATTGGACCTATTGAGCTTGCGGCTTCCAATGGTCACAGGTTCATTCTGGTAACGATTGATTATTTTACCAAGTGGGTGGAGGCCAAAACATTCAAATCAGTGACCAAGAAGGCGGTGGTGGACTTCGTACACTCCCACATCATTTGTAGGTTAGGAATCCCGAAGATGATCATTACAGATAACGGTGCAAATCTTAACAGTGGATTGATGAAAGAGGTATGTCAACAGTTCAAGATTACACACCGAAATTCCACACCGTATCGCCCAAAAGCAAACGGTGCGGTCGAGGCGGCAAACAAGAACATAAAGAAGATATTGAGGAAGATGATAGAAGGGTCTAGGCAGTGGCATGAAAAGTTACCATTTGCGCTGTTGGGTTATCGCACTACCGTCCGGACTTCGGTAGGTGCAACTCCTTACTTGTTGGTATACGGGATTGAAGCAGTAATACCCGCAGAAGTTGAGATTCCATCCCTCCGAATCGTCGCTGAAGCTGAGATTGACGACGACGAGTGGGTCAAAACCCGATTAGAGAAATTGAGCTTGATCGATGAAAAGAGATTGACAGCAGTATGTCACGGCCAATTGTATCAAAAGAGAATGGCGAGAGCATATAACAAGAAGGTACGTCCCGGGAGATTTGAAGTGGGACAGCATGTGCTGAAGAGAGTTCTACCCCATCAGGCCGAAGCGAAAGGCAAGTTCGCTCCAAATTGGCAGGGACCTTTTGTGGTGACTAGAGTATTATCCAACGGCGCTCTATGTCTGACTGATGTCGAGGGAAGATGCACCGATATGGCTATCAATTCTGATGCGGTTAAGAGATATTATGTGTAATTCTTTAATGCATTTGTCAACGTTTGGTTTCGTTTGTGTGTATTTGGCATTTTTCGGAGAATGAAATGACAGAGGCAATTTTTCTACTACCCAAACACTTTAACCTTTGCTTCCCCATTTGAGCCTTAACTATTCTTTCATATACCCTCTTTCGGAATCATCAAGAAAGATGCGTAACAGAAAAGAAAAGAAACAAAGAAGTAATACAAGAAAAAGTGAACTACGATTCCTCAAGAAGGATACGTAGGCGCCACACGGCTCGGTCATAATAAAATAAAAATCAAAAAAAATCCCCCAAGCAACAAAACTGGGGCAGAAGTCATTGTGTCGTTTGAAAGATAGTGTGGATTCCGAAAGTTGTAATAAGCTAACCGTTGAGGCTAAACCCCTTTCTTCGGCCTCACGCGCAGAAACCATATCAAGAACCAGAAAGACCTCTCGATCAGTATTTGAGAAGTGCCAAGGCATGTGAATGAAAGCCAAGAGTGACATCCCGACCCTCGATTGAATTCGGGATGCACAAGCCGAAAGGGGATAACGCTCTAGAGGGAATCTCAGGGGTGATACCCCGCCGCAGGGAAAGGAAGCATAAATGAGAGAGTCTTAACGGTGAAAACCCTCGCGGGCATCTTAAGGCGAAGGAAGTTGAGAGAAATAAAATGAGAGAGTCTTACGGTGAAAACCTTTACGGGCACCTTAAGGCGACGGGAGATAGAGAGAAATGAGAGAATCTCACTAGTGAAAACCCTTTGAAGGGCACTGTGAGGTGACAGGACGAGATGGTTACAAGATGTCTGCATGAGACAAGGTTGGGACATCCGTTTACCTCTAGCAGGAAGCGGTATCAGAAAGTGATTGACATGAATAGACTGGGTAGTTTAATCTCGAAGGCGCGGCATAACATTGGATCAGGCACACATTCAGATAAGTTTTCCTATTTTTGAGTTCAGAAAAGTTTTTCTCTTCTTTTGTCATTTGCGGTCAGTAGTCTTTTCTTTTCTTTCATTTTCGAAAATTGATTTTTCAAAGCTTACTACCAAGTCTCCCAAAGCAGTATATTGAAAGTGAATAGGCATGGAACGAGGCAATAAGACAGAAGTCGTTGCGATAGTAAGATTGGGATGACAGGCCGAGTGGAAGGTTCGCAAGAGTTATGGAGTATGATGGACACATGTGGCATGTCCGAAAGATGATTTCACGCAACAAATCACCGGCTAAAAAGAGTTAGATCAAACCAAAGAGTGGAATAAAGGGAAAGATGAGAGGTCGTTCGTGGAAAGGGCATCATCCCCAGCAAGCGTCAACATCGCCCGCAAAGTTCGAGACAGGCCAAGCAGCTGGAAGAAAATGGCCTCAACAAGAGTGGCACGACCACTCACCGCATTTTGAAACTAACAATTTTTCTTTGATTTAAAAGCAGGGAAAAGTTGGTTCGTTGGCAGAAAAGCATACCGTCCAGAAGTTTATCAAACTGGGGCAGAAAATTTTCTCCTGTTCCGAAAATTTTCTGGAAAGCGAGACTCAGAGGATAAGGGTAGAAAGCAATACGAGATTTCGGGAAGTACCGGCTCCGAGCAGAATAGTTTTGAGAAAGGCCAGACGACACGATGGGGTAATATTTGAGCTTGGTATCACCTCCCAGCAGTTGTGGGGAAAATAAAACAATGGCTTCGAGATTTGCCTAGCATTATTACATCCCATAATTTGTTCGAGGAGGCAAAAGCGTGAGTCCCAGAGGAGGTATGGGAAGAAGGAAGAGAATGAGGGGTGAAGGAAACAAAGAATACTTCCTCAGCAGCATCACCCCCAGCAGGCGAGTAAACAGTTCCAAAAATATCCCCAGCAGCCAGAAGAAAAGTAACACGACCTAGGGGAAAGCAATTCCAAGACAGGATAATTCAGAAGAGAAGGTGGTCCGAGAGGTAATGCAGGAACAAGGATATGGTACAAAAGGCAAAGGAAGGTAATCGAGATAGGATGAAATCAGTGAGTAGTAGTTGAAGTCAGGGAGCCCGCCTGGAGAATGGAGTGGCGATTTAATTTTGAAGTTGTAATTGAAGTCAGGGAGCCCGCCTGGAGAATGAAATAGCGATTTAATTTTGAAGTAGTAGTTGAAGTCAGGGAGCCCGCCTGGAGAACGGAGTGGCGATTTAATTTTGAAGTTGTAATTGAAATCAGGGAGCCCGCCTGGAGAATGGAGTGGCGATTTAATTTTGAAGTTGTAATTGAAGTCAGGGAGCCCGCCTGGAGAATGGAGTGGCGATTTAATTTTGAAGTTGTAATTGAAGTCAGGGAGCCCGCCTGGAGAATGGAGTGGCGATTTAATTTTGAAGTAGTAGTTGAAGTCAGGGAGCCCGCCTGGAGAATGGAGTGGCGATTTAATTTTGAAGTTGTAATTGAAGTCAGGGAGCCCGCCTGGAGAATGGAGTGGCGATTTTATTTTGAAGTAGTAGTTGAAGTCAGGGAGCCCGCCTGGAGAATGGAGTGGCGATTTAATTTTGAAGTTGTAATTGAAGTCAGGGAGCCCGCCTGGAGAATGGAGTGGCGATTTAATTTTGAAGTAGTAGTTGAAGTCAGGGAGCCCGCCTGGAGAATGGAGTGGCGATTTAATTTTGAAGTTGTAGTTGAAGTCAGGGAGCCCGCCTGGAGAATGGAGTGGCGATTTAATTTTGAAGTTGTAATTGAAGTCAGGGAGCCCGCCTGGAGAATGGAGTGGCGATTTAATTTTGAAGTTGTAGTTGAAGTCAGGGAGCCCGCCTGGAGAATGGAGTGGCGATTTAATTTTGAAGTTATAGTTGAAGTCAGGGAGCCCGCCTGGAGAATGGAGTGGCGATTTAATTTTGAAGTTGCAATTGAAGTCAGGAAGCCCGCCTGGAGAATGGAGTGGCGATTTAATTTTGAAGTAGTAGTTGAAGTCAGGAAGCCCGCCTGGAGAATGGAGTGGCGATTTAATTTTGAAGTAGTAGTTGAAGTCAGGGAGCCCGCCTGGAGAATGGAGTGGCGATTTAATTTTGAAGTAATAAGTGAAGTCAGGGAGCCCGCCTGGAGAATGGAGTGGCGATTTAATTTTGAGTAGTAAGTGAAGTCAGGGAGCCCGCCTGGAGAATGGAGTGGCGATTTAATTTTGAAGATTTAGTTGAAATCAGGGAGCCCGCCTGGAGAATGGAGTGGCGATCTGTTTTAATTTGGTAGAGGAAAGCGGTAGAATGTAACCGAAATCTCCGGCATGAATCCAAGTTCGTAAGAAGAGAAGAAGCATCAGAAGGAACGCCAAGTCAGACAGGATGGCAAGGAGCGCGACAAGATCAAGTTAAAAGGATAGATAAGAACTTGTAGTACTGTAACTTAGTCTAGCTTCTTGTTTTTGTTTGCTTAGTGCGGTGTAACAAGGAAATCAGCTAAGCAGTGGTAACAGCAGCAACAGCAGTAACAGCGGCAACAGCAATAACAGCGAGATCGCAACAGTCATGGTAGTCCCAGCTACCAGAACTTCCCGAACTACATTGACCTGATTCCCTTTTAGCCAGGGATATGTAGGAGACCTTTGAAGCAAGGTTCGGTCAAAACTTTTCCAAAATGCTTCATACGGAGTGCTCGAATGGGCAAAAATCGCTTATATCCGCTCATTTATCTTTGCACGAAAACTCTGCGTGTTTACGCGCAAAGAGGGGCAGCTGTGAGCACGTGATTTTTGCCTTACCTGAGAAGTACTCCCAGAAAACTCAAAATAAAAATAGTTTCGTGTTAGGTATGATTTTTGTGATTTTGTGTTATTTTATCTTAAATTTACATCTTTTTTTGCGCATGTTTATTAATAAAATACAAAAATATACATTAGGTTTTGCATTTTTATGTGGTTTACATTTAAGTGATATGTAATTGTGTGGGATAATTGTATATATATATATATATATATATATATATATACATGTACATATATATATGTGTAGTAATGAGATCAAATTTGGGCCATAGTTTAGTCCAGAAAAACCAGGCCCAAGCGAATCCCAGTCCGTCCAGCCCAATACTCACCCCAGCATCTATCATTGTGGCATTCGATCTGGACCGTTGGATTTTATCATCCAACGGCCCAGATTAATCCTTTAATTCCAAACATACCCGGTCCAAGACTCACCCAAACGACATCGTTTCGTTAAGTGGGTGGATCCTAGCCGTCGATCTAAATCGATCCAACGGCCTAGATCCAATCCCATGCGTGGTATATATTCCTAATCCCTTACCCCGCCCCCCTTTCAGACCCCCCCCCCCCCGCTTCGTCCCTCAGAAGCTCTCAAAGCCCAGCGTAACGCCGCCCTCCTCCGCCGTACTCCGCCTGCCGGAAATCGCCTCACGGCGGTTCCGGTAGGCCAATCAAACCCAAACCAATGCCAAAATCTTCCCCTCACCTCACCCATCACGAATCTGGCCTCCGCTAACCTCGAATCCCTCCGGAGCTCCTCGAATCTTCATTTGAAGATTCGAGTCAAACTCGAACCAATGCCAAATCACCCCAAACTCACCCCAAACCCTCACATGGCCTCCCTCGTACCCCCGCCGGCTTTCGTTTGCTTCGAATCTAACCGGAAATGCAAAAGCCCCAAATCCGAGCCTATGAACCCTAGATTTCAAATTAGAATCTCCGGTTGAATTCGAGAGAGATTGAAGCCTAATAGAGTTTAATTGGGATGTTCTCGCTGGAGAACATCTCAATTAAAGTCCTTTAGACTTCACATCCAAGGCCAAGCTCAAAACAGTCAGGGCTTTGCTTCGATTTCGATTGCGTTCGAGGTAATCTCCTTTTTTCCTATCTATTTTTAACTAGGTATGTGTTGTTTGTGTGTTCTTTGTTAGATTCAATTAGTTTAATTTTCTTCTTGGCCGGCCATAGTTGTCATTTCTTCTCCAAGACCTCTTGTTTTGGTCAATTGTTTTCTGTATCGCTTAGTTGAATGTGTTAGTTATAGGATACGAACTCGCGTCGATTAGCGTCGTCGAATGGTTAACTTCGCATATGTCCGGCATTCGCTGAGATTTCAGAATCATTGTTAGCCAATTAATCTGTTATCATTGCTATGTGTTGTAGTGGATTAGATGTCATCTTCTAATTACCTAGGTTGAGTTATTTGAATTACCGCACAGTAGTTAGCATTCCTGGATTGAATGGGACTGTTTGATTGGTTTGAAACTGAAATCATGATTCAAATTAGCTGACTAGGAGATCATGGGTTAACATTTAGAGTATTTAGTGTCCTGCACATGAGGCAAGTTAGTGGAATCCACTGTGACAACAGAGCAGCCCACCAGTGCCCTGCACTTATCAATTTTTAATTATGAAAACCCCATACTTGGACATGGTTTAGTGGGTTGGACAGAAGAAGGATGGGCAAGGGTATGTTCTGCAGACTCTGGGTGCTCCTAGGTGTTGTTTTGGTTATAAATAGATAGGCATTGATACCTGAGAGATATACACATTTTTAGGGAGAGTGAGACAGAGTAAGGGCTGACAATACACATATACAAGACTATAGATAGAGAAAGCTAGGAAGCATAGAGGAAGAGACTGTTTCATTGGCTTTTGGTCACTGTTTTCGTGTGTTTTAGTTGGGAGTGGCTGAGTGTTTGGTCATTTGGTTGCTTGTTGTTCCTGTGTTGGTGTTACTGATCTCCTGCTGCATGCTACTGCTGTGTTGAGTTTGTTGTTGGCTTGGGTTGCTGTGTGACTGCTGTTTGGTCCACCATTTGTGGTTGATTCTGCCGGGTTCTTAGTTCTTCTGCTATTGCTGTTTAGTTTATGACTGGGTGTTGATTTGTTGCTGTTGTTTTGGCTCCTGTTTTCCCCTGCTATTTGGTCTGTTGTTGCTGCTGTCCTGTGCATTTGGTGCTACTGGTCTATTGTTGTTGTTTGATCCAGTGTGATTGCTGTTGGTGGTGTGGTTGTTGTTGTTGTACATTCTGCTGCTGCAACTAACTTCTCCCCATTGTAATTTCCAGGTATACATTCAAGCTTATTCCATGTAGATCTCATGCTTGAAAAAGGAAAATGAAAAGAACTGAAGTTGGCTCATATAGTTTGATTGTTTATTACGTTTAAATTGTTTTCTCATATATAACTCGTTGAAGTACTGTTAGCATTCCTATTGTACATAATATTGGATTGTATGAATTCGAACCTTTGAAAACATTGCTGGTACTCGAGCTTTATCAAATATTTGAGACTATTAAGATGATTGTTAATAGGTTTGGATTTCAATTAAGCTTAGCGGGTAGAGAAATTAGAAAGGATTCACTGATATCCTATTGTGATAGCATTTCTAGAACGACATAGGTTGATGGCATAAAAACAGGTTCGAGTGTTGAATAAGACATTACCATTTAGACTAATCTCACAATAAGTAGTATTAGTAGTTAATGAAGATAGACTAAAATAATCCGTTAATGAGCGTTTGTAGATCAACTAATTCGAATGATTTTTGTCGGAATTTACTAGGTCACTTGAGTAAATAACATCGCTTTAAATAGCAATTTGAATAAAATTAGTAACTAATGTAGTGATGAATGTTAGCATGAAGTTCAAAATGACTTTTGTATTACACATAGTTAACTCCATTGGCTCGATTCATCTAATACGGTCGGTTTAAATTAGTTAGAGAATGGTTAGTTTGTTCTGATATTTTGTCAAATTCGTATGCTATTTATAATTGTAGTTTTAGTATTATTCGCTTGTAGAATAAGGTATAAAACAATTTCCCTTATGCAAGCTCGAGTGCAATTTCCGTTCACATTGATTCAATAACTAATAAGAGGTCCGAGCTTATAAACATGCAATAAATTAGGACCTTTTCTCTTTTATTTAGAGACGAACTTGGTAGAAAAAATGTAGTCACTTTAGGATTGTCCTTTTAAAATAAACGAGATGAGCCTCACCAAAAATACACCATTGTGGGGCCCTCGAATAATTGTCATGAAAACTTAGACTTGAAAGGACCGTCTAGTAAATTTCACGGTCCTTTTCCCAAAGTTAAATAGACGATAGACTCTTTAGGCACGACTTGAAATAAAATTACTTTCCTGAATACGGGTGTGCATTTATGTAACCCAAATCTTACTCCCGGCGAAACTGAAATACATTAGAGTCGCAGGCGTACTGGTTACGGTGCGGCTCGAAATGTGTTTTCGTAACGTCGCAATTCTTCTAAAAATAAAAGCGGAGCATTAAAAGCACACCGTCAAAATATATAAAGAATCAGATAAAAACAAAAATTTCAATTGAGCGACCGTGCTAAAACCACGGAATCCGGGAGTGCCTAACACCTTCTCCCGGGTTAACAGAATTCCTTATCCAGATTTCTAGTTTCGCGGACTGTATTACAGAGTCATAAATTTCCTTGGTTCGGGATTAAACCGGTGACTTGGAACACCATTGTTTTTCCAAGTGGCGACTCTGAACTAAATAAATAAATCCCGTTTCGACTGTCCTTTAATTGGAAAAACTCCCTTGTGCCCTCGCGCGGGTGCGGAAAAGGAGGTGTGACAGTATCAACAGTCATTTTAATTCCTTCTTCTAGTTCCGTAGGGGCGTCCTCAACATCTTCGTCTTCTTGAGGATCACCATCATTAAAAGATATATGGCCACACCAGGAGGCATCTCCCAAATATTCGTCAACTTTCCTTAGGGATGAAGTGTATTTCTCCTCATTCGCAGTAATGTGATATGAAGATCTTACACTTTCTTCATCTTCATCATGCTCTCTAGTATGGACCACTATGCGAGTCTTCACCTTGAGTACCTCCCCGTATGAAATCAAAAGTTCTGATTGTCGCCTCATTCTGGAAGGGATCAAGCTTCGACACTCCTTGGAGATACTTTGGACTTTAGATGGCAAAGGTCTTCTTATCTCTTCATAATTTCTTTGGGACTTGTTCTTCTTCCTTTTCCATGGCCCCAACCTCTCAAAAGATGTTCTTATAGTTGGTTCTCTAAGTCGATAAAAGACAGAAGGCCTTTTATTAGGATCAGCGGGTTCATCTTCCATCGTGATATAGTTAATATTTGCTCTTCTAATGGAGATGCGAGCTGGTGATCTGCAATTTACAGTAGACGTTTCATGTTCCAAAAATGCCGGATGATGGTCCGGATTCACCCCGAGGCCCCCGGGACCCCCAACGAAAACCACCAACAAACTCCAAAACATGACACGAACTTGTTCCAAGCATAAAAACACCATCCTAAACATCAAAATCACCAATTACACACGGATTCAAGCCTAAGTTTCTTCAAAACTTCCGAAACTAACATTTCATCAAAAACCCGACCAAACGTTGTCCGAATGACCTGAAAATTTGCGGACATATCCAAAATCACATAACGAAGCTACAAGAATTGTTGGAATACCATTCCGACCCCCGGATCAAAATCTTACCTACCATTCGGATTTCGCCAAAATTCATCCTTAGCCAATTCAAGCATATTTCTACAACGGACCTCCAAATTAAATTCCGATTGCTCCCCTAAGTCACAAATCACCACCCGGAACTAACCGAATCATCAGAATCTGATTCCAAGCTCTCTAACTAAATAGTCAACTCCGAGTTGACTTTCCATATTCAAGTTTTGCCTCAAAAAGGCTATATGCCTTGTTTTCAATCCAATTCACTCCTAACTCACCCGATAGACTCTAACACAGATATAAAAGCATAAAATATGTAATTACAACATAACGGGGTGGTAATTCCCGTGATGACGGGCCGGGTCGTCACATTCTCCCCCTCTTAAGTAAACGCTCATCCTCTAGCGGGTCAAGAAACATACCTAAAGTCTCAAACAAGTGAGGATATCTGCTCCGCATCTCCCGCTCGATCTCCCAAGAGGCCTCCTCCATGGGTCGACCTCTCCACTGAACCTTAACTAATGCAATCTCCTTGGACCTCAATTTTCTCACCTGACGACCCAAAATAGCAATAGGCTCCACATCATAAGATAGATCACCATCAAGCTGAATGGTACTGAAGTCTAATACATGAGACGGATCCCTAATGTACTTCCGGAGCATAGACACATGGAATACTGGATGAACGCTGGATAAGCTGGGTGGCAAGGCCAACTCATATGCCACCTCTCCAACCCTCCTGAGTATCTCAAAAGGACCAATGTACCTGGGACTCAACTTCCCTTTCTTCCCGAACCTCATGACACCCTTCATGGGTAAAACCTTCAACAATACTCTGTCACCAACCATGAAAGTCAACTCTCGAACTCTACGGTCCGCATAACTCTTCTGGCGAGACTGTGTTGTACGAAGCCTCTCCTGGATCAACTTTGCTCTATCCAGAGCATCCTGAACTAACTCAGTCCCTATCAATCTATCCTCACCAGGCTCAAACCATCCCACGGGTGATCTACATCGTCTTCCATACAATGCCTTGTACGGGGCCATCTGAATACTCGACTGATAACTATTGTTGTAGGAAAACTCAGCAAGTGGTAAGAACACATCCCACAAACCACCAAAGTCAATCACACATGCTCGCAACATATCCTCCAAGATCTGGATAGTGCGCTCAGACTGCTCATCTGTCTGGGGGTGAAATGCGGTGCTCAACTCAACCCGCGTACCCATCTCTCACTGAAATGCTCTTCAGAACTGAGAAGTGAACTGAGTACCCCTGTCGGATATGATAGACATTGGGACCCCATGCAACCAGACAATCTCTCGAATAAAGATCGCTGCCAACCGCTCCGATGAGTAGGTAGTACTAACTGGAATGAAGTGAGCTGACTTGGTCAGCCTATCCACAATCACCCAAATAGAATCAAACGTCCTCGCTGTCCGAGGGAGTCCAGTAACAAAGTCCATAGTGATCCTCTCCCATTTCCACTCAGGAATATCAATGCGCTGAAATACACCACCGGGCCTCTGATGCTCGTACTTAACCTGCTGACAGTTGAGGCACCGTGCTACATGTCTGACAATGTCCATCTTCATTTTTCTCCACCAATAGTGTTGTTTCAAGTCTTGATACATCTTCGCGGCTCCTGGATAGATGGAATACCGCGAGCTGTGGGCCTCCTCCAGAATCAACTCACGAAGGCCATCAACATTGGGTACACATATCCGGCCCTGCATCCTCAATACGCCGTCACTATCAATGGTGACATCTCTAGCATCATCATGCTGAACTCTGTCCCTAAGGACATCCAAATGTGGATCATCATATTGGCGCTCACGAATACGGTCATATAGAGATGACCGAGATACAACACAAGCTAATACCCGGCTGGGCTCCGAAATATCTAACCTCACTAGCTGATTGGCTAGCACCTAAACATCATAAGCAAGTGGCCTCTCCTCAGCTGGAATATATGCCAAGCTCCCCATACTGACCGCCTTCCGGCTCAAAGTATCGGCCACCACATTAGCCTTCCGCGGATGATATAAAATAGTAATGTCATAATCCTTAAGCAACTCAAGCCATCTTTGCTGTCTCAAATTAAGATCTTTCTGTTTGAACAAGTGCTGGAGACTACGCTGGTCGGTGTACACCTCACAAGACACGCCGTACAAGTAGTGCCTCCAAATCTTCAATGGATGAACAATGGAAGCTAGCTCCAAATCATGAATAGGATAGTTCTTCTCATGTGGCTTCAACTGCCGAGAAGCATAAGCAATCACCTTACCTTCCTGCATCAACACACAACATATCCCCACTCTCGAGGCATCATAATAAAAAGTATATGAACCTGAAGCTGACGGCAATACTAACACTGGAGCTGTGGTTAAAGATGTCTTGAGCTTCTGAAAGCTCTCCTCGCACTCATCCGACCACACGAATGGTGCACCCTTCTGAGTCAATCTAGTCAAAGAGGAAACAATGGATGAAAATCCCTGAACAAACCGGCGATAATATCCCGCCAAGCCAAGAAAACTCCTAATCACTGTAGCTGAGGACGGTCTAGGCCAACTCCGCACCGCCTCTATCTTCTTTGGATCAACCTGAATACCATCACGAGACACCACATGTCCCAGAAATGCTACGGACTAAAGCCAAAACTCGCACTTGGAGAATTTAGCATATAGCTTCTCCTCTCTCAATCTCTGCAACACAATACTCAAATGCTGAGCATGCTCCTCCTGGCTACGGGAGTAGACTAGAATGTCATCAATGAACACAATCACAAATGAACCCACATAGGGCCTGAACACACTGTTCATCAGATGCATAAATGTTGCTGGGGCATTGGTCAGCCCAAAAGACATCACAAGAAACTCATAGTGACCATATCGGGTCTTGAATGTAGTCTTCATAATATCCGAGTCCCTGATCTTTAGCTGATGATAGCCTGAACGAAGATCAATCTTAGAAAACACCCTCGCACCCTGTAACTGATCAAACAAATCATCTATGCGCGGTAGAGGGTACTTGTTCTTCACTGTCACTTTGGTCAATTGCCTATAATCAATACACATTCGCATGGAACCATCTTCCTTTTTAACAAATAACATCGGCGCACCCCACGGGGACACACTAGGGCGGATGAAACCCTTATCCAGAAGTTCCTGAAGCTGCTCTTTCAGTTCTTTCAACTCAGCTGGTGCCATCCGATAAGGAGGAATGGATATAGGCTGAGTGCCCGACACCAAGTCAATGCCAAAATCAATATCCCTGTCCGGCGGCATGCCCGGCAGGTCTGAGGAGAATACATCTGGAAAGTCCCTCACAACAGGTACATAATCAATGCTAGGAGACTCAGCTCCCACATCTCTCATAAAAGCTAAGTACGATAAAAACCCTTTTTCAACCATTTTTTGAGCTTTTAAGAACGAAATGACACGGCTAGGGACGAAATCGGTCGAACCCCGCCACTCGATCCGAGAAATACCAGGAATGGCCAACGTAACTGTCTTAGCATGACAGTCCAATATAGCATGGTACGGAGACAACCAGTCCATACCCATTATAACATCAAAGTCCACCATCCCCAATAATAGCAAATCTGTCTGGGTCTCCAGACCCCCAATAGATATAACACAGGATCTATAGACATGATCCACAACAATCGTATCACCCACGGGGGTGGATACATGAACAGGTAAATCAAGACTACTACGAGTCGCACGCAAATGATGTGCAAAATAAGAGGACATATATGAATATGTGGACCCTGGATCAAATAGAACAGAGGCATCTCTGTGACAGACAGAAATGATACCTGTAATCACCGCATTGGAGGCAACTATATCACGCCTGTCAGGGAGTGCATAGAATCGTGCCTGGCCTCCACCAGATCTCTCATCGCCTCTAGGGCGACCACGAGAAGACCGACCTCCACCTCTACTAGCTTGGGATGGTGCTGAAGAGGAGGGCTGATCCCTCTGCTGAGTCTTGTCCCTACGGAGTCGAGGGCACTGTCTCCTTATTTGGCCAAACTCACCACACTCATAACATGCACCTGGTGCTAGAGAAGGGGACTAAAGGGAACCCATCACCGCAGAAGAACCTTGGGCTGAAGAAGTAGGTGCTGCACTCTGGGCTGGAAGGGCACTAAGTGATGACTGACCATGCTGAAACCCCTGTCAACCACGACCATAAGATCCTCCGCTCTGCTCAGGGCAGCCTGAATGAGAAGGTCTAGATGAGCGACCTCTGCTTTGCTAGGAATGCCCTCTGGATAGAGCACCACTGAAACTACCAGAACCACGAGGCCCTTTGGCCTCCCGCTCCTCCGTATCTCGGTGATGATCCGCCTCAATGGAGCATGCCATATCAACAACCTCCTCAAAATATAATGACAGAACTCGCTCTCTAGTCATAAGAATGCGGATAAAGTAGTTGAGGCCATCAATGAACCTCCTGATCCTGTCCCTATCAGTAAGGATCATCAATGTGGCATGCCTAGCCAACTTCGTGAATCTAAGCTCATACGGGGTCACAGACTTGTCGCCCTGAACCAACCACTCGAACTGGTGACGTAGCTCTTCGCGATGGGACTGTGGAACATACATCTCTAGGAAGAGAGTAGAATTGATTCACGTCCAAGCAATGGTCGTAGTCAATATAACTTGGTTTAATAAGTCTAAGATTGGTCCCCACAGAGAATTAACCTATCAATCACAACTTTCACAACCCAAGAGTACTTCCGAATCAAGTTCCCAAAATTTAGAATATATTTGTGTATGATTTTTCGACTAACTACCTTGCAATAATTAAGAATGCTTAAAAGAAAGAATTGAATATAGAGTAAAAAGAATATTATGCGAAGGACTAAGAATATATTTGTATATGATTTTCGAATACCTAGTTTGCAAGAATTAAGAATGCTTAAAAGAAAGAATTAAATGTTGAATAAAATAATATAGAGAAGGACTAAGGTATTGATTTCCCCTATTGATGGAATCCCTTATCGTTATGCTCTTACAAATTGTTAATATATTCTATCAATCATGAACACTATGTGTATCATAACCCTCTCTCGAGCAATTACAATAATTTACTAGTGCACTCTCCCGAGCTACCCTAGCTAGCTTTAATTTGAATAGTTCACTTTAGATTGCACCCAAGACTTCGTTATTCCTAACCCCGTCTTTACGCCTAAAATTATAGATTACTCTAATAACCTAGGTGTGGTGTTGTTCAACAATAAACCTAAATATGCACTCTTTTCCAAGTTATGCACACTAAATAGGCACCGCTAATTGGGAGCTCTACCAATTAACTACAATAAGAATGAAGTTGAACAAATAGAAATCTAAGTCACAATTTGTAATCACATAAACGATAAGTTCATCTATCAATAGGTTCCATCAAAACCTTAGAAAAGAATTTAGCTACTCATACTTGAAGAAACAAGAATAATAATTGAAATCATAAAGAATTACTTGATATAAAAATAAAGAAAGAGTTTGAGAGGAATCTCTCCTACTAAAACCTTGCAAAAGTATTGAAGAAATAAAGTACATGCCTCTATGGGGCAAACAAGGAGTTTATATAGAGGTTTTAGGGCTTAAAAACTAAGTTAGAGTCCAACTGGGATTACTGCCGCTGGGACTTCCGCGGTTCGTTCGCGGCCGCGAGCGGACCGCGAACAGTCAACTTTCAGAGGCCTTCTTTTTTCGCGGTTCATCCGCGACCGCGAGTGGACCGCGGATGAACAGTACTTCTGTTTCTTCACTGCTTCGTCCAGACCTCTTCACTTTAGCTCTTCTCTTGGACTTTTCATCAACCTATGACTTCAAAATAGCTTTTTATGGCATCCAATGCATCACATGTACCTATAAAACACAATCGAACACTAATCAAAGCATTTTGTCCTCATAACAACATTAATCTCATAATAAAGTGTGATTATTTAGGGTATAATTATAGTCAAATTCACCTATTATCAACACCCCACACTTAAACCTTTGCTCGTCCTCGAGCAATCTTTAATCACACTTTAGGCCAATTAACAAAAATTTGTCTCCCCCAAAGTATGTCACAAAAGCTATTATACATGAACAACTTAAGATATGCATAATCTTTTACTTAACCGTAAACTCTCATGCCAGCACATTATTACTTACTCTACTTACTATCAAAAACTTGCAAATTTACCTTCTTCCTCTTGAATTACATGCCCTTACCAAATTTATTGAGAGAAGTTCCCACACATTAAAAATTCATATACATGGAACTTATAAATATCGGAAAATTCACTCACTCTCAACAAAGAACATTCATATGCGTACAGACACACCATAGGCTTTCCCCTAGTGTAATACTCCACTAATCGAGTTATTCAATCATAGATCAAGAGGTCTTTAAGGGTTGTAATGTAGGCTATGGGACGGGTAGGATACTTTTGGGTATAGTGACTAGCCTCCCTAAGCACTTTTCTTTCTCTTTCACAACTTTCCCTTTTAGTTTTCTTCCTTATGTCTCCCATAAACATTTATTCACCTTTATTTGCTTTTAATCCCCATTTTTCTTTTGTTGGTGTAACTGGCCTTTCTAATTTTCATATATACATTGATATAACTCTTTTTCTCAAAATATCTTTTTGTTTTCATTTTTTTTTCTCATTGCTTTGCAATACATTATTTTGGCCAGTTTCACTATATATATATATATATATATATATATATATATATATATATATATATATATATATATATATATATATATATATATATATATATATATATATATATATATATTTTACCATTCATTCTTGATTTTCCCTTTTCAATTTCCCTTCACCCCACACTTAAACTTTTGCATATTCATTACAATACAAGTGCTTCTAGGAGGTAAAGTAGAACAAATATAATAATTTGAAGAACATTCAAGGGTTGTCAAAGAATAGGCTTTAAGCTCAAAGGGGTTAACTAAGATATAATGTACGGGTGAATTCATGTCTATTGATATATGGGGTTACACAAAGAAATGCCTCTATCATTTCTACAACCGAACAACTTCTATTTCGCTTTGCAAACACACAGGGCAAGTTCTAGGCATCATGTACAACATACAATGTAAGTAAAAACCTCGCACACACATGGCATGCAACTCATTTGGAATCCGGTTTATCTACAAAATCCTATCAATGTTCAAGCAAGCATTATTGTGCAATTTAAGGCATATTGAGATTCTACAATCAAGCTTAGAAGATACATTCTCAAGTTCAATTTACGCTTTTGCTAATGTGCATATTCTGGGTTACATGTTGCCCTTTTACCTCTAATCCTAAAAAAAATCTACCTAACCCGATTCAAATAAAAATCCTTGGAAAAGAACCGTGGTCTAAAGAAAAAACAAGAGGGAGATGATACACTACCTAGAAAAAGAAAATAAAAGAAAGAAAAATTCCTACGTGGACTACTTCCGTCAAGAGTATTTGTCCTAAATAGTCCGTCATAGGGAAGAGTCCTCTACTCATATTTTTGTATTTTTTTCAAATTTTCAAATTTTCTTTTTTGTATTTTTATTATTTTATATTACTAGCTACACTAATATATACATTATGTACAAAATAAGTTTCCCACCCCACACTTAAAAATATGTCATGTCCTCATGGAATAAAGAAAAATGAAAGCACAAGAGGGGCAAGAAAACTTACCTGTGACTCACTCGGAGTCGGAGACAATGGATGGGTCGACATGGCATGCTCTCCCAAGTGCTCTGAACCATGCCATAAACATGTTCTCTGATCGAGCTTGCCTAGTTGACATGGCATCTAGCCGTGTGTGCAGACCATCTACGGAAGTGCGCAGAGCAGCCACCTCCTCCTCCATTGACCTCAACATAGGTCGTGTGGACTCGGATCTAGACATGCTTGCTCCACGAGGAGCAGGCCTGGAAGGTCCGGCTGAATCCGTGGAGTGTCTGGCTCGGGCATCCGGTACAAGATCGTCCTCCTCATCTAAGTCAATAGGTGTTGTGTCTCGTCCAACCCGGATAGTAGCAGCTCTAAATGGAGCTTTCGGTAGTAGCTCACCGTCGGTATCAGTAACTAGGGTGTGGTTGAGGAGACACAATGTAGTGACAAGAGATGGGTAATAGAAACCCTTGGCAGTGAGGGATCCCCTCAATACCATCTCGTCACTAATAACTCGGGCAATATCAACATCCCGATGTGTTACAAAACACCAAGTCAAAACAGCCCTATTAAAGTTAACATTTGTGGTGTTACTTGAGGGCAAAATACGGTTGCAAATTATGGAGAACCAATATTTGGCAGTGTGTGTGAAATAGTTAGAGTGCAGAGTTTGATTTCTAATCCATACTAGAATGCCATCTACACATAAGGCCTCTATTAGCATGTCCCATGTGACCCCGGGCCTATCATGGTAGTAATCAATATCACTAGTGTGCAATGGCAGGCGAAGAACCTGCCGAATAGTAGGAATATGAGCATTGACTCGCTTACCTCTGACGAAAACTTGTCTGACCGAGGCATAAGGGGCATTGGCATAGAATTCTCGGACAAGCATCTTGTTCACCTTAGTGGGTGTTTCAAAGAGGAACTCCATCTCTCGCCTCCGAATCTCATCATAAATTTCCGGCTTCTCCGAGCGGATAGCTATCCTGTCCACTTCTACCTCTTGGAGCCACTTCTTGTTTGCTTTAATGTGAAATGCATTTTCGGCTCCTTCATCAGCAAACCTAGACTCGTCATAAGTCGGTTCCCTAGATGAGCTAGCACCATGTCGTGGTCTCTTCGGGGCCATGATCCTGCACAATTAAGATAGCCAAAAAGTTTGTAAACCGTTAGTCAGTGGAAGGCTACTCAGACTTCGCCATCCTTGAAAATTCACAATTGACCATTATTTTTGTGTTTTTCCCTCATACTCTTTATCTAACTATTTCACACATGCCCAATTGAGCACCCCACACTTAGTTCTTTGAACACTTCTACTAGTACCCCATTGACTTAATCCATCCCCAATAAAATACTCAATAACCAATTCATGAGTTGGGCATTATGTTTCTAAGCTTCATTAATCTATTATGATCAAGGGTAATGTGCCCCAACTTGGCTAACCAACCCACATATATGGTTAAACTACTATTGGGTCTCCAAATCATAAAATCAACATCATAAACAAAATTGAAGACCCAACACCCATTCTTTACCAAACATCAATCATATAACAAGGTTCCTTAGAAGAATTTCATGGCAAAATTAAATGTACAATAAGAAACCAAACAATATTCATGAATGGACCCTAAACTAACACTAACTAAATATTTAGACAAAATAAACAATCAAAAACTAAAAATAGAAACAAAATAAAAGAGAAAGGTAGAAAAAAACTTACAAGTTATAGCAATGGAGAAGTAGGGTGGAAGAAGGGGGTGATTTGGAGAAGAAGGGGTTGGGGATTTTTTTTTTAGAGAGAAGGGAGAGGATTTAAATTTAGAGAGAGAGAGTTTTGAGAGGGGAGAGGCGGCTGAATGGGGTTTTGGAAAAGGGGGGAAGTTATTTTAGGGTTTAAAAGGGGGGAGGGAAAAGAAAAATAAAAATAAAAACTTTAAATTTTGCCGACCGCGGAACTGATCGCGACTGTTCGCGGTTCGTTCGCGGCCGCGGATGGACCGCGAACAGTCGAGATTCCGAGAGGTCATTTTTTCGCGGTTGGTTCGCGGCTGTGAATGGACCGCGAACAGAGAAAGTTCAGAGAGGGCATTTTTTCGCGGTTCATCCGCGGTCCGCGGATGGACCGCAGACAGTGCTCCTTTCTGAAAAAATTTTGACTATTCAGCAAAAATTTTTTGTTTTTCTTATATTCCTTTATTACTTACTACTAAGATTAAATTACTTACAACATGTTCGTGGGTTGCCTCCCACGTAGCGCCTGATTTAACGTCGCGGCACGACTCAACTTAGCGCATTTTACGGCTCGCTAGACCTTTGAGGTTCATCCAACCGCAACTCTACCTTGTCCTCCATGTCATCCAGGCCTATGTACGGTTTCAACCGCTGTCCGTTTACCTTGAATGTACGTGATCCATCCATAGATTGAATTTCCACGGCTCCTGACTCAAATGCCTCAATTACCTTGAAGGGTCCTGACCACCTTGATTTCAATTTACCTGGGAACAGTCGTAATCTTGAATTGTATAGTAGTACTTTGTCCCCGTTTTTTAAGGTACGCTCAACGATATTTTGATCATGGATCCGCTTCATCCTCTCTTTATACAATCTTGTATTTTCAAATGCTAGATACCGAAATTCTTCTAACTCATGCAACCCAGTCAACCTTGCTTTACCTGCTTCATCCAAGTTGAGATTCAATTGTTTCAGTGCCCACCACGCTTTATGCTCTAATTCAACCGGTAAGTGACAAGCTTTTCCGAACACCAATTTGTAAGGAGACATGCCAATGGGTGTTTTGAATGTTGTTCTATATGCCCATAGTGCATCATCAAGCTTCCTGGACCAGTCGGTTCTTGTGGCGTTCACTGTTTTGGTCAGTACACTTTTTATTTCCCTGTTGGAGACCTCAACTTGTCCGCTAGTTTGCGGGTGATATGGAGTGGCCACCCTGTGTTTAACATCATACTTGGCTAATAATTTCTCAAACGCTCGGTTGCAAAAGTGTGTGCCCCCGTCACTAATGATAGCCCTTGGAGTTCCAAACCGGGTGAAAATATTCTTCTTCAAAAATCCCACTACCACCTTAGCATCATTGGTGGGTAGTGCTGCAGCTTCCACCCATTTGGACACGTAGTCGACTGCAACAAGTATGTACTTATTGCCGTATGAGCTAATAAAGGGCCCCATGAAATCTATTCCCCGGACATCGAACACTTCCACTTGCTGGATTGGATTCATTGGCATCTCATGATGCCGGGAGATGTTCCAGGTGCGTTGACATTCGTTGCAACCTTTCACCCACAAGTATGCATCCTTAAACACCGTCGACCAATAAAAACCGACCTCGAGTATTTTGGCAGATGTACGTATTCCTCCAAAGTGACCGCCATATGCTGAAGCGTGACATGCCTGCAAAACAGAAGATTGTTCTATCTCGGGGACGCATCTCCGGATCATGTTATTAAGACATATCCTAAACAAATATGGTTCATCCCAATAATAATACTGACTTTTACGAAAAAATCTTTTCCTCTGGACCGATGATAGGTCATAAGGAACAATGCCACTGGCTAGATAATTGGCATAGTCAGCATACCATGGAGCTTCCAGGAGAGTGGTGGTGAGCAATTGCTCATCTGGAAAGGTTTCCAGAATTTCCCCACTCTCTTTGACAAGTTCAGCTCCTTCAAGTCTTGACAAATGGTCAGCTACTTGATTTTCAGTACCTTTTCTATCTCTGATTTCGAGGTCGAACTCTTGGAGAAGCAACACCCAACGAATTAGGCGTGGCTTAGAGTCCTTTTTATCAATTAAATATCTTAAAGCTACATGGTCTGTGTATACGATTACCTTTGATCCTATGAGATAGGACCGGAATTTGTCGAATGCAAACACAACTGCTAGCATCTCCTTTTCCGTCACTGTGTAGTTTAGCTGTGCTCCACTCAGAGTTCTGCTCGCATAGTATATTGGATGCATCAGTTTATCTTTCCTCTGGCCCAGTACTGCCCCCACTGCATAATCACTTGCATCGCACATTAACTCAAACGGTTGATCCCAGTCCGGGGCAATGATGATGGGTGCTGTGACCAGCCTCTTTTTCAGTTCCTCAAAAGCAATCCTACATTCGCCAGTAAAAACAAAAGAATGATCTTTCTCAAGTAACTTACAAAGAGGGTTTGATATTTTGGAGAAGTCTTTAATGAACCTCCGGTAAAAACCGGCGTGTCCAAGAAAGCTTCTTATGGCCCTGACGGATGTTGGTGGAGGCAACTTTGAAATGATATCAACTTTAGCATGGTCTACCTCAATGCCTTTGCTTGAAACCCTGTACCCAAGTACTATACCTTCTTGAACCATAAAGTGGCACTTCTCCCAGTTTAGCACTAAGTTCACTTTGTAGTACTCTAGTCAGATTGGCAAGGCATTCGTCGAATGAATTACCTACCACTGAGAAATCATCCATGAACACTTCCATAATGTCTTCCACCATGTCGGTGCAAATAACCATCATGCACCTTTGGAAAGTGGCAGGTGCATTGCATAGTCCGAATGGCATCCTCCTGAAGGCGAAGACACCATAAGGGCATGTGAAGGAGGTCTTCTCTCTATCTTCGGGGGCTATGGAGATTTGATTGTACCCCAAGTATCCATCCAGAAAGCAAAAGTGAGACCTCCCTGCCGACCTGTCAAGCATTTGATCAATGAAGGGAAGTGGGAAGTGATCTTTGCGAGTGGCTAGATTCAACTTTCTATAGTCCATGCATATTCTCCATCCGGTGACGGTTCTTGTTGAAATCAGTTCATTGTTGTCATTTTTCACTACCGTCATGCCCCCTTTCCTGGGCACACATTGGACCGAACTAACCCAGCTGCTGTCTGAGATTGGGAAGATGATTCCCGCATCTAGCCACTTTATTACTTCCTTCTTCACCACTTCCTTCATGTTGGGGTTCAGCCTTCTTTGATGTTCCCTGGAAGGTTTGTGACCATCTTCCAGGAGGATTTTATGCATGCAATAGGCTGGGCTGATCCCCTTTATGTCTGCCATGGTCCACCCGATGGCAGTCTTACATTCCTTGAGTACCTGTATAATCTTTTGGGCCTGCACATCTAACAAACTAGATGTGATAATAACAGGTAACGTGGAGTTAGGGCCTAGATACTCATACCTGAGATGTGATGGTAGTGGTTTAAGTTCAAGCTTCGGTGGCTCTTCTATGGATGGCTTTGCTTGTGGGCTCTCTCTTTTTTCTAAGTGTAGGGGTTTGAATTCGATATCTCGCTTCCAAAATCCCTTGCCTTCCAGAGATAATACCCATTCGGCCAAACTTTCACCGTTTACCTCTTCCATGTTCATCAAGCATGCTTGCAGTGGATCTTCAATGGTCAATTCTGCATCGTCGGTTTCCACGATCACATCAACCGCATCAACTAGAGAGCAATTTGCGAACTCACTAGGGCGCCTCATGGATTTTTGTACATTAAAGATGATCTCCTCATTATTCAACCTCATCTTGAGTTCCCCAGTTTCACAATCAATTATGGCTCTCCCAGTGGCTAGGAATGGTCTTCCCAGGATTAGGGGAATTTCTTCGTCGACCCTGCAATCAAGAATAACAAAATCGGCGGGAAACACGAACTTCCCAACCTGGATTAGCACATCATCTATAAAGCCAAATGGATGCTTAACCGTCCTGTCAGCAAGTTGTAAAAGCATAGAGGTGGGCCTGGCTCTCCCAATACCTAACCTCTTATAAACAACTAAGGGCATGATATTAATGCTTGCCCCCAAATCACATAAAGCCTTAGCAAAGGCATAATTCCCTATAGTGCATGGGATGGTGAAACTACCTGGATCAGATAGCTTCTCAGCAATGGGTCTAGAGACCACTGCACTACAAGTCTGTGTAAGTGTAACTGTGGCCAAGTCTTGGAAATCAAATTTCCGCGACATTAAATCCTTCATCATCTTAGCATAACCAGGCATTTCTTTTAAAGCTTCAATTAATGGGATGTTTACCTGAATTTGCTTGAGCATGTCGAAGAACTTTTTGTATTGTTCCTCTTTTTGGTGTTTGGCCAGCCTTTGGGGGAATGGTGGTGGAGGCCTCTTTTTCCCGGTGACTTGGGATTTATCTTTGTCTATCGTTTTCTCATCAATCTGCTGCTCTACCTTTTCCGCTGCTTTCTCCGTTCCCTGCTGTGCTTCTTTATTTTCAGCAATTGGCTGGACTGTGACTTTTGTCAACCCTGTGGATTTATCCAGTTCAATGGGCAATGAAGTAGGTGTCTCAACCTGTTTGTCAATTTTCTCACTTTCATTCTCAGCATCAAGATCTCTACCGCTTCTCAGAGTCACGGCCATTATTTGTTTTGGGATTTGGTCCTTTGGGTTCGTTTGAGTATCTGCAGGTTATGTCCCTTGAGGCCGATTGTTAAGTGACATAGCAATTTGACCCACATGTACTTCAATAATCTTGATGGCGGCATCATGTGCATCTATCCTCTCATTTGTTTTGGCATTTGACCCAATTACCTGCTGCATCATAGCTTCCAACCTTGCAAACCCATCATCATGTCTACCCCCATGTTGTGGTGGAGGTGGATAATATCCCTGCTGCGGATTGCCGAAATTCTGAGGTCTAGGATATGGAGCCATGTTGTGTGATGGCCTCATACCTGTTGCATTAAATTGTGGCTGTGGAGGTCTATACTGCATTGGAGCCTGTTGGCCCCAGTTTTGATTACCTTGTCGCTGTCCTCCATAGTTAGCCACATAGTTCATATCTTCATGCTGATGATGATGTTCTTGGTCCGCAGCCCATGGATTACCTATGGGTTGGCTAATGCAAGATGTGCATAAACCACCATTGGTAGTATCTACAATGTGAACTTGCTGCTTAACCCCTGATTCTTCCACCTTCTTTGTCGGGATGCTCATTTGTGTCAATAAAGTTTCCAAGTTCTCCTCCAGAGTGTTGGATGGATCCAGAGGTACAGAGTGTACCACTGGTGTGATAGGAGCATTCCTGGATGTCCACCCGGAATTTTGAGCCATCTTGTCTAGCAAATTTTGGCCCTCTCTCCAAGTCTTGCTCGGAAAAGCCCCACCTGCTGAAGCATCTACAATGTTCTTCATGCTGTTTGAAAGTCCCATGTAGAACCTTTGACCCAACATCTGTTCAGGAATTCCATGGTGAGGACACATAACAAGCATGACTTTGAATCTACCCCAAGTTTCATGTAGTGTTTCCGGTGGTTTCTGCTTGAAGCTCACAATCTCATCAATTTGTTGAGCTATTTTGTTGGGTGGATGAAACTTGTTGTGGAATTGTTTGACTAACTCATCACAAGTTGTAATGGAGTTTATTGGGAGTGAGTTTAGCCATATCTGTGTTGCTCCTGTAACTGAGAATGGAAAAAGTAGTAATCTGATAGCTTCCGGAGTTACATTTGGTTGCCTTTGTGTTTTGCATATTGATAGAAAGTTCTTGAGGTGCTGCTGTGGATCTTCAACCTGAGACCCAGAGAATAATCCCTTGTTTTGCAAAAAGTAAAGCATGTTGTTAGTAATCTGGAAAGACTTAGCTTGAATTGCTGGCACAACGATGGCAGTTGCCAAATTATCCGCTGTGGGTTGTGCCTAGTCGAACAATGCACCCTCTTGTGCCTCTTGTGCCTCTTGCATATTTAGCCCGGCTTGCTGGTTTTGAGCGTTTATGTCACCCATGTTGAAGTCTAGTTTGATTGGTTGTTGAGATTGTTGAATTTGTTTGATGGCTTTGTTACGTGCCCGAAAAGTTTGCTCGGGGTCTGAAAGTCCTTCAATTAGTTCTCCAGTCCTTGTATGATTTTTCGACTAACTACTTTGCAATAATTAAGAATGCTTAAAAGAAAGAATTGAATATAGAGTAAAAAGAATATTATGCAAAGGACTAAGAATATATTTGTATATGATTTTCGAATACCTAGTTTGCAAGAATTAAGAATGCTTAAAAGAAAGAATTAAATGTTGAATAAAATAATATAGAGAAGGACTAAGGTATTGATTTCCCCTATTGATGGAATCCCTTATCGTTATGCTCTTACAAATTGTTAATATATTCTATCAATCATGAACGCTATGTGTATCATAACCCTCTCCCGAGCAATTACAATAATTTACTAGTGCACTCTCCCGAGCTACCCTAGCTAGCTTTAATTAGAATAGTTCACTTTAGATTGCACCCAAGACTTCGTTATTCCTAACCCCGTCTTTACGCCTAAAATTATAGATTCCTCTAATAACCTAGGTGTGGTGTTGTTCAACAATAAACCTAAATATGCACTCTTTTCCAAGTTATGCACACTAAATAGGCACCGCTAATTGGGAGCTCTACCAATTAACTACAATAAGAATGAAGTTGAACAAATAGAAATCTAAGTCACAGTTTGTAATCACATAAACGATAAGTTCATCTATCAATAGGTTCCATCAAAACCTTAGAAAAGAATTTAGCTACTCATACTTGAAGAAACAAGAATAATAATTGAAATCATAAAGAATTACTTGATATAAAAATAAAGAAAGAGTTTGAGAGGAATCTCTCCTACTAAAACCTTGCAAAAGTATTGAAGAAATAAAGTACATGCCTCTATGGGGCAAACAAGGAGTTTATATAGAGGTTTTAGGGCTTAAAAACTAAGTTAGAGGCCAACTGGGATTACTACCGCTGGGACTTCCGCGGTTCGTTCGCGGCCGCGAGCGGACCGTGAACAGTCAAATTTCAGAGGCCTTCTTTTTCGCGGTTCATCCGCGGCCGCGAGTGGACCGCGGATGAACAGTACTTCTGTTTCTTCACTGCTTCGTCCAGACCTCTTCACTTTAGCTCTTCTCTTGGCCTTTTCATCAACCTATGACTTCAAAATAGCTTTTTATTGCATCCAATGCATCACATGTACCTGTAAAACACAATCGAACACTAATCAAAGCAGTTTGTCCTCATAACAACATTAATCTCATAATAAAGTGTGATTATTTAGGGTATAATTATAGTTAAATTCACCTATTATCAATCATCCATGTGGTATGCCTAGCCAACTGCGTGAATCTAAGCTCATACGGGGTCACAGACATGTCGCTCTGAACCAACCACTCGAACTGGCGACGTAGCTCTTCGCGATGTGACTGTGGTACATACTTCTCTAGGAAGAGAGTAGAGAACTGCTGCCATGAGAGAGGTGCTGCTCCTGCAGGCCTATGCCTCTCAAACTCCTCCCACCAATCAAATGCGAGACCAGCGACTGAAAGGTAGTAAATGAAACTCCGCTAGACTCAAGAATACCAGTCGTACGCAGCATCCTTTAACATTTATCCAAGAAACCCTGGGCATCCTCGCCCTCCACGCCACTGAAATGGGGTGGCCGAAGTCTACCAAATCTCTCAAGATGACGCTGCTCGTCATCGGGAATAACCTGAACCATATGCTCTGGAGCTGGAGCTGGTGCAGCTGGAGGAATAACAGGTGCAACCACCTGAGCGGGGACCGCCTTTGGCATCTGAAGTCCCTGAACAACCGGGTCAGGTGTGCGAGCTGCAGGGATCTGCCGACCACCCCCTGACTGAGATGTCGCTACAGTAGCGGTAGCTAAAACTACCTGAGCCAAACCGGAATACACTGATAATATCTGAGCAAGAGTCTCCTGAAGACCAGGAATAGCAATAGATACAGTCTGGCCCTGAACTGGGGCTGCTGGAGCATCAACCACTGGGGCTGCTCCTGAACAGGTACAACGGGCGGGTCAGCTGGCACTGCCTCAGCTGCCCTACCTCTACCTCTAACACGACCGCGCCCACGGCCTCTAGCAGGTGGCAATGGAGGTCGTCCACCTCGTCCTGACGCTCGCGTTCTCGCCATCTGCGAGAGAATAGAATGTAGAAGTTCAGTTCTCAGAACAACAAGATCGCACGACAGAGTTCAAGAAAGGTGAAGTGTTTCCTTAAGGTTCACAGCCTCCCGAGGATAAGTACATGCGTCCCCGTACCGATCCACAAGACTCTACCAACCGGCTCAAGACTCATGAGGCCTAGTAAACCTAGGCTCTGATACCAACTTGTCACGACCCCAAATCCGGTCGCGATGGCGCCAAGCACACTGCTAGGCCAGCCTGACCACTCAATAACAATAATGGAGCTAGGAGCTCGCTTTATCCCAATTAAACATATCAAAACATGAAACAACAGTGTTATATATATCGAAGACAGGGAACCAAGTCCCAACACATACCAACTCCCATATACCGAAGGGTCAAGAGCCTCTAAAAGAACATGAGTGTAATAATAGTTTACAAGATACCAAGTGCGGAAAGAAATAGCAATACAGAATCAAAAGACAGTAGGAAGGAATATCGGGTCCTGCGGACTCTACAGCTACCTCGAATATCCTACAGAAGTCACCTCGAACAACTACCGGATCACTGCTGAGAGGTACCTGGATCTGCACACAAGGTGCAGGGAGTAAAATGAGTACTACCAGACTCAGTGGTAATAAACAAGGGTAAGACAGCGTAGATAAGAAATCCGCAATAAAGCACTATGTAAAGCTGTCATCAAATACCCTGTCACAGAATCAATATCAATTGTACCTGTACCAACAAGTACCAGCAAAACAGTATAACAACTATCGGATGTAGCTAAATGCAATGCAATGCATGATATGACCGCTACGGTGTGTAGCCCGATCCAATTTGGGTACCCGTGCTCACTGTGGGGGTGCAGACTCCGGAGGGGCTCTTACAGCCCAAGCACAATATTACTGCGGCGTGCAGCCCAATCCAACATAAATATACAGCCTCACAGGCTCAAAAGTAGTTTTGAAAACTCTTTTATCATTTTTCAGTTGAAAACAGTAATACCAAGTTCCAGAGGTTGGAAATAGCATGATAACGGAAATAGCTACGGACTGGTAGTAAACTAGCATGTCAATATCACAAGACACTGATAACGATCCTCGCGGGATCCAATAACTGGCTCACAACTCACAAGTATACTCAACCGTCCAAGAAGGAGGTTCAACGGCTCAAGAGTAGCCAATATCACAATATAGTATGCAACCATCCGAGAAGGAGGTTCGACGGATCAGGAATAGCCAATATCATAATACAGTATCAGCAGGTCAGACTAAGCGATAGTCCTCAATTCACAATCGACCCCGCACAAGAGAGTACGTGTCTCGCCGCTATACAGCGTCACAAAGTGGTATACCGGGGTTTCGAACCCGCTGGTCATCACCCACATCTATTACTCACCTCAATACAGTGCGACGACTACTCCGCAATGCCTTTGCCACGAGAATCAAGCTCCGCACGCGTAGAATCTGATCAAATACAGTAGAAATACAACAACAAATTAGACCAATGGAATGATACCCAGTCAAAACAACTCAATTTACACCGAAATTCACAAAGTTGCCAAAACTCGACTTTCGGTACGCTTCTCGAAAAATTACAAAAGTCACATATTCGAAATCCTCATCTCAATACGAGTCTAGGCATATAAAATTTACATAAATCGGACTCCATTTGCCCACTCAAATTAGTGTTTTTCTTCAATTTTAGGCCTATGGCTCAAACCCACCTTTAATCTACCATTTACAGTGAATTAACCAAGGATTTCATGTTAAAATAATGTAATTAAGCCACAAAACTTACCTCCGATGAAACCTCGATGATTTCCCAGCAATTTCCCGTCAATACCTTCTCTTAGAACTCAAAATGGTGTTTTGGGGTGTGAAACCCGCGACTGGCCAGTTCTGATTTTTAATTTCACTGCCAGGCAATTTCCTTCTTTGCGTTCGCGATGCCCCTCACACGAACGCGATGCCTTAGCCCTTTTCTTCATCGCGAACACGACGTGAAGTCATGCGTCCGCGAAGGCCAACTCCCCAATCTCCGGATATTTACTCTACGCAAACGCGTCCCTGCCCACGCGAACGTGATGCTTCGCCTTTTCCACTTACGCGAACGCGATGCCTACCTTCGCGAATGCGTTGACCAAGATGCCCCAGCCTACGCGAACGCGGGCCTAGCCCTCATGAACGCGAAGGCTTAAATTGTGCCCAGTGATCTGCAATTTACAGCAGACTTTTCATGTTCCAAAAATGCCGGATGATGGTCCGGATTCACCCCGAGACCCCCGGGACCCCAACAAAAACCACCAACATACTCCAAAACACGACACAAACTTGTTCCAAGCATAAAAACACCATCCTAAACATCAAAATCACCAATTACACACGGATTCAAGCCTAAGTTTCTTCAAAACTTCCTAAACTAACATTCGATCAAAAACCCGACCAAAAATGACTTGAAAATTTGCGGACATATCTAAAATCACATAACAAAGCTACAGGAACTGTCGAAATTCCATTCTGGCCCTCGGATCGAAATCTCACCTACCGTTCGGATTTCGCCAAAATTCAACCTTAGCCAATTCAAGCCTATTTCTACACCTGACCTCCAAATTCAATTCCGATTGCTCCCCTAAGTCACAAATCACCTCCCGGAACTAACCAAATCATCAGAATCCGTTTCCGAGCCCTCTAGCTAAATAGTCAACTCTGGGTTGACTTTCCATATTCAAGTTTTCCCTCAAAAAGGCTATATGCCTTGTTTTCAATCCAATTCACTCCTAACTCACCCGATAGACTCTAACACTGATATAAAAGCATAAAACATGTAATTACAACATAACGGGGTGGTAATTCCCATGACGACGGACTGGGTCGTCACATTACAAAGGGAACAGGGTGAAATATCGTTATTTCACCACAACCGCGGTGGAACCGCGGCAGAAGAGGCCTGCGTAAGATTTTGAAGTTCAGAGGAGTGGATTTTTTGCGGTCCATCCGCAACCGCGGAGAGACCGCGGGCGACACTGAATTTCTGAAGGATAAACTTGTTAATATGTAATATTTTTAACCTAAACCCTCTATATAATTATACAATTCGCCCAAGAGAGGCAAAGATTGTATTATTCACTACTTTTGCAAGAAAACTAGTAAGAGAGAACTCTCTCAACATCTTTCTTTCTTTTACATTGAATCTTTGATTATGAATTCAATTATCTATCTTGTTTCTTTGATTATGAGTAGCTAATTCTTTATCTAAGGTTTTGATGGAACCTATTGAGTGATGAACTTCTAGGTTAAGCGATTACAAATTGTTAGCTAGATTTCTATTTGTTCAACTTCGTTCTTGTTGTAGTTAATTGATAGAGCTCTCATTTAGCTGTGCCTATTTAGTGTGCATAAATTGGAAAAGAGTGCATATTTAGGTATATTGTTGAACAACACCACACCTATATTATTGGAGGAATCTATAATTTTAGGCGTAAAGGTAGGATTAGGAATAACGAAACCTTGGGTGCAATCTAAAGTGAACTAATCAAATTAAAGCTAGCTGGGGTAGCTCGGGAGAGTGCACTAGTAAATTATTGTAGTTGCCTGGGAGAGAATTACGGTAGAAATAGTGTTCATGAATGATAGAATAATATTGACAATTTGTATGAGCATAAACATAAGGGATTCCATCAATAGGGGAAATCAAAACCTTAGTCTTTCTCTTCATTCTTTACAACATTCAACTCTTTCATTCAAGTCTTTAATTCTTGCAAAAGTTAGTTATTAGAAAAAACCCACAAAAATATATTCAATGTTTTGGGAAGCTACTTCAGAAGTGCTTTTGGGTTGTGGAAGTTGCAGTTGATAGGTTAATTCCCCGTGGGATCGACTTTGGACTTAATTGACCGGATTATATTGACTACGACCGTTGTTTGGAGTGAATCAATTTTGGCGACGTTGCCGGGGAAATAACGGAATTATCAATTGCCATTGACAGAACTACAAGATTCTTATGTAGTCTTGTTCTTTATACACTTTACATTGAAATTTTTGACGATTATTACATTGGGTATTCAGGTGAATGCATTGTAAATCTGTAAGGACTGGAGAACTAATTGAAGGACTCTCAGACCCAGAGCAAACTTTTCGGGGCAATCAAACAACTTCAGCAATCTCAGCAACCAATTAAACAAGATTTCGACATGGGAGACGTGAACGAACCAAACCAACAAGCTGGGTTGAACGCACAGGAGGTGTAGGAGGCGTAGGAAGGTGCACCATATGACTGGGCACAACTAACAGCGGATAATTTGGCAACTGCCATTATTGTGCCAGTGATTCAAGCTGAGTCTTTCCAGATTACTAACAACATGCTACACTCGTTGCAAAACAAGGGATTATTCTCTGAGACTCAGGTTGAAGACCCACAATAGCACCTGAAGAACTTCCTCTCTATATGCAAGACGCAGAGGCAACCAAATGCGACACCGGAAACCATCAGACTATTGCTATTTCCGTTCTCAGTTACAGGGGCTGCGCAGGTATGGCTAAACTCACTCCCCATAAACTCTATTGCAACATGGGATGAGTTAGTCAAGCAATTCCACAACAAGTTTTATCCACCTAACAAGACAGCTCAGCAAATTGATGAGATTGTGAGCATCAAGCAGAAACCAATGGAGACATTACATGAAACTTGGGGCAGATTCAAAGGTATGCTGGTTATGTGTCCTCACCATGGGGTTCCTGAATAGATGTTGGGTCAAAGGTTCTACATGGGGCTTTCAGACAGTATGAAGAATATAGTAGATGCCTCAGCAGGTGGGGCTTTTCTGAGCAAGACCTGGAGAGAAGGCCAGAATTTGCTTGACAAGATAGCTCAAAACTCCGAGTGGACTACCAGGAATGCTCCTATTACTCCAGTGGTACACTCTGTACCTTTGAATCCTTCCAACACTATGGAGGAGTACATGGCAACTCTACTGACACAAATGATCATCATGACGAAGAAGGTGCAAGAATTTGGGGTCAAGCAGCAAGTTCACATTGTAGACACTACCAATAGTGGTTTATGCACATCTTGCATTAGCCAACCCATAGGTAATCCATGGGCTGCAGAACAAGAACATCATCATCAATATGAAGACATGAATTATGTGGCTAATTATGGAGGGCAGTGACAGGGTAACTAGAGTTGGGATCAGCATGCTCCATAGCAGTACAGACCTCCTCAACTACAGTATAATGCAGCAGGTATGAGTCCACAAAACAACATGGCTCCATATCCTAGACCTCAGAATTTCAACAATCAGCAGCAGGGGTATCATCCACCTCCACCACAACATGGGGGTTGACATGACGATGGGTTCGCAGAGTTGAAAGCTATGATGCAGCAGGTAATTGGGTCACATGACAAAACCAATGAGAGGATAGATGCACATGATGTAGCTATCAAGAATATTGAAGTATAGGTGGGCCAGATTGCTATGTCACTTAACAATAATCCTCAAGGGACATTACCTGCATATACACAAACAAACCCAAAGGATCAAATCCCAAAGCAGCTGATGGTAGTTAATCTGAGAAGTGGAAGAGATCTTGATGCTGAGCAAGAAAGAGAGAGAAACAATTTGCAGGTTGAGACACTCACTCCAGTACCCATTGAACTGGAGGAGTCCACCAGGTTGACAGAGGTTACAGTCCAGCCAGTAGTTGAAAATAATGATGTGCAGCAGGGAACGGGGAAAACAACTGAACCGGTAGAGCAACTGGTTGTGGAGCAAGTGATAGAGAAAGAAAAGTCCCAAGTGATTGGGAAGAAGAGGCCACCAGCACCATTCCCCCAAAGGTTGGCCAAGCACCAGAAAGAGGAGCAATACAAAAGGTTCTTTGATATGCTCAAGCAAATCCAGGTAAACATTCCTTTAATTGAAGCTTTGAAAGAAATGCCTGGGTATGCTAAGATGATGAAAGATTTGATGTCGCGGAAATTTGATTTCCAAGACTTGGCCACCGTGACTCTTACACGGACTTGTAGTGCAGTGGTCTGTAGACCCATTGCTGAGAAGCTATCTGACCCAGGTAGCTTCACCATTCCATACACTATAGGAAACTTTGCCTTTGCAAAGGAATTGTGTGATTTGGGGGCAAGCATAAATCTTATGCCCTTGGTAATTTATAAGAGGTTGGGCATCGGGAGAGCCAGGCCTACTTCCATGTTATTACAACTTGCTGACAGGACGATTAAGCGTCCATTTGGTATATTAGATGATGTGCTTATCCAGGTGGTAAAGTTTGTGTTTTCCACCGATTTTGTTATTCTGGACTGCAAGGTGGACGAGGAAATTTCTATAATCTTAGGAAAACCATTCCTAGCCACAGGGAGAGCATTGATTGATTGTGAGACTGGGGAACTCAAGATGAGGTTGAATGATGAGGAGATCATATTGAATGTGAAGAAATCCATGAGGCGCCCTAGCGAGTTCACGAATTTCTCTCTCATTGATGTGGTAGATGTGATAGTGGAGACAGATGATGCAGAATTGACAGCTGAAGATCCACTTCAGGCATGCCTGATGAACTTAGAAGGGGTAAATAGTGAAAGCCTGGCAGAGTGGGTGCTATCTCTGGAAGGTAAGGGTTTTGGGATAGAGAGTTGGAGTTTGAACCTCTACACTTAGAAAAGAGAGAGACCCCTCCAGCAAAACCATCCATTGAAGAGCCACCAAAGCTGGAGCTTAAGCCACTACCAGCTCATCTCGGGTATGAATTTCTAGGCCCTAACTCTACTTTACCTGTTATTATCTCATCTGGTTTGCTAGGTGTGCAGGCTCAAAAGCTTATACAGGGTACTCAAGGAATGTAAAACTGCCATTGGTTGGACCATGGAAGACATAAAGGGGATCAGCCCGCATATTCCATGCACAAGATTCTCCTGGAAGAGGGACACAAACCCTCCAGGAAACACAAAAGAAGGCCGAACCCGAATATGAAGAATATGGTGAAAAAGAAAGTGATAAAGTTGCTAGTCACGGGGTAGGTCCCGGGTAAGTTTTCTCACCCTTCTGTGTTGTACATTAATTATTATGCCATGAGGACATGGCATGATTTTAAGTGTGGGGTGGGAGACTTATCTTGTATTGTATGTTGTACATAGTAGATTTAGCTGTAAATTATATTAGCTGGCTTGGCCCAATGATGGACACTTGGCGACGGGTTTCTTAAGGCTCTAAGTCAGAATAAAAACACAAAAAAAATAAAAAATTTGAAAGATCCAAAAAATATGAGTAGAGGACTCCTCCTGGTAACGGACTATTTGGACAAGTACTCTTGAGGGAAGCAGTCCATGTAGGAATTTTTCTTTCTTTTATTTTCTTTTTCTAGGTAATGTATCACCTCCCCCTTGGGTTTCCTTTTGACCACGGTTCTTTTCCAAGGGTTTTTATTGAACCGGGTTAGGTAGATTTTTTTTTAGGATTAGAGGGCAAAGGTTAACATGTAACCCCAATTATGCACATTAGCAAAACTAAATGAACTTGAGAATGTATGATCTAAGCTTGACTGTAGATTCTAGGATATGCCTTAAATTACACAATATAGCTTGCTTGAACGTTGATAGGATTTTGTAGATAAACCTGATTCTAAATGAGTTGCATGCTAAGTGTGTGTGAGATTCTACTTACATTATATGTTTTACATGATACCTAGAACTTGCCCTGTGTGTTTGCAAAGCGAAATAGAAGTTGTTTGGTTGTAGAGATGATAGAGGCATTTCTTTGTGTAACCCCATAAATTAATAATGTATGAATTCACCTTTACATAATATCCTAGTTAACCCCTTTGAGCTTAAAGCCTATTCTTTGATAACCCTTGAATGTTCATAAAAATTTATATCATATATTGTTCTACTTTACCTCCCAGAAGCACTTGTGTTGTAACGAATATGCAAAACTCTAAGTGTGGGGTGAAGGGAAGTTGTAAAAGGAAAAATCACGAATGAATGGTAGAAAATGGTGAACTGGAAAAATACTGTAAATGCTACAAGCTTTGATAAATATATATATATATATATATATATATAATAGAAAGGCCAGTTACACCAACAAAAGAAAATTGGGGATTAAAAGTAAATAAATGTGAAGGAATGTTTAGGGGAGGCATAATGAAAAAGCCTAAAGGGAAGTTGTGAAAAAGAAAGAAAGTGCTTAGGGAGGTTAGGCACTATAACCAAAAGTATCCTACCCGTCCCACAGCCTACATTACAACCCTTAAAGACCTCTTCATATGTGATTGAATAACTCGATTAGTGGAGTATTATACTAGGGGCAAGCCTATGGCGTATCTGTATGCATATGAATGTTCTTTGTTGAGAGTGAGTGAATTTTTCCTATATCTATAAGTTCCATGTTCTAAATTATTTATGTGTGGGAACGTCTCTCAATAAATTGTGTGAGGGCGTGTAACTCAGGAAGAAAAGGTAAATTTGCAAGTCTGTGATAATAATTAGAGTAAGCAATAATGTGTTGGCATTTGAGTTTACAGTTGGGTAAGGATTGTGCATGTCTTAAGTTAATCATGAAAGATAGCTTTTGTGACATATCTTGGAGGAGACATTAATAAAATTGGCCTAAAGTGTGATTAAGGTTGCTCGAGGATGAGCAAAGGTTTAAGTGTGGGGTGTTGATAATAGGTGAATTTGACTATATTTATGCCCTAAATAATCACACTTTATTGTTGTTTTGATATTGTTTATGATGACAAAATACTATTATTAGTGGTTTTAGTCTGTTATAGGTACACATGAGCTAATGAAGACTAAAAGAGTAGTTTTGGAGTCAAAAGTAGGTGAAAAAGGCCAAGTGTGGTACAAGTCAAGAAATTGTGCTGAAAATAGCCGGAAAGGTGTGATTCCGAGCTATATAGATGTTATGGAATGAATTTAAGTGATTTGGAGATTTGAAGTCTGAGTAAAAGCTCAAGGCATTATGCCGGGATCGTGTTCGGGGGTCAAATTTGATAGTTTAGCACAAACGAAGACTCGATGATGCATATTGTGCACTGTCTAGTAAATTGGACATAACATTTTTTTAGAACTTCGTTTTGGCTCCATAATATATGGTTGGAAAGCTAACTCAAAGGGGTGAAACTTGAATGTTTTGAGTCTTTCCAAACTACAAACGAAACACGGTGAAATACCGACTTTTCACCGCGACCGCGGTGGAACGCGGCAGAAGAGGCCTGCGGAAGATTTTGAAGTTCAGAAGAGTGGATTTTCCGCGGTCCATTCGCGACCGTGGACGGACCGCGGGCGACGCCGAATTTCTGAAGGATAAACTTGTCAATATGTAATTTTTGTAACCTAAACCCTCTATATAATTATAGGATTCGCCCAAGAGAAGCAATGATTGTATTATTCACTACTTTTGCAAGAAAACTAGTAAGAGAGAACTCTCTCAACATATTTCTTTCTTTTACATTGAATCTTTGATTATGATTTCAATTATCTATCTTGTTTCTTTGATTATGAGTAGCTAATTCTTTATCTAAGGTTTTGATGGAACCTGTTGAGTGATGAACTTCTAGGTTATGAAGTTACAAATTGTTAGCTAGTTTTCTATTTGTTCAACTGCGTTCTTGTTGTTGTTAATTGATAGAGCTCTCAATTAGCTGTGACTATTTAGTATGCATAACTTGGAAAAGAGTGCATATTTAGGTATATTGTTGAACAACATCATACCTAGATTATTGGAGGAATCTATAATTTTAGGCGTAAATGTGGGATTAGGAATAACGAAACCTTGGGTGCAATCTAAATTGAACTAATCAAATTAAAGTTAGCTAGGGTAGCTCGCGAGGGTGCACTAGTAAATTATTGCAGTTGCTCGGGAGAGAATTACATTAGAAATAGTATTCATGATTGATAGAATAATATTGACAATTTGTATGAGCATAAACAGAAGGGATTCCATCAATAGGGGAAATCAATACCTTAGTCTTTCTCTTCATTCTTTACAACATTTAACTCTTTCATTCAAGTCTTTAATTCTTGCAAAAGTTAGTTATTAAAAAATACCCATAAAAATATATTCAAAGTTTTGGGAAGCTACTTCAGAAGTGTTCTTGGGTTGTGGAAGTTGCAGTTTATAGGTTAATTCCCTGTGGGATCGACTTTGGACTTAATTGACCAGATTATATTGACTATGACCGTTCCTTGGACGTGAATCACCTACCCCTAAGAATAAATATATAAGGGAGTTTTTCTATTTAAAGAGGCATTATTCGAATGAGATTATTTATTTATTTTTAGAGTCGTCATTTGCGATAGGTTTGGATTTTGGTGTTCCAAGTCACCAGTTTAACTTAAATCCTAAGTTGAGGAAAACTTTCGATTTCCCAATTGGAGTTTGCGAACCAGAAATTCTGAATAAGGAATTTTATTGACCTGAGGGAAGGTGTTAGGCACCCCCAGATCCCGTGGTTCTAGCACGGTCGTTGTCACGACCATAGTTCACCACTCGTGAACCTGTCATGACGGCACCCAGTCTTCACGACTAGGTAAGCTTAACATGATGCGGAATGTACAACTCTTATGAACAAAAGTTATTATAACAGCAGAATAATGCAAATAAAATGTAATAAGTGCCGCTCGGAACATACACTTCGCCAAATACCAGAAGAAAACATACTACCAAGACCCGGAAACCCACGGGCAACACAGACTAAGAAAGAGTACAACTGTGGCTCTATATATCAAGAATGTCTATACAACGGAAATAAAGGAAATAACTAATATCACTAATGAGAATAGAAGGGGACTCTCCAGATCCGCGGACGTAGCAGATCATACCTCAAGTCTCCTGAAAGTGCTCCTAAATCACCTGTAATGTGCCTGATCTGATGTACCTGGATCTACAAAGCAAAAGTGTGCGGAAGAGTAATATGAGTACACCACGGTGGTACTCAGTAAGTGCCAAGACTAACCTCGATGGAGTAGTGACGAGGAAGGTCAGGGCCCTACCGAGAAATATTAACATAATGATAATAATAATAATATCAAGCAGTTCAAATAAGAATAAGACTGAAATAACAACAATAAAGTAAATACTGCAGACGTCTACAATTAAGCTAACAAAGAGTAACCAACACAACAAAAATACAAATCAACAAGTTCAGGATCTCCGGGAATTGAACCCGCAGTCCTTCTCTATATTCAACAACTCAGGATCTCCGGGAATTGAACCCGCAGTCCACACATCAATATCTTTGAGTCTCCGATAATCGAACCCGCAGCTCTCGGATCTCCGCGAATTGAACCCGCAGTCCGTATCTCAGTATCTCTGGATCTCCAAGAATTGAACCCGTAGTCCGTATCTTAATAGCTCAGGTCTTTGGGAATTGAACCCGCAGTCCGTATCTCATTAACTCTGGGTCTCCGGGAATCGAACCCGCAGCCCTTAGATCTCTGGGAATTGAACCCGCAGTCCATAAACACACACATAATCAATAAGAGGAAAAACACAGAGAAATATGAAATACATAGCTACAATTTACACCAAAACCAGTATCAACAAGTTCCAGGAAATTCAATTAAGACAAGTAAGGCACTTAGACAAATAATCCTATCTAATCATGCTTCTCTAACTCACACCAGATAAATCTCACAATTGAATCAGTTAAATAACAAGGATATCACGATTTGAACAGTTCAACTAAGGTGGTTTTCTTTCAACAATCTACGCAAGTACACGCCCGTCACCTCACGTACAAGGCATTTAAATCAACACATAATGTCCTAGGGGATAAGGTTTCCCCCACGCAAGGTTAGACAAGTCACTTACCTCAATTCCGGTAAAAAACCGCTAAGAAATGACTCTCTTGCCACGAGTATCCGACTCCGAGTGGCCCAAATCTAGTCAAACCAATTACACAGTGTAAATAACATCACAAGTAACTAATTACAATGATAAAATTACAGCTACGGCGCAAAAGTGGGTGAAATGACCAAAATACCCCTGTAGCCATCGGCTCGAAATCAAAATATTTTTACGTTTTAGAACCTTCGTACTCTCACGAATCTAACATATAAAAATCTTTCAAATCGGAGGTCAAATGCCCCTCAAAACCCAATAGTTTGGTCTATGAACTTTCACCCAATTTCACATTAAAAACTAAAATTAAAAGGTAAATTCAAGAGGAGATTCGTGGAAATTGATCAAAATCGAGTGAGAAACACTTACCCAAATTGCCCAGGTGAATATCCCTTAAAAAATCTCAAAGAACCTAGCTCTAGAAGTCAAAATGTGATAAAATGAAGGAACCCTTGAAATTGGGATTTAATCTGTCTGCCCAGGCAATTTCTTCATCGCGTACGCGTAAGAAGTATAGCGATCGCGTAGAGTAATTTGAGAAGACCCAAAAAGAGTTCATCGCGAATGCGATGTTAAGGATGCGAACGCAGAGAGGAAAGGACCAGTGCATCGCGATCGCGTAACAATGGGTGCGATAGCGATTAAAAATTATCCAGGGTCCTGAGATTGCCTTACGCGAACGAGTGATCAAGAATGCGATCACGTAGTGAGGAAATTTATACCATCGCGATTGCGTAGGACTTCATGCGATCGCGAAGAAGCAATTTACAAAGCATCGCGATCGCGGGAGTACCATCGCGATCGCGTAGAAGGGTAGTAGAGACAGCAGTTGCAGCAATCCAAAATGGGGGAAAAAGAACCCGCAGCCTAGTCGAAACTCACCCGAGGCCCCCGGGACCCCAACAAAAACCACCAACCTACCCCAAAACACGATACGAACTTGTTACAATCGTAAAACACACCCTTAAACATGGAAATCATCGAATCAAAGCGAATTCAAGCCTAAGTTTCATCTGAAACTTCCAAAACCTACATGCTATCAAAAACCCGACCAAACGATGTCCGAATGACCTAAAATCTTGCAGACATATCCAAAATCACCTAACGAAGCTAATACACCTATCGGAATTCCATTCCGACTCCCAGATCAAAGTCTAACCTATCAATCGTATTTCCAAAAATTTCAAACTTCGGCATTTCAAGCCTAATTGAGCTACAGACCTCCAAAATACATTCCGAACGCGCTCCCAACCCCGAAATCACCTAACAGAGCTAATGGAACCATTGGATTTCCGTTCTGAGGTCGTCTTAACACTATTCTGAATACAGGCCATTTTTAACTATAAAGCTCTCATTTAGGGACTAAGTGTCCCAAAACACTCTAAATTCTAGAACCGAACCTCCCGGCAAACTGCAATAGCAGAAATGAACTTAGGGGAATAGTTAAATTGGGGATCAGGGCATAAATTTCAAAAAAGACCTGCTGGGTCGTTACATCTTCCCACACTTAAAAGATTTGTTCGTCCTCGAACAAGCATAGAAAACATACCTGGAGTGGTGAAGAGATGAGGGTACTGGTTGCGCATATCCTACTCGGTCTCCCAAGTTGCTTCTTCGGCCGGCTGACCCCGCCACTGGACTTTCACGGAATAGATGTTCTTAGATATTAGCTTCCTGATTTGCCTATCCAAAATGGACATTGGCTCCTCAACATAAGACAGATCCTCGTCTAGCTGAACAGAAGTGAAATCCAACACGTGCGACGGGTCACCATGGTATCTCCGGAGCACAGAGACATGAAATACGGGATGGACTCTGGCTAGGCTGGGAGGTAAGGCCAGCTCATAAGCAACCTCCCGAACATGCCTCAAAATATCAAAAGGGCCAATGAATCTAGGACTCAGCTTCCCTTTCTTCCCAAACCTCATGACGCTCTTCATGGGTGAGACCTGGAGTAGAACGCGCTCGCCAACCATAAAAGCCACATCGCGGAACTTCTTGTCCGTATAACTCTTCTGCCTAGACTGGGAGTCTGTCCTCAATCACCTTGACCTTGTCAATTGCATCCTGGACCATCTTAGTACCTAGCAGCCTGGCCTCGCCCAGCTCGAACCAACCCACAGGAGACCTGCACCTCCTACCGTATAGGGCCTCATACGGTGCTATCTGAATACTGGACTGATAGACTGGTAGCTATTATTATAAGCAAACTCCGCCAGTGGCAAGAAATGATCCCATGAACCTCCAAACTCAATCACACACGCACGGAGCATATCTTCCAAAATCCGAATAGTGCGCTCGGACTGGCCATCAGTCTGGGGGTGAAACGTTGTGCTCAACTCCACCCGAGTGCCTAACTCCTGCTGCACGGCTCTCCAGAACCGTGAAGTGAACTGAGTGCCTTTGTCGGAAATGATGGAAACTGGAATACCATGCAGCCGGACTATCTCCCTGATGTAGATCTCCGCCAGCCGCTCCGATGAGTCGGTGGTGCACACCGGTATGAAATGGGCGGACTTGGTCAGTCGATCCACAAGACCCAAATGGAATCAAACTTCCTCACAGTCCGTGGAAGTCCAGATACAAAGTCCATGGTGATGCGCTCCCATTTCCACACTGGGATCTCAATCTACTGCATTAACCCACCTGGACGCTGATGCTCATACTTCACCTACTGGCAGTTGAGGCACCTAGAAATATAGTCAACTATATCTTTCTTCATTCGCCTCCACCAGTAATGCTGCCTCAAGTCCTGATACATCTTTGTGGCACCCGGATGGATGGAATACCGTGAGCTATGGGCCTCTACTAGAATCAGCTCTCAAAGATCATTTACATTGGGCACACAAATACGCCCTTGCATCCTCATCACTCCATCATCCCTGATGGTAACATCTCGAACATCAATACGCCGAACTCTATCGTGGAGTACAAGCAAATGAGGGTCGTCGAACTGATGCTCCCTGATGCGATCAAATAGAGAAGACCGAGAAATCACACAGGCCAGAACCCGACTGGGCTCCGAAAGATCCAGTCTAACAAACTTCCTAGCTAAAGCCTGAACATCCATCTCCATAAGCCTCTCCGAAACTGGTAGATATGCCAAACTCCCCAAACTCTTCGCCCGGCGATTCAAGGCATCGGCAACTACATTGGCCTTGCTCGGATGATAGAGAATAGTAATAGCATAGTCCTTTAATAGCTCCAACCATCTTCTCTGACGCATGTTCAGGTCCTTCTGCTTAAGAAAGTGTTGTAGGATCGGATGATCAGTGTTAATCTTAGAAGGAACCCCATATAAATAATGACGCCAAATCTTCAAGGGTGAACAATGACAGCTAGCTCAAGATCATGGACAGGGTAATTCTTTTTGTGTACCTTCAGCTGTCGGGACGCGTATGCAATCACCCTACCGTCCTGCATCAATACTGCACCGAGTCCAACTCGTGAGGAATCATAATATACCATATAAGACCCCGAACCGGTAGGCAACATCAAGATAGGGGCCGAAGTCAAAGCTGTCTTGAGCTTTTGAAAGCTCGCCTCACACTCCTCTGTCCACTGAAAAGGGGCACCCTTTTGGGTCAATCTGGTCATAGGTGCTGCGATCGAAGAGAGCCCCTCTACAAAACGACGGTAATAACCTGCCAACCCAAGGAAGCTACGAATATCAGTAGCTAAGGAGGGTTTGGGCCAACTCTACACGGCCTCCACCTTTCCTCAGATCCACTCGAATACCCTTGCTCGACATCACGTGGCCTAGAAATGCCACTACACTCATCCAAAATTCACATTTAGAGAACTTTGCATATAATTGGTTCTCCCTCAGAGTCTGAAGAACTATCCTCAAGTGATGTTCGTGCTCTTCCCGGGTCCGGGAATATACCAAAATATCATCAATGAAAATAATCATGAACGAGTCCAGATATGGCCTGAATATACTATGCATCAAATTCATAAAAGCTGCTAGGGCATTAGTCAGCCCAAAAGACATAACGAGAAACTCGAAGTGACCATACCAAGTCCTGAAGGCAGTCTTCGGGATATTTGGCTCCCGAATCTTCTGCTGATGATAACCAGAGCACAAATCAATCTTGGAGAACTCCTGTGCACCCTGTACCTGGTCAAATAAGTCATCAATACGTGGCAAAGGAAACCGGTTATTCACTGTAACTTTTTTCAACTAGCGATAGTCAATACACAAAAGCACAGAACCGTCCTTTTTATTCACAAATAACACAGGAGCATCCCAAGGTGAAACACTGGGTCGAATGAAACCCTTACCCAACAACTCCTGTAACTGATCCTTCAACTCCTTCAACTCAGGAGGAGCCATATGGTACGGAGTAATAGAAATGGGCTGAGTGCCCGACAATAAGTCAATAACAAAATCAATATCTCGGTCGGGCGGCATGCTTGGGAGATAGGCTGGAAATACAGTAGAGAAATCACGTACCACTGGGACGGAATCAATAGAAGGAGGGTCAACACTGGCATCCCTCACAAAATCTAGATAAGCTGCACACCCCTTCTCAACCATATGCTAAGCTTTGAGAAAAGAAATAACACGGCTGGGGTGCGATCTAGAGTACCACTCAACTCAATACATGGAATGCCTGGCATAGCCAGCGTCACGGTCTTGGCGTGACAATCAAGAATAGCATAATGGGGGAACAACCAGTCCATGCCCAAAATAATATCAAAATCAACCATACCAAGCAACAACAGATCAACTCTGGTCTCAAAACCACAAATAGTGACCAAACACGACCAATACACATGGTCCACAACCAAAGAATCTCCCACCGGAGTAGAAAAATAAATGGGGGCACTCAAAGAATACCGAGGCACACCCAGATGTGAAGCAAAATAAGAGGACACATATGAAAAAGTAGAACCAGGATCGAATAGAATAGATGCCTCTCTGTGACTAACCAAGATAATACCTGTGATAACTGAATCAGAGGCAACAGCTGCAGCTCAATCAGGAATAGTATAAAATCTGGCCTGACCCCTCTCTCGAGGGCGGCCTCTGGCACCATGATCCCCCCTCTGGCTAGTTGGGCAGGTGTGGTGGCAGCTGGGGCTGAAACGATGGCCTGTTGACCCTGTGGACCACGCTGAGGCTGCGAAGTCTGTAGAGGCGCTCCTGTCCTATGCCTGGGGCACTCCCTAACCAAATGGCGAGTATCCCCGCACTCAAAGAAAGCTCTGGAAGGATGCGGTGGTTGTGACTGACCGGCCTCGCCCCCGCTGGACTGACCCTTGGAGGTACCCCGCGCAGGAGGTGCACTGGAAACTGGGGGAGCATAATAAGGCTCCTGAGGTGCTGGAAGAGCTAGAGTACTACCAGCTGCTGATAATGCGTAATGAACTCGACGACCGGAATAACCCTGCCAAAACGACCGGCTGCTGAATTACGGGCACTAGACTTCTTGGCCTCCCTCTCTCCTCGCTTTCTAGGGAACATACTCTCGATCCACCTGGCAATACTCACCGCCTGCTGATACGGTACATCTGTCTCTAGCTCTCTAGCCATGCTGGACCGGATCGGTGGAATAAGCCCCTCAATAAACCTCCGCACTCTCTCCCGGACCGTGGCTACCAAGGCCGGTGCATGCTTGGCTAAACGGGTGAAACTAATTGCATACTCTGATACTGTCATAGAGCCCTGACGCAACTGCTCAAACTACAATCGCCAAGAATCCCTAAGGCTCTGGGAACAAACTCCCTCAAAAACATATCAGAAAACTGCGTCCAGGTCAATGAGGCAGACTCATCTGGACTATCCAACTCATACGTGCGCCACCAATCATAAGCGGCCCCACGAAGCTGAAAAGTAGTGATGGAAACCCCGCTGGTCTCCACTATCCCCATAGTACGGAGGATACGATGACACTCCTCCAAAAAGTCCAATGCATCATTTGTAGCAAAACCGCTGAACACTGGAGGATCATATTTCTTGAACCTCTCTAATCTACGCTGCTCGTCCTCTGAGGCAGCTGGCCCACCTCCGGGCTGTACTGGGGTGGCATGAGGCATAGTAATAATCTCTGGAACCTGCCCCACGGGCACTCGCTGCTTAGATGTAACGGCTGCAAGAGTTAGGGCTCCTCCCCCGGCCTGAGATGTAGCTGCAGTGAGAGGAAGCAACCCTACCTGAGCTAAAGTAGTATACATGCTCATGAACTAGGACAGGGTCTCCTGGAGTGCTAGAGTAGTAGCAGATGTAGTCGGTGTACCAGATGCATGCGCTCCAACCTGATCCACCGGTGGTGCCTCAGCGGCAGCGCGTGCGGGTGTTGTGGCTACACCACGAGCACGTCCTCGACCTCTACCATGGCCCCGGCCTCTGGCGGCGCAGTAGGGGGCGTGTGTGCCTGATCCTCACGAGGAACACGTGTCCTCTCCATCTGTGAGAGAATAGAAAATAGAAGTTTAGATTTGGAGCCAAAATATCGCACGACAAGGAATCCAAAAGAAATGGAGAGTTTCCTAAACAATTACATAGCCTCTCGTAGATAAATACAGACGTCTCCATATCGATCAGCGAGACTCTAAATAACCAGTCTGTGTCCCGTGACTCCTATGAACCATGAGCTCTTATACGAACTTGTCACGACCCTAGTTCACCACTCGTGAACATGTCATGATGGCACCCAATCTTCGCGACTAGGTAAGCCTAACACGATGCAAAATGTACAACTATTATGAACAAAAGTTATTATAACAGCGGAATAATGCAAATGAGATGTAATAACTACCGCTCGGCACATACACTTCACAAAATACCAGAAGAAAACATACTATCAAGACCCGAAAACCCACGGGCAACACATACTAAGAAAGAGTACAACTGTGGCTTTATATATCAAGAATGTCTATACAACGGAAATAATGGAAATAATTGATATCACTAATGAGAATAGAAGGGGACTCTCCGAATTCGCGGACGTAGCAGATGATACCTCAAGTCTCCTGAAAGTGCTCCTAAATCACCTGTACTGTGTCTGATCTGATGTACCTGGATCTGCACAACAAAAGTGTGCAGAAGAGTAGTATGAGTACACCACGGCGGTACTCAGTAAGTGCCAAGCCTATCCTCGATAGAGTAGTGACGCGGAAGGTCAGGGCCCTACCGAGAAATAGTAACATAATGATAATAATAATATCGAGCAGTTCAAATAAGAATAAGACTGAAATAACAGCACTAAAGTAAATACTACAGACGTCTACAATTAAGCTAACAAAGAGTAACCAACATAACAAAAATACAAATCAACAAGTTCAGGATCTCCGGGAATTGAACCAGTAGTCCCTCTCTATATTCAACAACTCAGGATCTCCAGGAATTGAACCCGCAGTCCATACATAAGTATATCTGGGTCTCTGGGAATCGAACCTGCAGCCCTCGAATCTCCGAGAATTGAACCCGCAGTCTGTATCTCAGTATCTCGGGATCTCCGGGAATTGAACCTGCAGTCCGTATCTCAATAGCTCAAGATCTCCGAGAATTGAACCCAAAGTCCGTATCTCAATAACTCTAGGTCTCCGGGAATCAAACCCGCAGCCCTTGGATCTTCGAAAATTGAACCCGCGGTCCACAAATACAAACACAATCAATAAGAGGAAAAATACAGAGAAATATGAAATACATAGCTACAATTTACACCAAAAGCAGTATCAACAAGTTCCAGGATATTCAATTAAGACAAGTAAGGCACTTGGACAGATAATTCTATCTAATCATGCTTCTCTAACTCACACCAGATAAATCTCAAAATTGAATCAATTAAATAACAAGGATATCACGATTTGAACAGTTCAAGTAAGGTGGTTTTTTTCAATAATCTGCACAAGTACACGCCCGTCACCTCGCATACAAGGCATTTAAATCAACACATAATATCCTAGGGGAGAAGGTTTCCCCCACGCAAGGTTAGACAAGTCACTTACCTCAATTCCGGTACAAAACCGCTAAGAAACGACTCTCTTGCCACGAGTATCCGACTCCGAGTGGCCCTAATCTAGTCAAACCAATTACATAGTGTAAATAACATCACAAGTAACTAATTAAAATGATAAAACTACAGCTACGGCGCAAAAGTGGGTGAAATGACCAAAATACCCCTGCAGCCATCGACTTAGAATCAAAATATTTTTACGTTTTCAGAACCCTCGTACTCTCACGAATCTAACCAAATAAAAATCTCCCAAACCAGAGGTCAAATGCCCCCTCAAAACCCAATAATTTGGTATATGAACTTTCATCCAATTTCACATTAAAAACTGAAATTAAAAGGTAAATTTAAGAGGAGATTCGTGGAAATTGATCAAAATCGAGTGAGAAACACTTACCCAAATTGCCCAGGTGAAAATCCCTTCAAATATTGCCAAGAACCGAGCTCTAGAAGTCAAAATGTGATAAAATGAAGGAACCCTCGAAATTTGGAATTAATTTGTCCGCCCACGCAATTTCTTCATCGCGATCGCGTAAGAAGTATCGTGATCGCGTTGAGTAATTTGAGAAGACCCAAAAAATGTTCATTGCGAAAGTGATGTTAAGGATACGAACGCAGAGAGGAAAGGACCAACGCATCACGATCGCGTAACAATGGGTGCGATCGCGATTAAGAATTATCCAGGGTCCTGAGATTGCCTTACGCGAACACGTGATCAAGAATGTGATCGCGTAGTGAGGAGATTTATACCATCGCGATCGCGTAGGACTTCATGCGATCGCGAAGAAGAAATTGACAAAGCATCGTGATCGCGGGAGTACCTTCGCGATCGCGTAGAAGGGTAGCAGAGACAGCAGTTGCAGCAGTCCAAAATGGGGGAAAAAGAACCCGTAGCCCACTCGAAACTCACCCGAGGCCCCCGGGACCACAAAGAAAACCACCAACCTACCCCAAAACATGATACGAACTTATTCCGATCATAAAAACACACCCTTGAACACGAAAATCATCGAATCAAAGCGAATTCAGGCATAAGTTTCATCTAAAACTTCTGAAACCTACATGCTATCAAAACCCCGACCAAACGATGTCCGAATGAGCTGAAAATTTGCAGACATATCCAAAATCACCTAACGAAGCTACTGCAACTATCAGAATTCCATTGCAAATCCCGGAGCAAAATCTCACCTATCGATCGGATTTCTAAAAATTTCAAACTTCGGCATTTCAAGCCTAATTGAGCTACAGACCTCCAAAATACATTCTGAACGCGCTCCCAACCCCGACATCACCTAATAGAGCTAATGGAACCATCAGATTTCTGTTCCGAGGTCGTCTTAACATTGTTTCGAATACGGTCCATTTTTCAACTATAAAGCTCTCATTTAGGGACTAAGTGTCCCAAAACACTCCAAATTCTTAAACCGAACCTCCCGGCAAACTACAATAGCAGAAATGAACTTAGGGGAACAGTTAAATTGGGGATCGAGGCGTAAATTTAAAAATCGACCAGTCGGATCGTTACAATCGCTTATATTGTTATAAATGGAAAAAATATAATATTTTTATACATGTTCCAACCTATATTGAAATTTTATAATTATTTACCATTTTTACGAAAGCGAACGTCATTTAAAAATATGTTTTCGCATCACATCACATGAAATGCACCCAGATCCTCGATAAATTCTTGTTCGACATTTTGGAAATTGAATTTGGGTCGCATGAAATCTACACCCATATTTAGGAAGGTAAGATTATTGAAATTCGAGCCCAAAGCAACTAACACGTTATTATTTTGGGGAAGGCCGTGAAATTCGCTAAACGGCCCCTCCCGAATTCTAAGCAATTGAATATAATATTTATTCGAGCGCCCCGTAAGTTTTTTATATTTTTATTTGGCGAGGCTCGTCTCATTTCTATTAAAGGCCAATCCTAGAGTGACTACGATTTTCTACTCAACCTCTTGTCTCTAATGATAAAAGAAATATCCTAATTGATAAATGAGATGGATTATACTATGTTAAACTATATATTGTAATCTTAAATATGGCCTCAAATCAGTGAGCCAAATATTTGGCCCATGAACAAATAGTTGGGCTTCGACTCCAGCCGAAATTGGACAAGGTTTGTCAAGCTGTATCGAATCCTTGGGGCCATTAAAAAACCGGATAATCCTGCTAGAAAATGGGCCGTCCATTTGAGTCCAAGGCCCAAAATCTTATCAGTAAACCAATATACGAATCGATTGAATTAGGGCTAGTGTGTGTCTATTAATATTGAGAAAACTACCCTCTATAGCCCCTCAAAATGTTAATAGCCCATGTTTTTTCCTACTTACAAAAAATGGCCCATCAGCCCAAATATATTGCATATTATATCCGAAAGGATTAGTATGACAACATAAGCACTTGTAGCCCAATGGATTGAGCGCTTGTTTCCTAAGCTGAAGGTTGTAGGTTCGACCCTTGCTTGGCGCGATAGAGTAACTTTTTTTTGCAATGTATAAGTATTGTTTCCTAAGTTTGATAGTGTATCCTTGATGTATATTGAGGTATAATCTGTCTGGACAATGTATCAAAATTGTATATCGAATGTACTTGTGTATATATTTGTATACCCCAAATGTATTTTTTATCGTGAATGTATAATTTGTCTGAACAATGTATCAAAATTGTATATAATATCTATTTTCAAATATGTTAATATAGTGTATATAAATTATATACAATTTTATATGTGTAATGTGTGCACACTGTGTATTTAAACTGTATCATGTATTTTTCTATAATGACAGTCTTTTTTGTAAATATTTTGTATAGTTACATCTATTTTGTATATTTTTTGTATAGTGACAGTGTATTTGTATATCTTTTGTGTAGTGATAGTCTATTTGTATATTTTTTGTATAGTGACAGTCTATTTTATGTAGTGACACTCTATTTTGTATATTTTTGTATTATAACAGTCTATTTTGTATAGTGACACTCTATTTTTGTGATGATCCAAAGGGTCATCACCTATTTTAATTGAATTATGTGTCTCCAACGTGTATAGACTATTGTATAATGTATAAAAGTGTATACATATTATTCTTTTACCCTAACTTTATCTATCCAACATGTGTAGACTATTTTATATAAAAATTTATATTTAAGAACCTGCTGACATTTCTATTAAAACAAAAATCAAAGAATGGTAATGAACAAAATAATAGGTCAACCTCACAAATAGATTAAAGTAATTCAATTGAATCATAACTCACAATACTCGTGTTACTTTAATTAGTTTTTTTACTTAAATTTTTTGCTATTCTTTTAGTTTCTATTAAACAAGCATAAATTTCTTCTTTCTAATAGTAAGTGTTAGTAAATTTAAGGACCTCATTATTCGTAATATGAATAACTGGGTATCTCTATGATGAATATTTAAAAAGTATTTTATACCTTTTAATTTTTTTTCCATAATATAGTAGACTCATTCAAAAATCAAAATGGTCAAACTTGACCTTAAAAAGCAAAATGTGATACTTATTCAGATTGGAGGAATATAAAGACGAAGCCTTTAAAAGAAAAAAGGAGAGAGAGAGAGAGAGAGAGAGTTAATTTCACCATAAGTTGGTGCTTTTGGTTTTAGTTATATGAAATTTTCAGTTCATTTCTCAAGTTCTTTAGTTATTAAGAAAGAAGTGATATCGACTTTGAAATAGCTTTCAGTTGTCTGCTAAATCCTACAAATCAAATGGAGTTAAATAAGAAAATTTATTTATTTTTAAAGATTTCATAATTTATGGTGGAGAAATAATGTAGAGTAGTAGATGGGAATATATTAAAAACTCTACTTTGAAACTTGAAGAGTTGATCAAATGGGTCAGCGCGTTTTTTTGGTGTGTAGCCAGTGTAATAAGTTTTCGGCTATAACTTGCAATCAAATATAATGGGCTAGCGGCCGTCTTAAGTTAGTTCTGAACGGCCACAAATGAAGTTTTCTCATTAATATTGACACAAACATCCCAACGACTTGTAACAAGGAGAAGCAATACTTGTTTACTGATTTTTATCGAGTTTTCAGGTGCTAATAAGGTGCAACACAAATAAAATTAGCATTGATTTTATTAACATTCAACATGCTGATTACTTTCAAATTGGTTTCACCTATCAACTAGTTTAACACTCAAACAATATATGCATTTAGAAATGAGTTACTGCAATTAAAGGTGAAATTATTTCCTGTTTCAAATGACCTTCTTACTCCTATAACCAGACTGCACAGATTGAGATATAATTTAATCAGAACCAATGACCGATTTTCAGCCCGAGTTATTATTTAATTTGACAGGTTTACATAGAATACATAGATCGAATTGACTAACAAATACTACCACTTCATCTTTAACCATCCAACTAATTACCAAACATGAGATTCATAAGTTGATTAACATTCTACTGCCAAAGTATAATTAGAAAAGTTCATATCGAGTTATTTCAGTTCAAGTTACACAGTCCAGTCCTACTACAAAAGCCCATAAGATGCTAAAGAGTGAATTGATAAACTTGCAGTCAGTTATATGCTCAGTAATCCAAAACATGCTTAGAAGTTTTATTTGACATCAAATTAAAGCAAACAAAGAGGAAATACAACAGGCAAGGTTTGCTAGCACTTCATTTCACTTCAAATTATCCGAGAGACACAAATGTGTACCGGATATTAGACAGAAATGAGAGAGGCGAGGTTAGTTCAAAAAAATAACAACCCACAGCAAGAGAAATCACTTTTCAGCAATTCAAATAGACGAGTGGTTCAAGATGAAATCTGGAAACGTAGGAATGCCAAATCCAAATAGAACTTAACCAACAAACCCAAATCAGCTTGAATCAACTTTGAATAACTTTACCCAGAATTACCACAACACCTTCAGCAAACTCATATTTCAACCATAAAATAGGTTAAACAAATCCAAAATTGCGGGAAACAACACTAGCAACCCCATTGTAGTTTCAAAACCCAAATGTTGAACTAAAGCTGAAAAATCAGCAATTGAAGGAGAAACTTGCTTTAATCATCTAATGGAACAGTAATTTTTTTTTGAGTTTTTATTAGATTTTCAATTGTTTTTGGTTTTTGGAGTTTGAATTTTAAATTTCAAACTTATATCTAAATATTAGAAAGAGAGAGAGAGAGCTATTAGAGGGAGTTTTTGATAGCTAAAACTTTTAAATTTTTTGGGGGTATCCCCTGTAAATGAAGGCATTGGGGTTGCCTTTTATTGGCAATAAAAGGGGTAGAATGTTCTGGAAGCATCCTCCCATTTTTTCCCCTTTTTTAATTTCAGATTTCATCTATTAGGCCTTCATTTTTTACTTCTTTTCCAAGTTACTACTTTAAAAAAATGGAAACTTACACTAAAACCCCCTTTTAAAAGTCCCTAGGGTATTATTTAGCTATGAAATTCCTATGTTACTGTTGTTTGGGTCTTGAAATTACTATCCTTAACAAACTGGGCCATTTTTAATGCCCAAAATACCCTTGAAACCCCCCTAAAATTACAAACCAAACAAACCCTCTACTTGAGTTAAAAACAAACTATAGTTAATCCTAGTGAATCAAAATCTGCTATAACCAATCAACAAGCCTAATTAATTTAAAAGTGAACACTAAATTGAAACACAATTAAACTAAACTAAATAAACTAGCAGAAATGTTAATTCAATCATACAAAAATCAAACAACACCCAAAACTAAAAGGAAACAAATCGGATGGCAAAGCTAATTTACACTTGAATCAAAAATAAAATCGAACTACATTTCGATTTGAATCCATCAAAACCAATTATCAACATTACTATAATTCAGAAGCAATTAAGAATTAAATCGAACAGAAACTTAATACATTAGTATCAAATTTACTGAGATTTAACAATCAACAACGAGACTTAAACCAAAATTAACCTAGAGTGATCAAGAAATTTCAGAAAAGAAGGAGAAAAAAACAAACACAAAACTTAGCAACAAAACATGCATAGAGGAACAAGAACAAAGAAGAAAATAAAATGAAAGACGACGTACCTTTGATTTTGGCCCAGACTCAAATCAGGTCACATTTAGAGCCATTCGGACCAAAACAATCTTTAATAATGTGTTTTCAGTAAGAAAACACACGATTAAAAGCAGTCGTAGCGCCAAATCACAGAAATCTTGACTTTGAAGAATTAGGGTTCTTGGCTATATTTCAATCTGAAATTTGAGATAGCCTAGTAAGATTCGAGGGAACCTGGTTGGAGATTAGGGATGAGGAAATCGAGAAGATGATTGGTGTTAATTTGGTCGGATTTGGATGAGTTTGTGTTTTGACCGAAATTTTGATCCAATATTCGAGAAAATCAATTATGATTCGAGGGATAAGGTCTTGGGGGTTGGAAAGAGGAGAAAACTGAGATGTGTGGTGAAATTTTGGGAGAATTTGGGGCTTCACCACTGGTGGCGGCGATTTGCGGCCGGCGGAAGCACGACGGAGATATGCTAGTTATACACCGGTGGTCGGAGGTCAGGCGGGGTACGAGGATGGAGGGTTTGGTCTCTAAAATTTTAACGTGTATTATTACACTTTTATTTAAATGAGAGGTTCAATGGGGGCCGTTGGATGGTGGAGATGAGCGGCCCAGATCAAACGATGCCAAACGATGTCTTTTCATTTTACTGGGGGGCAGACCGGATTTATGATTGACTGGGATTGGGGAAATGGATACTAGGAGGGGTTGAGGGGGAAATCGTTTGGGCCAGACCAACTTGGACCAATTTTATGGCCTGATTCAATTATTCACTCTCTTTTTTATTAATTTTCTTTTCCTTTTTGTTTAATTGTTTTGTATTTTACTTGTTATTATTATTTTGTTTGTATTTTATTTATTATTATTTTTGATTTTCTGATTTCATTATGTACAATAAAAGTAAAAGACCCAAATCAAATCTAAAATTATACTAATTAATTTTCAAAATTAACTAATTCTTAACTTAAAAGAAAATTAAACTAAAAGTGTAATATGTAGAATTAAAAATGGTAAAAGGACTAATTTTGTTATTTATTTTCATATTTTAGTAATATTAAAAAATATAAAAGCGAATTCTAAACGCAAACATACTATATTTATACTTTCTATGAATTATAGCAGCTAAAAATACACACAAAAATGCAAACAAGACATAAAATCATGCAATTAATTCCTATAAATTCAAATAATAAAAGAAAAATTCTAATTCTAATGAAGTTATAGGAGTAAATTAAACGTGGCACAGCTACCCCTCTTTGCTTGAAGACACGAAGGGTTTTCGAGCAAAGATGAAAGAGCACCATGAAGGATTTTTGCCACTCAACACTTCATGAGAAGCATTTTGAAAACCATCTGACCGAACCCTATTTCGGAGGTTGCCTACATATCCTTGGCTATAAAGGAATCAAGTCAGTGTAGTTCTAGAAGGTTTGGTAGTTGGGACTACCAAGAGTTGTGAATTTTACTGCTGATGCTGCTACTACTGCTTGCTGGCCTCCTTATTACACCAAAAGAAAAATCAAAGCTAAGTTAGCTATGCCTAACAACTATGAGTTACAATATTCCTATTTAAAATTTCCTTGAACTTGATCTTGAGTCCTGGCTGATATTGCTGTGGACTCCGATCTGAATCTTGATGCTCGTAAGTTGTAGGTGTTTACTTCTTCATGCAACATTGGCTCAAGACAGGATCAGCGGAGCTTATGACTTTAATCAGATTTTGAGCCATCCGCGCCCTTGCTTGCTTCGCATTTAAGTTCACTTTTTTTTTTGTTTTTTTCTTTTTTCTTGATTCTAGATTGACACTCATTCTATTGGTCATCTCGTACCTCGTGTCTTAAGATCGACCTGCTTAAGATACCAAAACCAACAAACAAACGAAATTTTTCTGCCCCAGTTTTCACTGGGAAAATTTTGTGAGTTAGTTGTGGCACATATCTAAGCAATAAAATCAGGGTTGTGTAGGGAGATCCTTGATTTTTTGGCCGGGATTTGGAAAGAAAAAGCTCCACGATTTTTGGCCGGGAGATCCTCGGTTTTGGGGGGGATTTGGATAGAAAAGGCTCCATAATTTTTCGGCCAAGAGATCCTCGGTTTTTTGGCCGGAATTTGGAAATAAAAAGCTCCACGGTTTTTTGGCTGGGAGATCCTCAATTTTTTGGCCGGGATTTGGAAAGAAAAGCTCCATTGTTTTTTGGCCGGGAGATTCTGGATGTTTGGCCGGGATTTGGAAAGAAAAAGCTCCACGATTTTTTGGCCGGGAGATCCTCGTTTTTTTGGCGGGCTTTGGAAAGAAAAAGCTCTACGAGTTTTTGACCGTGATTTGGAAAGAAAAATCTCCATGGTTTTTGGCAGGGAGAGCCTCGGCTTTTTGGCCGAGATTTGGAAAGAAAAAGCTCCACGGTTTTTGGCCAGGATTTGAAAAGCAAAAAGTCCACAGTTTTTTGGCCAGGAGATCCTAGGTTTTTTGACTGGGTTTTGGAAAGAAAAAGCTCCTCGTTTTTTTGGCCAGGAGATCCTCAGTTTTTTGGCCGGGATTTTTAAATAAAAAGCTTATCGGTTTTTAGCCGGGAGATCCTTGATTTTTGGTCGGAATTTTGAAAGAAAAACCTCATCGATTTTTTTGCCGGGAGATCTAAGGAATGAGATCCTATGCTACTATGATTTGTTTCTCTTTTGGGGTTTTCATTTTCATTTTTTTTCTTCTTCCCTTCTTCTTCTTTTATATTTTCCTTTTGATTTAGTAATACTCATGAAAGAATTTTTGGAAAACTTCCTTTTTGGTCGCTTTCCCGCTGCAAAGTTATTTCAGCACTTGCGCATTTCATTTGTTTTATGGCCACACCTGCTTCTTTCATGGTTGCTTTGAATGGAACCTATTTTCAACAAAGAACAATTTATTAGTTGGAAAAGGTGGTCTTGGGTATGTATTAATGCATCACGGAAAGTCATAGCCTACGCGTCGAGACAACTCAAGGCTCGCGAGAAGAATTATCTGACTCACGATCTTGAATTAGTAGCTGTGGTGTTTGCGCTTAAGATCTGGCGCCATTATTTGAATAGGGGTATATGTTGACTTTTTACAGATCAAAAGAACCTCCAGTACATCTTCACTCAAAGAGAATTAAATCTATGTCTGAGAAGGTGGCTCGAATTACACAAATATTATGATGTTGATATCCTCTATCATCCGAGTAAAGAAAATGTTGTAGTCGATGCTCTTAGTCAGTGTTCTATGGGAAGCTTAGCTCATGTAGAGACAAAAAAACGAACTATGATAGTGGAAGTCCACCGTTTAGCAAATCCAGGAGTTTGACTTTTGGACTACGAAGATGGTGGCGTTGTTCTCGTGAACAGGGTTGAATCCTCCTTAGTAGCCAAAGAAAAAGAAAAATAGTTTAGTGTTCCTTACTTATTGCAGCCGAAGAAAGGAATTCACAAACATAAGACTATCGCTTTTGAACAAGGGGAAGATAATGGTACTTTGAGATACAGAGGCAGACTCTGCGTTGAAGATGTAGATAGGCTCAGAGAACGGATTATGTCAGAAGTACACAATTCCAGGTATTTTATTCACCCATGTTCCACAAAGATGTATCATGATCTTAAGGAGCTTTATTGGTGGAACGATATGAAAAAAATATTTCAGAAATTATTAGCAGGTAAAAGTCGAACAATGGAGACCTGGCGGTTTAACTCAAAATATAGAAATTCCCAATTAGAAATGGGAGATGATAAACATAGACTTCATAACAGGTCTACATCGCTTGTTCCGGAAGCATGAATCGATTTGGGTGATTGTAAACTGACTTAATGTGATGACCCGGCCCGTCATCATGTGATTTATCACCCCATTTTCCATGTTATATGCTTGTTCATGTTTCAATATGTGTGTTTGGTGAGTTTGAGTCAATTCAGATCGAGTTTGGTTGGAAATGAGACAAATAGTCTCTTAGAAGAAGGCATAATTGAAAAAAGTCAACCGAATAATAACTTGCGAGTTAGAGAGCTCGGAATCGCATTCTGATGATTCGGTTAGCTTTGGGAGGTCATTTTTCGCTTAGGAGAGTGATCGGAATTGAATTTGGAGGTCCGGTGTAGTTCTAGGCTTGAATTGGCTAAGGTTGAATTTTGGCGAAATCTGAATGGTAGGCGAGATTTAGATCCGGGGCTCGGAAGGAAATTTCGAGAGTTGCAGTAGCTCCATTGGATGATTTTGGATATTTATGCAAAATTTCATGTCATTCGAAGGTGGTTAGGTCAGGTTTTAGATCGAATATTGGTTTCGGAAGTTTTTATGAAAAGAAGGCTTAAATCCGTGAGAAATTGTGATTTTTATGTTTAATATGGTGTTTTTATGTTGTGAGCAAGTTTGAATGAGGTAATATGAGGTATTTGTGCTTTCGGTTGGGGTTCCGGGGGCCTCGGGATGTTTTTAGAGGGTCGATCGGATGAATTGTTCATATTTTTGACTGGTGGTGTGATCTGCAGCAGGGATTTCGCTCCTGCGGATGGGGAACCGCAGAAGTGGCTCCGCAGGAGCGACCCAGTGGTTGCAGATGTGATCAAGGTGTGGCTGGGGAAAAATCACAGAAGCAGTAAGGATGTCGCAGGGGCGGGCTCGCAGAAGCAAAGCTTGGTTGATTGGGCTATTCCGCAGAAGCGAAGAAGGGTCCGCAGAAGCAGTCTCGTGGGTGCAAAAACTGGACCGCAGAAGCGATCCTCTCCATTTATTGAAAGGTCACAGAAGCTACCATTTAACCGCAGAAGCGGTATCGCTTAAGCGATGAATGATCCGCAGAAGCGGAAATCGCGTCTAGGATAAAGAAAACATAAGGGTGAAATTTCATAAGTCATAAAAACATTTAGGGCTTAATTCTAAGACACGGCTTGGGCGATTTTGAGGAGAAAAATCGAGAGGGTTCTTCAGGTAATCAACTATGGACTCAATTTGTGATTTTACATGGATAAATTATGAATTTAACACTTGAAACTGGAGGTATGGGGGTGTATTAATCGAGGTTTTTGCTCTAAGCATGGGATATTGAAATTCATCGATTTGAATAGGCAAGCGGAGTCCGATTTTGATAAACTTTATATGCATGGACTCGTGTAAAGATAAGGATTCGCAAAATGTAACTTTTGTAATTTTTCGAGAAGCGTACCAAGAGTCGGATTTTGGAAACTTTGTGGATTTTGGTGTAAATTGAGTTATTTCGACTGGGTTGTGTTTATTTAGCCTATTTTGATATATTCTTATTGATTTTGATCAGATTTGGCATCCCAGGAGATTGATTTGCGAGGCAAGCGCAAGGCGAGCTGGGACTTTTGCCGATTCGAGGTGAGTGGTGGTAATAAATAATGTACTGAGGGTTTGAAACCCCGTACTTGCACTATACAGTGCTATGTTGAGATGAAACACGCGTCATGTGACGAGCGTGGTGGTATTGTGACTTGGGGATTTGGACTTGGTCCTTCCCGACTGATAGTTTACTATGTATAATGACTGAGATTGCGCTTATATCAGTGTAATTTGGGCTAGTAGCCGTGTTTGGGGCCTTGTGCCGATCTGTAGAGTATTAGGAAAGCCTATAGAGATAAGTGACCCTTATATCATGTGGGATACATACACTAAGCCGTATTCATAGCTGGATAGCATATCATGAGCCAGTACTAGGTGTGTACTCTGAGTGAGACTACTTGAGGGGGGGATACGCTGTTCTAGCTGAGTGGGCCCGAGAGGCCAAGTCAAGATTGACTAAGATGTGGGCGAGGACCCGCTGTGAGGTATTAACTATATATATATTGGATCGGGCTGCACGTTGCAACACTATATATAATGGATCGGGCTGCATGCCACAGCACTATATATTTTGGATCGGGCTGCACGCAGCAATACTATATATATTGGATCGGGCTGCACACCGCAACATTATATATAATGGATCGGGTTGCACGCTGCAGCACTATATATATTGGATCGGGCTGCACGCCGCAACACTATATATATTGGATCGGGCTGCACGTCGCAGCATTATATATATTGGATCGGGCTACACGTCGTAGCGCTATATATATTGGATCGGGCTGCACGCCGCAGCACTATATATATTGGATCGGGCTGCACGCCGCAGCGCTATATATATTGGATCGGGCTGCACACCGCAGCGCTATATATATTGGATCGAGATGCACGCTGCATTACTATATATATTGGATCGGCCTGCACGCGGCAGCGATATATATATTGGATCGAGCAACAACTTCTGTACCTTTGTAAGATAGGAGTAAGGTCTGCTTACACATTACCCTCTCCAGACTCCACGTATATATATATATATATATACAATATATATTTGTTAACCTAGTTGAGCCTATAAGCCTATTCTTCGATAACCACGGTGTGAATCTTAACCGACTATTTGAATAACTTCTTTCTGCTCCCTAAGCACTTGAAGGTTATTGAGAGTATGTGAAAATAAAGTGTGGGGTGATGGTTTGGTTTACAAAGTGGAACCATGGAATTTGAAAAAGGTGCGAATGTGAAGCATATAAAGAGAAGCACCACACACGCACACACACACACACACACACACACACACACACACACACACATATATATATATATATATATATATATATATATATATATATATATATATATATATATATATATATATATATATATATATATATATATATATATATATATATATATATATACATATATATATATATATATATACACCACAACAGTATGAGTGAGGATCGGGCTACATGCCACAGCATGACTAGGTCAGTGTGGGATCACTGTGAGACAATTATGGACTGGAATTGGACTTATCACTATAGAGATGACTTACATGTGAGGTTATTCTTAGAATTGTTTAGTGGTAGTACACGTGTTCTTATTTTTGGTTATTATTTGTTATTATTACTCACTGAGTTGAAAGATACTTACCCCACTCCCCTGCACTTTATGTGCTGATATAGGTGTTCAAGAGGGTAGTTGAGCTACCACAGCTGCTACATTTCTGTTATTCCGAGGAGACTTTGAGATAGGTGCCGGCGTCCGCAAGACCTGATCTCTCCCTCTCTATCATTTTGTCATTTACTATTCTGCCTAGACTTGGATTGTATAGGATTTTTCTATCTGTTAGAGGCTCAAACTTGTGACACCGCGATTGTTGGGCTTTATTTCATGTATTTATTTTCCGCAGTTGTTGTCTCTTTTATGAATTAAGCTATTAACTTCAATGAATCAGTATAAATTAATAAATAGGTTGGTGATTTGGAAATCATGGTCGGGCTTGCCTAGCAATGTGTTGGGCGCCATCACGACTGGGGTTTGGGTCGTGACAAGTTGGTATCAGAGCCTAGGTTAACAGTTATCGCGAGTCATGTGCCGGTTTAAGAGAATCTCGTGGATCGGTATGGGGATGCCTGTGCTTATCCTCGGGAGGTGCAAACCTTTTAGGAAAGCTTCAAATTCTTGAAATTCTTGTCGTGTGATTTTGTTGATCCAAAACTGAACTTTGATATTCTATTCTCTCGCAGATGGCGAGAACTCACGCTTCAGGACGAGGCAGAAGACCGCCATTGCCACCTGTTAGAGGCCGTGGATGCGGCCGTGGTCGTGGTAGGGGTAGGGCGGCTGAGACAGTGCTAATTGACCCACCCGTTGTTCCTATTCCAGATCAACCTCCAGTTGCTGAGGTCCCAGCAGCACCAGTTCAGGCACCGGCTGTGCCCATTGTTATTCCGGGTCTATAGGAGACCCTAGCTCAGATATTGACGGTTTGCACTGTTCTGGCAGTTTCAGTTTCATTCTCCACTGCAGCAGCTACATCCGGGACCGGGGGTGGTCATCAGACCCCCACAGCTCGCACTCCAGAGCAGGTAGTGCAGGGCTTTCAGACACTTGAGGCTCCACCAGTCCAGCCAATGGTCCCAATACAGCCAGCTGTTCAGATTCAGGGGGACATGGTCCCAGTTATGGCCAACGACGAGCATCGTCGTCTTGAGAGATTCAGTAAATTATCTCCTCCTATTTTCAGTTTTACTCCGGGCGAGGATGCCCAAGGTTTTCTGGACAAGTGCCAACGGATGCTCCGTACAGTAGGGATCTTGGAGTCCAGCGGTGTATCCTTTACTACCTTCCAGTTTCAGGGAGCAGCCTTCGCCTGGTGGGAGGCCTACGAGCGCCGAAGGCCAGTAGGGGCAGCACCATTATCACGGAGAGAGTTCTTCACTATGTTCTTGGAGAAGTGGATACCTCGATCTCAGAGGGAGGATATGCGTAGGCAGTTTGAGGGGCTTCGCCAGGGAGACATGTCAGTGTCAGAGTATGAGGTCAGATTCACATAGTTATCTAGATATGCATCGTGGTTAATTCCTACTGACCAGGAGAGGATCAGATGTTTTGTTGATGGCCTTATTTATCCTATCCGTATTTTGATATCCCGAGAGAGGGTTCTGAGTCACTCTTCTAAGGATGCTGTTGATATCGCTCGCGACAGGAGGGAGCGAGAAGAGAGGGAGGCCAAGAGGCCTCGAAGATCAACTAGTTCTAGTGGCACTCAGACCAGAGGCCAGGGTTAGCAGAGCCGAGGTTGCTCTTTCAGGTCTTCACAGCCGGCCCGCTCAGATCATCGTGGGTCGTCTTCCGGCCAAGGTTATCAGGGTTCGCACCAGGGCCAGCCATCTCTCAGCGCTATGCCATCATAGAGTTCATCAAAGGCCCCATCGGTCCAGGGTTCTTCCAGACCTAGTTCATCTGCTGGACACTCCGGTGCGAGGGGTTCTCATCAGTCTCATCCCCCAGCACCTGGGAGTTACTTCAAGTGCGGAGAGTTTGGGAACATCCGCAGAAAGTGTCCCCATTTTGTTCCCAAGCCATATCAGCAGAGGGGCAGCCCTCATCTTCTGGTCCTTCTACTTCAGCATCCGCCCCGCTAGTTAGGGGTGATGGTCAGGCAGCTAGGGGTCGCCCTCGAGGGGGAGGTCGATCGGGTGGTCAGGCTAGATGCTATGCTCTTTAGGGTCGTTCTGATGCAGTTGCTTCTGATGTTGTCATTATAGGTATTATTTCAGTCTGCCACAAATATGCCTCAGTTTTGTTCGGTCCTGGTTCTACTTATTCTTATGTGTCTACATATTTTGCTCCTCATTTGGGGCACGACCCGAGGGTGTCTTGCATTTCCCGTGCATGTATCTACCCCGGTGGGTGATACTATTGTTGTAGACCATGTGTACCGGTCCTGTCTAGTCACTATTGGGGGTCTGGAGACCTGAGTAGACCTATTGCATCTGAGCATGATTGATTTTGATGTTATCTTGGGCATGGATTGGCTATCTCTGTGTCATGCTATTCTGGACTGTCATGCCAAGATAGTCACTTTGGCTATGCCGGACATTCAGAGGATCGAGTGGCGAGGTACGGCTGATTATGTACCCAGTAGGGTAATATCTTTCCTCAAGGCCCAACGGATGGTTGGGAAAGGATGTATTTCTTATTTGGCATTTTTGCGGGAGGTCGGAGTTGAGACTCCCAGTATTGATTTTGTTCCCATTGTGCGGGACTTTCTTGATGTATTCCCCTCGGACCTGCCGGGCATGCCGCCAGACAAGGACATTGATTTTGGGATTGATTTGGTGCCAGGCACTCAGCCTATTTCTATTACTCCATATCGTATAGCACCAGCTGAGCTGAAAGAATTGAAGTAGCAGCTCGAGGAGCTCCTAGATAAGGGGTTCATTCAGCCGAGTGTGTCACCGTGGGGTGCACCGATCTTGTTTATTAAGAAGAAAGATGGCTCAATGAGGATGTGTATTGACTATAGACTGCTGAACAGGGTAACAGTGAAGAAAAAATATCCTCTACCTCGCATTGACAATTTATTTGATCAGCTCCAGAAGCTAGGGTATTCTCGTAGATTGATCTTCGTTCAGGCTATCACCAGCTGAAGATTAGATAGTCTGATATTACTAAGACAGCCTTCAGGACGAGGTATGTGTACTATGAGTTTCTTGTGATGTCTTTTGGGCTAACCAATGCCCCAGCCGCGTTCATGCATCTAATGAATAGTGTATTCCGACCATATTTGGACTCTTCCATGATCGTGTTCATAGATGATATCCTGGTGTACTCTCGCAGTCAGGAGGAGCATGCCCAACACCTTAGAGTTGTATTATAGGGGTTGCGGGAGGAGAAGTTGTATGCCAAGTTCTCCAAGTGTGAGTTCTATCTCGTGTCCGTGGCATTTTTGGGGCACGTGGTGTCCAGTGATGGTATTCAGGTGGATCCGAAGAAGATAGAGGCGGTACAGAGTTGTCCTAGATCGACCTCAACTACTGAGATTCGTAGTTTCCTGGGATTGGCAAGGTATTACCGCTGATTTGTTCAGGGATTCTCTTTTATTGCTTCACCCTTGACTAGATTTACTTAGAAGGGTGCTCCTTTTGTATGGTCCGAGGAGTGTGAGGAGAGCTTTCAGAAGCTCAAGACAGCATTGACTACAGCACCAGTCTTGATACTGCCGTTAGCTTCAGATCTTTATACTGTGTATTGTGATACCTCAGGAGTCGGCATTAGTTTTGTGTTGATGTAGGAGGGTAGGGTCATTGCTTATGCTTCTCGCCAGTTGAAGCCCCATGAGAATAAATACCATGTACATGATTTGGAGCTAGCAGCCATTGTTCACGCTCTGAAGATTTGGAAACATTACCTATATGGTGTTTCTAGTGAGGTGTATACCGATCATCGTAGTCATTAGCATCTGTTCAAACAGAAGGACCTTAATTTGAGAAGCGGAGGTGGTTGGAGTTGCTTAAGGACTATGACATCACGATATTGTATCATCCAGGAAAGGCTAATGTTGTGGCCGATGCTTTGAGGCGAAAGATGGTCAGTATGGGCAGCTTGGCTTATATTCCAGTTGGGGAGAGGCCCTTTGCATATGTTGTTCAGGCTTTGGCCAATCGGCTAGTGAGATTGGACGTTTCTGAGCCGAGCCGAGTGTTGGCTTGTGTTGTTTCTCGGTCTTCTTAATATGATCGCATTAGAGAGCGTCATTTTGATGATCCACATTTGCTTGTCCTTAAGGACAGAGTTCTACACGATGATGCTAGAGATGTGACTATTGATAGTGATGGTGTTCTGAGGATGTAGGACCGTAACTGTATGCCTAATGTAGATGGCCTTCGAGAGTTGATATTAGAGGAGGCTCACAGCTCGCGGCACTCCATTCATCTAGGTGCCGCGAAGATGTACCAGGACTTGAGACAGCATTACTGGTGGAGGAAGATGAAGATGGATATTGTTAGGCATGTAGTTAGATGTCTCAACTGCCAGCAGGTCAAGTATGAGCATCAGAGACCGGGTGGTGTTCTTCAGCGTATGGTTATTCCTAAGTGGAAATGGGAGCGGATTAACATGGATTTTGTGACCGGGCTCCCTCGGACTTCAAGGAAGTTCGATTCAGTGTGGGTGATTGTTGATCGGCTGACCAAATCCATGCATTTCATTCCAGTATGTACTGCTTACTCATCAGAGCGGTTAGTGGTGATCTTTATTCGGGATATTGTCACATTGCATGGGGTCCTAGTGTCTATCATATCTGACAGAGGCACTCAGTTCACTTCTCAGTTCTGGAGGGCATTTCAGCGGGAGCTTGGTACGCGGGTTGAGTTGAGCACCGCATTTCATCCTCGGACAGACGGACAGTCTGAGCGCACTATTCAGATCTTGGAGGATATGCTGCATGCATGTGTGATTGATTTTGGAGGTTCATGGGATGAGTTTTTACCACTTGCAGAGTTTTCCTACAACAACAGTTATCAGTCGAGTATTCAGATAGCCCCGTATTAGGCATTGTATGGTAGACGGTGTAGATCTCCCGTGGGATGGTTTGAGCCTGGTCAGGATAGATTGATAGGGACTGAGTTAGTTTAGGATGCTTTGGATAGATATAAGTCAATTCAGGAGAGGCTTCGCACAACACAGTCATGCCAGAAGAGTTATGCAGACCGTAGGGTTCGAGAGTTGTCTTTCATGGTTGGTGATAGAGAATTGCTGAAGGTTTCACCCATGAGGGGTGTTATGTCGTTTGGGAAGAAAGGGAAACTGAGTCCTAGGTTCATTGGTCCTTTTGAGATACTTAGGAGGATTGGAGATATGGCATATGAGTTGGCTTTGCCACCCAGCTTGTCTAGTGTTCATCCAGTATTCCATATGTCTATGCTCTAGAAGTATGTCGGGGATCCATCTTATGTGTTGGACTTCAGTACGATTCAGCTTGACGGTGATCTATCTTATGATGTGGAGCCGGTGGCTATTCTGGGTAAACAGGTTCGAAAGTTGAGGTCCAAGGACATTGCTTTAGTCAAGGTGCAGTGGAGAGGCCGGCCCATGGACGAGGCTACTTGGAGATCGAGCAGGAGATGTGGAGTAGATATCCGCACTTATTTGAATCTCCAGGTATGTTTCTTGACACGCTCGAGGACGAGCGTTTGCTTAAGTTGGGGAGAATGTGATGACCCGGGACGTCATCATGTGAGTTATCACCCTGTTTTCCCCGTTATATACTTTTTTATGTTTTAATATGTGTATTTGGTGAGTTTGAGTCAATTCAGATCGAGTTTGGTTGGAAATGAGACAAATAGTCTCTTAGAAGAATGCATAGTTTGGAAACGTCAACTGAATGTTCACTTGCGAGTTAGAGAGCTCGGAATCAAATTCTGATGATTCGGTTAGCTTCAGGAGGTTATTTGTGGCTTAGAAGAGTGATCGGAATTGAATTTGGAGGTCCGGTGTAGTTCTAGGCTTGAATTGGCTAAGGTTGAATTTTGGCGAAATCCGAACGGTAGGCGAGATATAGATCCGAGGCTCGGAATGAAATTTCGAGAGTTGCAGTAGCTCCGTTAGATGATTTTGGATATGCGTGCAAAAGTTCATGTCATTCGGAGGTGGTTAGGTCGGGTTTAGACCGAATGTTGGTTCAGAAGTTTTAATGAAAAGTAGGCCTGAATCCGTGAGAAAATAGTGATTTTTATGTTTAATATGGTGTTTTTATGTTGCAAGCAAGTTTGAATGAGGTAATGTGAGGTATTTGTGCTTTCGGTTGGGTCCCGGGGGCCTCAGGATGTTTTCGGAGGGTCGATCGGGTGAATTTTAATATTTTGGACTACTGGTGTGATCTACAATAGGGATTTCGCTCCTGCGGATGGGGAACTACAGAAGCGGCTCCGCAGGAGTGACCCAGTGGTCGCAGATGCGATCAAAGTGTGGCTGGGGAAAAACCGCAGAAGCGGTAAGGATGTCGCAGGGGCGGGCTCGTAGAAGCGAGGCCCTGGCCGCAGAAGCGAAGCTTGGTCGATTGGGCTATTCCGCAGAAGCGGAGAAATGTCCGCAGAAGCAGTCTCGCGGGTGCGAGAACTTGACCGCAGAAGGGGTTCTCGCCATTTATTGAAAATTCGCAGAAGCAACCATTTAACCGCAGAAGCGGTATCGCTTAAGCGATGAATGATCCGCAGAAGCGGAAATCACGTCTGGGATAAAGAAAACAGAAGGGTCAAATTTCATAAGTCATAAAAACATTTAGGGCTTGGTTCTAAGAGATGGCTTGGGCGATTTTGAGGAGAAAAATATAGAGGGTTCTTTAGGTAAACAACTATGGACTCAATTTGTGATCTTACATTGATAAATTATGATTTTAACACTTGAAAATGGAGGTATGGGGGTATATTAATGGAGGTTTTTGCTCTAAGCCTGGGATATTGAAATTCATCGATTTGAAATGGCAAACGGAGTCCGATATTGATAAAATTTATATGCATGGACTCGTGTTAAGATAAGAATTCGGAAAATGTAACTTTTGTAATTTTTCGAGAAGCGTACCGAGAGTCGGATTTTGGCAACTTCGTGGGTTTTGGTGTAAATCGAGTTATTTTGACTGGGTTGTATTTATTTAACCTATTTTGATATATTCTTATTGATTTTGATCATATTTGGCATCCGAGGAGATTGATTTGCGAGGCAAGCGCAAGGCGAGCTAGGACTTTTGCTGATTCGAGGTGAGTGGTGGTAATAAATAATGTACTGAGGGTTTGAAACCCCGTACTTGCACTATACAGTGCTATGCTGAGATGGAACACGCGTCATGTGACGAGCGTGGTGGTATTGTGACTAGGGATTTGGACTTGGTCCTTCCCGACCGATAGTTTACTGTGTATAATGACTGAGATTGGGCTTTTATCTATGTATTTGGGCTAGTAGCCATGTTTGGAGCCTTGTGCCGATCTGTAGAGTATTAGGGAAGCCTGTAGAGCTAGGTGACCCTTATATCATGTGGGATACATACACTCAGACATAATCATAGTTGTATAGCATATTATGAGTCAGTACTAGATGTGTACTTTGAGAGAGACTACCTAGGGTGGGATTCCCTGCTCTAGCTGAGTGGGCCTGAGAGGACAAGTCTAGATTGACTGAGATAGGGATGAGGACCCGCTGTGAGGTATTAACTATGTATATTAGATCGGGATGCACGCTGCAGCAATATATATAATGGATCGGGCTGCACATCGTAGCACCATATATATTGGATCGGGCTACACGCTGCAGCACTATATATATTGGATCGGGCTGCACGTCGCAGCACTATATATAATTGTTGGAGCCCCTCCGGAGTCCGTATACACCTCTAGTGTGCACCGTCGATGTTAAATGGATCGGGCTGCACGCTGCAGCGCTATATATATTGGATCGGGCTACACGCCGCAGCACTATATATATTGGATCGGGCTGCACACCGCAACGCTATATATATTGGATCGGGTTGCACGCCACAATGCTATATATATTGGATCGGGCTGCACGCCGCAGCACTATATATATTGGATCAGGCTGCACGCCGCAGCACTATATATATTGGATCGGGCTGCACGCTGCAGCGCTATATATATTAGATCGGGCTGCACGCCGCAGCGCTATATATATATTGGATCGGGCTGCACGCCGCAACATTATATATATATATACATATATATTGGATCGGGCTGCGCGCCGCAGCTGTATGAGTGAGGATCGGCCAGCACGCCGCAGCAGGACTAGTTCAGTGTGGGATCATTGTGAGACAGTTGTGGACTGGAATTGGACTTATCACTGTAGATATGACTTACCTGTGAGGTTATTCTTAGAACTGTTTAGTGGTGGTACAGGTGTTCTTATTATCAGTTATTATTTATTATTATTACTCAATGAGTTGAAAGATACTCACCCCACTCCCCTGCACTTTATGTGCAGATACAGGTATTCAGGAGGGCAGTTGAGCTACCGCAGCTGCTACATTTCTATTATTTCGAGGAGACTTCGAGGTAGCTGCCGGCGTCCGCAGGACCTGATCTCTCCCTCTCTATCATTTTGTCATTTACGATTCTTCCTAGACTTGGATTGTATAGGATATTTCTACCTGTTAGAGGCTCAGACTTGTGACACCGTGATTGTTGGGCTGTATTTCATGTATTTCTTTTCCGCACTTGTTGTCTCTTTTATGAATTAAGCTATTAACTTCAATGAACCAGTATTAATTAATAAATGGGTTGGTGATTTGGAAATCATGGTCGGGCTTGCCTAGCAATGTGTTGGATGCCATTACGATCGGGGTTTGGGTCGTGACACTTACCAAAGCAGCCCACTTCTTACCAGTGAAGACTACAGATTCGATCGGGGATTATGCCAAGTTGTATATCAAAGAAATTATCCAATTGCATGGGACTCTTTTGTCCACTATCTAAAATCGTGCTGCTCAGTTCACAGCAAACTTTTGGAAATTCTTTTAGAACGGATTAGGCACAAGGGTAAATCTCAACATCGCTTTTCATCCTCAGATAGATGAACAGGTGGAACGCACCATTCAGACTCCTGAGGATATGTTGAGGGTGTGTGTTATTGATTTTAAAGGTAATTGGGATGATTCATCTACCTCTCATTGAGTTTTCTTACAATAACAACTATCACTCTAGTATCAAGATGGCACCGTATGAAGCTCTGTATGTGCGAAGGTGTAGATACCTATTGGTAGGTTTGAATTGGGAGCAGCAGAGTTTTTAGGACCCGGTTTGGTCTATCAGGCTATGAAGAATGTCAACTTAATACAAAAGCATTTGAAGATGGTTCAAAGTCGCCAAAAGTACTATTCGGACGTGCGGTGTAGAGACTTAGAGTTCCAAATTGATGAATGGATGTTTCTGAAGGTTTTGCACATGAAAGACATTGTGATATTTGGGAAGAAGGAGAAGCTTAGTCGCCACTATATTGGTCCATATAGAATCTTGCGACGGATCGGACAAGTGGTTGATGAGTTAGAATTGCCACAAGAACTAGCTATTGTACACCCAGTTTTTCATGTGTCCATGTTGAAGAAATTCATGTGAGACCCGTCTCTTTTGATTCCTACAGAGACTATAGGGGTTAAAGACAACCTATCTTACGAAGAAATTCCAGTGGCTATTCTTGATCGTCAAATCCGCAAGCTCAGAACTAAGGAAATTGCTTCAGTGAAAGTGTTATAGAGGAAACAGAAGGTTGAAGAGGCTACGTGGGAAGCGGAAAAAAACATGAAGTCTAGTTATCCCCAGCTCTTTGAAAAGCAAGCAGAGAATCTAGATGGTAACTAACCTTCTCCTTCAGACCTTATATTACAATCTCCACGTCTTTTAGTGTTTAGTCAGTTTGGTAGCCATTCAGTCTAGTCACTATTCAGTTTAGTATCTCATCAGTTCAATAATCGTGTATACATTTAGTTTAGTATGCAAGTGTTAATAAATTTTTATATTCTCACCAAACCCATTTAAAGTCCGGAGTTAGCCGAAGATACTACAAGGACAATCATCCGAGGATGAACAATTTCCAAGGGGGAGATAATGTAATACCTCATAAATTTAAATCAATTGTGGATGAATTAGATGAGTATTAATGTAATTTTAATCAATTTTTTTATGATAATAAGTTTGGGGTCCAAGGAGAGACTTAAGTCTAATCCAAGTAGGAAAATTACATGAAAGACTAAAATTATAAATGAGTACGAACAAGACCACACTTTAGACTAGCATATATACATAGAGGCTTCAGATGAAGTATAATCTATAAAATGAAAGGTCGTTGAGTCTAATTTATAGCGCTTCAAACCGTTCGTCATTTGGACTTTCTTACAAGAAGTTATGACCAAATTACCAAAGGATGGCAGAGGACTTCGCTGATGCGAAGCATCCGAGGCACCGTCCAAAAAGAGGAGCCGGTAATGAAGCGCTACCATAGCAACCGAGCTCCTGAGCGGTGGGCTGCTCGGATGCGAAGCATCCACGTCCGCTTTTGAAATATGGGCTTAGAAACACAATTTAGGGATTTATTTTCCCTATTCTATTTTGACGACCATTGGGGTTCTTCTTCACCCACTCAAGAGCACCAACTCATACCATCTTCAAGGTAAGCAATCCCCATTATCTAGGTGTGAAATTCCATAATTTATACTCTAGTATTGCTGAAATCAACACATAAAATATTTAGATCTTCAAGAGATTTCTTCAAGAACTCAAAGGAGAGTTTTGCATGATTTCTTCAAAAAATATCCTATACCCTTAGACTTACATGTATATTTTTTATTAAGGGAATATGAGTATGAACAAAAAAAAATCTTGGTATGGTGAGCGGAAGTCATAAATTCTCAATTGAATTACATAACTATTGTAGAGATAGAATAGATGATTATTTAATAGAACTTTATTGGTTGGGTGTGGATGGATGGTCACATGTGTGATGTTGCAAGATATAAATTGGCTAATAATGATGGCGGGATAAATTGTTGACGAATGATGGTAGTTGGATGAACTAAATATAGGTGGTGATGAGATGTAGAGATTTATACCCGCGAGGTATTTGATAATATGTCTAAGTGGCTTAAGTTATGGAATATGTCTAAGTGTATGAACTTCCAGCACACAAAAAGTTCCAGCATAATATACTGCAGACTGGAGCACCTGCGCATATACGATGGACCAGTATAGTATGCGGGAACTCCAGTATATTATATTGGAAGTTCATGTGTAAATTATTCAAATTCCAGTATATTATGCTGGAATATTTTCTGGATTTTAAACCGTATTTTCATTTAGATTTATTTTTTACATGTAAAGTGGATACATTTTGATTAATTTTGAAATTGTCTGTATTTTAATTATCACTAGTAAATCTGGCTATTTTTTTAATTTCACCCGACTCCATAGTCATACAAAATTATATTTTCATTACACGTACCTTTCTTGTGAAAGTCATTTCACGAGCGAAAAGGAGATCATATCATTGGTAGATCCTTATTGTCAGGGGCGGAGGTAGCATGACAGTTTTGAATTCGATCGAACTCGGTGACTTTGGTCCAAACTCTATATTATATTTAAAAAAAATTAATTAAAAATGCATAAATTATTAATATTAAACCCAGTAACTTAACATGACTAAAATTCCAAACCCATTGACTTCAAATCTTGGCTCCATTATTTAAGCAAAAAGTGTTAAGCCTTTTTATTAAACTAATTAAATAAGATGATAATGGGTAAATCCTAGTTAAACATAATAAATCCTAGATATGAAATTGGTAGATAGGAATAACATAAAATTTATTTTAAAGCAATTTAATACCAAGGGGATGTTTAATGGCATTATTATGAATGTGTGAGGCAGTAATGACAGGCAATACATAAATTAAATGATAATATTTATAAATAGAGATAATGCTTGACCCAAATATTCAATGTGGTGGATGATTCTCCCTCTGAAAATGATATAAAGTAAATGAATATGGGAATATAGAAAGCTTTCTCGGATCTGATGGGACCAACAACAAATCAAATATTTTGTAAAGATAGTTTTTGTAATTTATTTCAGAGTCAATTTTTCAAGAGAAAGTTTATCATGTAGAATATTACATGCCTCTTTCTTCTCTCTATATTCCTACTTATATGAGACATATCCTTACCTACAGAAAGTACAAGTGCAAATAATATTCCTAAAAATATCTTATTACTAAACTAGCTGTTTGGGCCGATCTGAGTGCTCGACCTCGACCATAATTACTCAGCTTGCCAATATGCTGCTTCTTAAGAATGACCCCTGCCTAATCAAATATCAGTTTCCGAGATACCACATCAATCCTAGCACCATTAATCCTAGGTTATCAAGGGACTCTATGCATCAACAACAACAACAACACACCAAGTAAAATCCCACAAATTGGGTCTGGGAAAGTAGAGTATATGTAGACCTGAACCCTACCCCAAAAAGGACAGAGAGGCTGTTTCCAGGGGATGCTAGGCATAAAAATTCAAAATGTCAGCTCTTAGTTATCCTCTCTTAGACGATATTCCCTTTTTCAGATTTTGACCTGTAAAGCCCCAAAAAATTTTGCTAAGTAATTTAGGATTTTGTGGTGCCATGTAGTCTAATTATAATGTTTTATGTTCTATGAACATGATGGGAATCAATTTTAGATGGTAAATACGTGTATAAGTCTTATGGAAAGTAATTTGGGGTCCAAGGAAAGGCCCAAAGCTAAGGAAAATTGGAAATGTTCATAATAGGCTAAAATTCCCAATAAGCTTGCACTAGTCCTCACTTTGAACAAGCATATATAAATATGTATAAGGTTATATGTGATGAAAAACCTATAAAATGAAATTTCTTTGAGTCTAGTTTCCAACGCTTCAAATCGTTCATCACTTGGACATTCCTACAAAAAGTTATGATCAAATTACCAAAGGCTAAAAGAATGCGACGCAAAAACTATTATGCGGTGTGCATACTTGATTTGCGATCGCAAATCTGATCATGGGACCAGTGTAGCCCAATTTTGGGCATCGAGTTTTGCGATGTAGTTACGGCTATCATACCCATTCTAGGGTCCATTATGCGACCGTAGATCCGCATTCGAAGGGTAAATCTTCCTATTTTTATATCCCGACCACATTTTAATATATAGACTTTCGAGTTTCATTTGTGGTGACATTCTGATAATTTTAGAGAGAGAAGGAGGAACCAAACATTCATATCATCTAATCTTGCATCAATCTTCAAGAATCAAATAACTAATAATAAGATCTTCATCTAAGAGGTAAGGCTCTATACACTAGACTTTAATTTCGAGTTTTGGGTATAAGATGGGATTATTGAAGTATGATTCTTGGGTGTAAAAGTATTATGTATACATGCCTTTACAAATTAGGTTTATGGGAAGATTTTTGAACATAAATAAGTAAGATTGAGTTGGGGAATGAAGGAAATCTTGTAAAAGAGCTTTGAAATCAGGTTGTTCAATTAGTGTTTGATAAAATGCTCAAATGAGCTGAAACAATGAATACCCTCCTAATTTGTGTTTAATTTTGTTATGTCTAAAAGTAGATTTGGGTTGCTAGAATTTCTGGAACGTCATAGTAACTTAAGGAAAGCTTAAACAAGGTATGTATGGCTAAGCCCCCTTTTCTTAGAAATCGAGCTCCCATGGTGTCCATGCAAATATTGTAAGTCCAAAATTTGATTGACGTAGTACTTGTTATATTCAAGGGACTTGGTGTTGCAAGATATGTGAAAGGTGTATCTCAATGTGTTAAATATGCTATTCTTGGTAAATTGAGGATATGTGAAGAATGTGAACTATGTGCTAAAATGCCTAGATTTCAAGTCAAGTTTAAATTGAGATTGTTATGTCAAACTATGTAAAATCCTCTATGTATAAAGATGTTTGGAACAAATCAAATGAATTTGGGAAATACAACGTGGCCAACATATCGAGAACTTGAGTTATAATTGTGCTTGAAGATGTCTATGACATTACAAAGTATGAAATAAATTAGGAAATTAGCCTTGAATCTGCTCTACATAAATGACTTCAACAATAAAGTGCCCTAAAGGCTTAGTACACAATTCATGCCCATACGTGGATGTTCGAAATAATGTTTTTCCTTAAAAATTCATCCAATGTGATCCGAGTTGTTACCTACTTCTATGTTAAAATTGTGTATTGTTGTGATTGGAAAAGAGTACTCCAAGAATAATTATGGATAGAACCCTTACTTTTAGAAATTGAGCGTCGTTGATGTTTATGTGAATACGGTAAGATTAAAGTTGAATTATTGTATTGATTATTGTTTCACATGAATGTTGTAACCATATATAAGTGAGAGATGTGTCTCAATATGATTAATGTACTATTCTTGATAACTTGAAAAGGGCGCAGGGAATATGAATTATGTATCGAAATACTTAGACCTTATATTCAGATTGAAGTTGCACATGTTGTGCCATCTATGAAGTCTTATCTATGCCTACAATTTAAACTGCTCTTGTGTGCACCTATTATTCTAAATTGCAAAGCTAACGTGGGAATTGGGAATAATGTGAAATGTTCCCTAGTGCAAGAATGATGTGATAAGTTGTGGCGCCAAGTGCCTATGAAATGATATATGTGAAACAAATTGATTAATGAGAGGGAAAAAATGCCTTGGTAAGGCGGCGGGCCGATATCAGACTCTGCTCAAGATAGCGATGGTATTGTGAATGAATTCCGAAAAAGGGGAAATATGAGATAGTGATTGAAGTATATGTCTCAAATGAGGCGACCTAGCCGATCGGGTCGAGATCGGACTCCGCTCAAGAAAGCGGTGGTATTGTGAATAAAGGATGAATAGTGTGAAATGTCCCAAACTAAAGACTATGAAAACATGATGTGAAAATTGCATAACTTAAATTATGAAATATGGCCATGTGCCAAGTATGATGTAAATATTGCGGCCCAAAGTGCCGATGAATTGATATGTGAAATAAATATTGAAATGAGATGATTGATGGAAAAGGGAAAACATATTTGTAAGACGACCTAGCCGATCAGGCGTGATCGGATGCCATGCCGCACACATGGTGGTATTATTCTGATGTTGAGGAACACGTCTCAAATAAGATGACCTAGCCGATCGGGTCGAGATCGGACTCCGTGCTAAGTTTCACGGTGGAATATATATATATATATATATATATTGTGATTGAAACTGGGAGTTGGTTATGATGTACATATTGTGAACAATGGTATAATGAACATTAGCATTGTGAATTATTGTGAACGATGATGAAAAGTTTTGAAATGTCCCAACCTAGAAGTATGTAAATTATGTGAAAGCTATATGATTTCTTTTATTTGATAATATGGTGATTGCTTAAAGCTTTTGTTGAATCCTTATAATTTCTTTGTTCTTGTATGATAGTTCTTTCTAACTAGATGGTATTTAGTTATACATACTAGTGTTATTCGATGGCACTAATGTCCCTTTTGCCGGGGGTGCTATGTCTTTATATGGATGTAGGTGTTTCTATAACAGGCAGTGTTGGACGAAGATAGTGTCGCATCATCCTTTCAGCTGACTTGGGGGCCCCCACTTCATTTCGGGGATCGTTTCATATGTTTATCATGGACTTTGTAATCGAGGTATAGACGGAGCCTTATTGTCGGTATTTGCATATTACTCTTCAATTGTATTTAGAGGCTCCATAGACAAGTTGTGGGTGGTTTTAGGTATTGAAATTAAATACAAAGAAAATATAATGTTTGGAAAAGATGTATAAAACTTGTATATCTTCAAATTTATGAATGAAGTGAAAGTGAAATGGCAATCGTTAAAGGCTTATTTATAGAACTTGATTAATGATGTATATTTCCTATTTATTAAAAGATTGGGTAGATGTATGAAACCTATAAGGCTTACTCAGTCGGGTTTACTCGGTTGAGTGTCAGTCGCACTCCTCGGATTTTGGGGCGTGACATGACCCATATATCCACCTCTTCTTATCATGAGATTGATGTATCACAAAAAATGATGTTTGTAAACCATGCCTCAAGTAACTTTTTAACAGCTGGTGGGGCCTCTTCTATCGTGGATGTAAAGGAACCCGTACCATGCGAGGTCGTGACGCTACCAAGAGGTGGAGGCGAGCTGTTTCACCCTGGAGAGGTATTTGGTGTTATGTCTTCGCCCTCCGTTTTGTCCACTTCTTTAATGGTATGGAGGATATTGGCGGTGAGGTCGGCTATCACCTTTCTATTTTCCTCTCCGTCGCCTGCCATGCCAAATTTGTACAAACAAGAGAATACGGGATTTCGCAAAGTTTTGTGCATTTTTTAGATCTAAAAAAACTAAAATTTTAACTAAAAATCCCCACATACGGAGCTAAATTGTTTGATCAAAAAGTGTTAATCATGTTTGTTAAACTGATTAAATAAAATGATAATAGGTAAATCTTAGTTAAACGTAATAAATCTTAGATCTAAAATTGATAGTTATGAATAACATAAAATTGCACTTAAAGCTATTTAATGCCAAGGGGATAGTTAATGGTATTGTTATGAACGTGTGAAGTAGTAATGACAAGTAACAAATATATTAAATGGCAATAAATGTAAATAGAGAATAATTCACCCAAATATTCAATGAGGTGGATGATTCTCCCTATAACAATGAAGTAAGACAAACAAAAGTGGGAATATAGAAAGCTTTCTCGTAGATATCGAAGCCTTTTGGATTGTTTTCATCCTATGAGAGAAAGGACTACAAACTTGTGACTCAAGGGCATTCATGTCATATTCAGTTCTCGTTTCAGCAACGGTAACCCCCCTCTCTTTCTCTTGCCAACGGTAATCTGCTCACCACCAGAGGCGGCTCCCCTGCCCTCCCCCCTCCCCCCAGGTAAGGTTACCCCCTTTCTTCTCTCTCTCTTCTCTCCTCACCTCTCTTCTCTCCCCCCCACCTCTCTTTTCTGTCTCTCTCTTCTCTCCCACCCCACTCTTCTCTCTCCCTCTACCTCTCTTTTCTCAAGGGTTTTGAAGCAAGGTTGGTTCACTTTTAGATTTCTCTTTTAAACCACTTTAAACAAAAAAAGAGATTTCTCTTCACTTTTATACCACTCCCGCCCAGCCCCCAACTCCGGCGAGGCGTCGGCAGACCCCCCACCCATTTTCCCCCTTTTGTGTGGTTGGTTTTGTGTTTGTGCAGGTTTTTGGCGGGACGCAATAGAACTACACGTCCCGACAAATCTCAGGCCACGCGATAAGGCGAATCTGCGACGTTGGGAGTAAAGAGCTAAGCTACACCGGCCAGGACGTGCAAGGGGAAGCAACACTTGACCTCGGGCACACCAAAGCCTACCTTCAGGTTTTTCCACCGGGAGTTGGTACCTCCCGCTTCTTGTTTAACCTGTACACCTTTTTCGTACTCCTACTGGTATTTCCTGCGAGGTTTACTCTGTTGCTATCTAGTGCATCCTTTCTGTATCTCCCTTTTGTGCGTGGGTGCGTCATTATTCTCCATAGTCGGTTGGAGGGATAGTGGCCGCAACGGGGGATGTAAGTGCAAGGCCATGTCCTCGGGGGGTGGGGGCGGTGGCCGTGGCGGGGGTGAGTAGGGGGCAGGGAGCGGTTCTGCGAATAGGGTGGGAGGTAAGGGTGGGAAGAGGGTAGCAGACGCTCATAGGTTAAGGATCGGGTCGTGGAACATAGGCACTCTGACGGGTAAGTCCATTGAGTTGGCGAAGACTCTTCAGAAGTGGAGGGTCAACATAGCCTGTGTCCAGGAGACTAGGTGGAAAGGGACGAAGGCACGGGATGCTGACGGGTTTAAGTTGTGGTACTCTGGGGTCGTGAGGGGTAAGAATGGAGTGGGCATCCTGGTGGATAAGGACCTTAGGGAGTCTGTGGTAGAGGTTGGGCGAGTGAACGATAGGTTGATATCTATTAAGTTGGTTATCGGGGGTTGCGTCCTCAATGTCATCAGCGCCTACGCACCTCATGCGGGCTTAGATGAGGAGGTCAAGATGCGTATATGGGATGACTTGGATGAGTTGGTGCATAGTATTCCCCAATATGAGAAGTTGGTCATTGGAGGGGACTTTAATGGCCATATTGGGGCAGATGCTAGTGGTTATGGTGAGGTTCACGGTGGCTTTGGCCTTGGGGTTAGGAACGGAGGAGGCTCTGCGTTGTTGGAGTTCGCTAAGGCCTCGGAGCTTCTAATTGCTAACTAGTCTTTTCAGAAGATGGAGGAGCATTTGGTCACCTTCAGAAGTTCGACGGCGAGGACTCAGATCGATTACGTCCTTCTTAGAAGGAGCGATAGAGGTTTGTGCAGGGACTGCAAGGTTATTCTGGGAGAATCCCTTTCAACTCTTCATAGACTCCTAGTGACGGATGTCAGAATCTGGGTGAAGAAGAAGTGGAGGGGTGCTCGGGGCCAACCGCGAATTAGATGGGGTGCTCTGACTAAAGAGAAAGTTAAGGAGATAGAGCGGAGGTTAGTTGATGGTGGTGCTTGGAGTAGTTCTGGGGTAGCAGACGCGATGTGGTCAAAGACGGCGAATCTGGTTAGGGAGGCAGCGCGGGATGTGCTTGGGGTAACAAAAGGCTATCTAGGCAGGCATCGGGCGACTGGTGGTGGAACGAAGTAGTGCGAGGAAAAGTAGAGGTGAAGAAAGCTGCTTTTGCGAAGTTGGCAGGGAGCACAAGCGAGGAAGAAAGGCGGGTGAACAGGGAGTGATATAAGGTGGCAAGGAAAGAAGCGAAAATAGCGGTCACAGAGGCTAAAAACACGGCTTTTGGCCGCATGTACGAGGAATTGGGGGAGAAAGGCGGGGACAAGAAGTTATTCCGGTTAGCCAAAGCAAGGGAAAGGAAGGCGCGGGACCTGAACCAGGTTAGGTGCATCAAGGATGAGGATGGTAGAGTCTTGATGGGGGAGTCTCAAGTCAAACAGAGATGGCATGCGTACTTCCGAGATCTTCTAAACGAGGAGGGGGACCAAATCATAGAACTGGGGGAGCTGGGGCATCTAGAGCGGCATAGAGACTTAGGGTACCGTAGGTGCATTAGGGTGGAGGAGGTCGTGGGGGCTTTGCGTAGGATGAGTAGAGGTCGAGCGACCGGGCCAGACGAGATCCCGGTGGAGTTCTGGAAATGCATGGGTAAGCCAGGAGTGGAGTGGCTCACCAGGTTGTTCAATGCGATCTTCGGGTCCAAAAGGATGCCAGAGGAGTGGAGGTGGAGTTCAGTGGTGCCCTTGTATAAGAACAAAGGGGATATCCAGTGTTGCAACAACTATTGGGGTATCAAATTAATAAGCCACACCATGAAGGTCTGGGAGCGGGTGATCGAGGCCAGGGTGAGGGAGTCGACATCTATTTCCGAGAACCGGTTCAGTTTTATGCCGGGTCGGTCCACTATAGAAGCTATCCGCCTTGTGAGGAGATTGGTGGAACAGTTCAGGGATATGAAGAAGGACCTGCACATGGTGTTTATCGACTTGGAGAAGGCGTATGACAAGGTCCATAGGGAGGTAATATGGAGGTGCCTGGAGGCTAAGAGCGTGCCGGAAGCCTACATCAGACTAATCAGGGACATGTACGATGGAGCTAAGTCCATGGTTAGGACAGTGTGTGGCGACTCAGACCATTTCCCGGTGGTTATGGGGCTCCATCAAGGATCTGCGCTTAGCCCCCTCTTGTTTGCCTTGGTAATGGATGCTTTGACGCGGCATATTCAAGGGGACGTACCTTGGTGTATGCTATTTGCTGATGACATAGTCCTGGTAGACGAGACGAGGGTCGGTGTTAACGAGAGGCTAGAGGTATGGAGACAGACTCTCGAGTCTAAGGGGTTCAAACTAAGCAGGTCTAAGACAGAATATCTGGAGTGTAAGTTTAGCTCCGAGTCGAGCGAAGTGGGTGGGAGCGTGATGATTGGATCCCACGACATAACCAAGAAGGATAGTTTCAGATACCTTGGATCGGTGATCCAGGGGGACGGGGAGATAGACGGGGATGTCACTTGCCGTATAGCGGCGGGGTGGTCGAAGTGGAGGCTTGCATCAGGAGTCCTGTGTGATAAGAAAGTGCCACAGAAACTCAAGGGGAAGTTTTATAGAGCTGTGGTTAGACCTGCCATGCTGTATGGGACGGAGTGTTGGCTGGCAAAGAAATCTCATGTTCAAGGGATGATGGTTGCGGAGATGAGGATGCTTAGGTGGATGTGTGGGCTCACCAGGTTAGATAAGATTAGGAACGAAGTTATTCGGGAGAAGGTAGAGGTGGCCCCAATGGATGAGAAGATGCGAGAGGCGAGGCTTCGGTGGTTCGGGCATGTGCGGAGGAGAAGCCCCGATGCCCCGGTGAGGAGTTGTGAACGGCTAGCGGTGGTCGGTGTGAGGCGAGGCAGAGGGAGGCCTAAGAGATACTGGGGAGAGGTAATTAGACAGGACATGGCGAGGATGCGGATTTCCGAGGACATGACCCTTGATAGGAAAGTCTGGAGGTCTAGTATCATGGTGGTGGGATAGGGGCTTCTAGTTTTTTCGTTCTCCTTGCCCGGGGTGGATGAGGCGTGGTAGGGAGACCTATAGATGATTAGTTATGTTCTGTTGTGGTAGTCATTTCTGGTAGTTACTATTATGATATCATTGCATGCCTGCTTATTTATTGGTATTTATGTCTCTTATGTTTAGATAATTTTTATGCGTTGTATGCTGGAGTGACTAATGCGGTTTTTGTTTTTGTTTTTGTTTGCTTTTCCTTTCCCTGCGCCGAGGGTCGATTGGAAACAGCCTCTCTGCCCTCTCGGGTAGAGGTAAGGCGTGTCTACATATTACCCTCCCAGACCCCACCTTGTGGGAATATACTGGGTTGTTGTTGTTGTTGTTAAAGTTTCCACCTTCGTATGCAAACTGTGAAAAGAGATCATCAATACTATTAGATACAACATTATCACCACGATTTACAGGCAACGAAGCAACAGTAATACATCCCTCGTCCAAATCACCAGATTGTTTAATATCATTCTCGTTAATATCTTTGCTTGTCATCTCTTCCCAATTGGTATTAGGAGGACCATTCAGGACGGGGTTCACATCCATTTCCCTCTTATCTGGATTTGCATCTGTTTCATAAGAAGAACCAAGTTCGCTTCCTGCTTTCGCATCAGAGATACCACATTTAGCATTTCTCTTTTTCTTCCTTTTGTTACTCTTCCGTTGCATTTCCAAAGTAACATCCACACACTCGGTCTTTATAGGCTTCACACACAAATCAGAATTAATAGCTTCAATGGATTTATTCTCCTCGCAGTCAGGCCCATTCTCATCATCAGCACGTTTAGCATTTGTCGATCTCTTCCTTTTATTACTCCTCTGATCCATTTCCAAAGTAGAAAAGCCCTCACTCTTGATATACAAATCAGACGTAGCTTTGACGGATTTACTACTTACATTCTCCTCACAGTCAGGCACTTTCTTGAAATACCGAGAACAGCTTGCCAACTTAGCTTCCTCTTCAGGCCCCTTAATGTCACAACAATTCTCTCTCTGCTTCTTCCTTTTCATTTTTCTCCTCTTTTTTCCTTTATTATTCTGCTCCATATCCATACATATACCCTGCATAGCATCATTACTGATACCATAGACACATACATCCTGCATATTATCATTACTGGGTTTTGCTTCAGTAGAAACATTATTATCACAACTCAGAGCCCTATTCCTTTTTCTTCTCGCTTTCCTCCCCTTTTTCCCATTATTGTTATGCTCCCCATCCATACATACATTCTGCATATCATCATTACTGAATTTTGCTTCAGTAAAAATATTATTATCACAGCTCAGAGTCCTATTCTTTTTTCTTCTCCCTTTCCTCCTTTTTTTTGCTGTTGTATTTGAAAATCCATCCAATGATTGATTCAACGAGAAGGTCATCCCCAATTTCTCATCATTTATCGTCTTTCTATTTTTAACTTCAATTGTTTGTCAAGAAATCGCGCACACACTCTCAGTAGGCTCCATATCTGGGTTTCTATTGTGCTATCTTTTCACCACAAAAAAAAAAAAAAAGTTGAAACAAAAATCAAACCCAGCTCTCAAACAAAAAAAAACAGAAATTCCATGGGAAACCCCAGAAAAGGGCTCACAGAAGAACCGAACCTGCAAAAGAGAACACCAGCGCTTCAGACGGTGGAATTAGGCGCCAAAATCAAAGTGGGTTAGAATATTCTAGCGCTTCTCTGATGTTTCTTTTGTCTTAATATATGATAAGAAAAACACATGTTAATGAAATTATAATCTCTAATTCTTTAAAAACTTTTGGGCTCATTGTTTAAAGTTTCTCTTTGCTATACATCTATTTATCTAATTTTTAAGATTTTTATAAAAGAATTTTAGGTCCATGAATTATAATCTCTAGGTTATAAGGTCTTTGTAGGTGTGTTATTGATAAAATTAATTACCGTGTGGTTCTCAAAAAACTTTCAAAGTCAATTTCTTTTGAATACTAGTTAGCAAATTTCGTATTTATTTATAAAAATTTCAAAATTTCTAAATTTTTAAATATAAGTTAAAATTCCGCTTTCATTAATATTTGTCTTAGATGAGTGAATTGCATATTTTTAGCTTGTAATTAGTTAGGATTTTCTTTCTTTATTATAGAGAAAACTTAAAAAATAAAAATGTAGTCATTTTAGGATATCTTTAAAATAAAGGAGGCGTGCCACGCCATATCAAATATACAATTTCAGGGCCCTCATTAATTTCTTAATTGAAAATACTTAGAAACTTGGGGCATGCCGTTTAGTGAATTTCACGGCATTCCACAAAGTTAAAAAGATGTTAGTCACTTTAGGCGCGCTTTTAATAATATTACATTCCTATTACAGGTGTGCATTTCATGCAACCCAAATCCAAATCCGAAAACGTTGAATAGGAATGTGTCGAGTATCCGGGTGCATTTCATGTGACGTGATCCGAAAATACATTTTTAAACGACGTTCATTTTCGTAAAAAATAATTAAAAGCGGTAAATAATTATAAAATTGCACTATAGGTTGGAGCATGTATACAAATTAAATTTTTAGCCATTTATAATAATTTAAGCAACTGTGCTAGAACCACGGGATCCGGGGGTGCCTAACACATTCCCTCGGGTCAACAGAATTCCTTACATAGAATCTCTGGTTCGCAGACTCCAATTGGGAAGTCGACAATTTTTCTCGATTTGGAATTTAAATTAAATCGGTGACTTGGGACACAAAAAATCAATCATATCCCAAGCGGCGAGGCTCATTTCATTTTCATTATTTAAAGGTCAACCTAAAGCAAACTAAGATTTTCTATTTCTTTGTCTCTAAAAGGCCTAGTTAGTTTGCATTTATAAATTGAGGCCTCAAGTTCAAGTCCGAATTCAAATAAAAGGGTGGATCCTCTTAATTTGAACGCGCTATCTAATTCGAAAACCTAAATTGATATTACAAAATAGTCCCTATATTCCTAATATCAAATTGCTCTAGATATGGCCAGTACCAAAACTTGCTACAAAATAACACAGCAAAAGGATGAATGCACCTCCGATCTTGCCAATCAAATGGCGTGACAAATATAACGCAAAACATAGAACCAACAAAACAATAAAGTTGACACTCACTGGCCCCTAATTTGGTTTCACAAAATTCAAAAAGCGTCACCAAATTAAAATGGCAGAGAATTAAGTTAGTGTTCAGACTTAACATTTGATCTCTTTTTTTAAAAAAAAACAAGTATAAAACAAAGAACTTGACACCGAAGGAAAACCCTTTTTAAAGCCTACACTAAAAAGTAGTATTTCAAATTCTCAAGGAACAACCGGAAAAATGCAACCCGTCTTCACTTTTCTCAATAATTATCTTAAGAATATAATCCAATAATTAACTACTTTCACACTTCACTGAATTTTATACTCATGTATCCTAGAAGAAGCACATATCGGCTCTAACGAATAAGGCCCCTGAGAGCAATTTATGGGGCTCCATATACAAGAAAATAACTTAAGGTAATAGAAATCAGAACAATTAGCATGCTCACATGGGTACTGTAAATCAAGCTTCACCAAACTAAATAATAGCAAAGAAAAAGGAACAAACATGAAAATTTAATCCAAAGATGACGACAAACTCATCAAGGGTGCAAGTTCATTCAAACCAGAGCACTGCGATAGAATACCAAAAATTCTTGAATTAATGAACGAAAGGAGATAAAAGGAACCTCAAACAAAGTGTTGCCTATTCACGAGAGTCTCCAGCTTCACAATTATTGTTCGGACGCAACATTGCTACGGCAAGCAACGATGACCAGACCTAAAACTGAATCTATAAATTAGATCTTCGACATCGAAATCGAAACCTCGCCGGAAACTTCGAACGGATCTCACGTGACTCAGCCTCGATCGGACTCCATTGAAAACCAAATATCTTTATGCGTGTGTGTGGATTCGATGGAGCTGGTGGATGTTTAAGTTGAGGAGATGAAGGGATCGATGGTTTTCGGGGGCTGGAGGGTGGTTATGGTCGTTTTATTTTAGGGGGTGGTGGGGTGCGAAGAAGAAGGAGATTTAGGGGGGGGGGTCTCTTCTTGCCCTGTTGCGGCGCCTTTCTCCTGTTTTCATGAGATACTAAATAAGGGTAAAAGCACTCACGTTTCGGATTCCACCTCTCTAGGAATCCCTCAGGGTTCGACACTAGGTCCTCCATCCTAATGTAGAAATTTTTTCATCATAAGCGACGATTGGGCTTGTCGTTAGCCATGACAATTAGGCAACTCGTGCCACGGCTCTTTAACTGCAGCATAGAGCCCCTCATATAGCCGGGGCTAAATAACTACAACAGACGATGGACCGAGATGTCGAGTCCGGTCCTAGTCGCATAGGTGGTCAAAATGCAACACAATTTCCAAGTGTAGGGAGTAAGCTGAGCCGTACATACATTATAGAAGCGGCAAAGCTCCTCTGCCAAGGGGTAAATTGGAAGATCGTACTCGATCAGGAATGGGTACTTATAAAAAGTGCAAAATCCCGGTCGGTGTACGTTAATATAGTCGGTCCCGGTCGGCTCCATAACCACCTGGTCAGGGATTTGGCACGCCCTCCGTAGGCCGTCCAAATGTGATTGAAGAAGCTCGGTATGATCCCACTGGGGAGTCGGGATCCTAGTTGGGAAATCCCTTCGAGCATGAATCTCTCTAGGGAGAACATTGTCCACACTAAGAGCGACAAGGGGTTTTTGGGCCTTTTTCCCACCACCCGAAGATGATGGAACCCCAGAAGGAGCATCATCTTGGCCACTCCTATTGTGTTGTCCACGTTTTGTCATGATGATTGTTTATATGAATAGAGTTTTGACAGCTAAAAAGAATAATTTCAACAGAAATCAAGTTTAGGGTTTAGGGGGGACCTGAACCTTACCTCTACCAGCAAGATGAAAGTACATTTGGCTATCCAAAAGTGATTGCCATATGAAACTTGTAATCTATGGTAACAAGTTAGATCTATAGAGTGGAACCAATTATCATACCATGTGATAATTGGCTATACAAAAGATGAGCGGTTAGTGCTTAGATCAACTATACAGTAAATTAAGCCTATTACATATGCTAGGAAGTAGATGGTTTTCCATTTAATACAACATGTTCTACATCTATGTAAATGACTATGTAGAAATGTCCAAAAGGATGAAACTATATGACCCATAATGTAAGTTATCTTCCCTGTAGCTTTAGGCATTATAATCGTAGCTATAAAGATAATCATCAAAAGTGTTGTATACTTAGTCAACTGCCTGAAGAAACTGACAGGAGAGAGTGAGCAGTGTAGTGAATCTGCAATCACATCACCATGAGGTGAATGTGGTTGATGTGAGTGGATTTTCACTATCTTCAAGTAACAGTGAGTTCTTCTATGTCCTGTTCTGTAGAGAGCTAAGGATGGAGGATCTAACAGGAATGACCAATCTCTATGCAACTTATGTGTTCTCAACAGAGTGAACAACAAGGTTGCTAGTATCATTGCATGTGATATGAGATGGAGTGAGTCCCTTGAGTGGTCCCTGAGAGAAGGCCTCCATAGGTTGCATAGCTTGCATAGCATTGGACTGTTTCTGCTGTAAGCTAGGGATCGATGGATTTGTTGGTTCATGTGATGTATTCTCAGTAGAATGAGCATCTGAGACACTAATACCACTAGCTGAGAATACATTTCATGATCAACATCACCCATGGTACCTGCAAAACAAAGGAAAGCTGTTAGAAAGTGGGGGCTCAACTTCCAGGTTCTTGTGTAACTGGAAGTGAGACTGGGGATAGGGGAGCTATTGGGGATCCCTGTTCTATACAAAGCTGGGTGCAAGTTCTTATGTATACTACACTCAGCAGTATAGATGCTCAAAGTGTTCATGGAGAAAATAGTGGAGATATGAATGATGTTAGAGATGTGGCTCCTGTGTGAAGGGAAAGTGTAGGGTTGGGGGTCAGTTATGTGTATGTGACTTTGGTGTTTGTGATATATGCATTGGTCAGTGTGGGTGTGCAAAGGGTATAGGTGGCTTGGATTTTGGATTAGAATGCTGCAGCACATGCTGTTGCTGCAGCTCTGGTTTATGTGGGAGGTCCAAGATGTCCAGTCTATGAATGACTGTTGCAATTGCATGGCAAAGAAGAATGAGCATTGGGGTGAGTTTGTCTTATTAAGGGCATGTGAGGGGGAGGTGATTGTGTTAACAGGTAACTGCAGTGGGGCAGCATACATGGCCATGGTGTGAATGAACTTGCTACACCATGCATGTGCCAGAGGGGGTGAATGTAGTATGTTAGCCATGAGGAACAATGAGAGCATTATCTGCAGAGTGAGCATCGGGGATGCTAATAGCACTGTCAGAGAATGTCTCAGCATTTCCATTGTTCTGCAAAACAAGAAAACAGGTCAGAGGATGGGGAGTCACAGTCCAGGTTCTTGTGTGTTTTGGTGGTGCGGCTGAGAAGAGGGGAGCAGTTGTGAATTCCAAGTCTACTTCCTGGCTGTAGGTTCTTGTGTTGACTACAGTTAGATATGTAGATGTTCACTAAAGGGGAGTTCAAGAGAGTAGGCTTCATAGGGGTTGGGTTCAGAAGGTGCAAAGGTTTAAACTGTGCCCTATGATCCAAGTTGCCTGGAGAGGTCAATATGATAATTATTGAGGGGTGATGCATTGTTCTGGTTCCTATGTGGGGAGGGCTTGGGTCTGAAGATGAGATTGCCTGAGTGAACCTTGCAGACTGAGTTAGGGACATGCTCTTTCGAGGATCACTGCCAGTTATGCATAGGTTACATTCATTTTCTAAAGGGATCCACAGCAGTTTTTTTGGATTGCTGGCTGCTTTGGGGATAAAAGGTGTGTGGTTATATGTTGCCATGCTGAGGAGATTTGTTTTCACCCTATAACTTACCTTTGATCCCTGTAAAGAATCCAGAAGATTGAACCCATAGGTTGATACCACACTCTAGAGATTAAACAGGGGATCAAGTAAGTTATTTGAGTGAAATACCTGCAAGAGAGCAAACAGTGTTAGTAGAAAAGCCCTGGTCATGTTGAGGTGCATTGGGTGATTGGAGGTGGGCCTATCCTGTTGGGAATTTGTGGTCATGAGGGGGTTTTGACCATTAACCAACACGAGGGACCTTTTAAACAAGGTTTGTGATATCATGAAGAACAGAGGGGGGAAAAACAACCTTATTGGTTTTCTTATGCCTAAAGGCAGGAGTGCTTTGTTGATCTAATCTAATCTGGCCTCTGATATTTGTTGGAAACTCCATAATGTTGTAAAAGTGAGTTAGTGCATTGAGGCCATGACTAAGCTTAGATAAGGAATCAGCAAGGAAGTTGGCCTCTCTAAATGTGTGAGTAAAAGTGATGTTCTCACACTGATGGCTAAGCTCTCTGATTTTGTGAAGAAGGGTTGCCAGGGACCATGGATGATTATTGTTGGTGGTGAGCCACAGAATGAAGAGCTTGGAGTCTGTTTCAAGGTGGATCTTGGTAAAACCATTTTCAATACACCACTTGATCCCTAAGAAGGCAGCTTCAGATTCAGCTTGATTGTTAGAGCCAATTCCAAGCGGGGAGGCAATTGCATGAATGAAAAGGCCATCTTGATCTCTTATTATCATCCCAGCTCCAATTTGGCCAGGGTTGTTGAGGGCACTGCCATCTGAGTTAATCTTGACAAAGCCTGGAGCTGGCATGTTCCAACAGACTTGTTGGACTGAAGTGTAATGATGTAGGTTCTCTGTGATCTGGTAGAATTCAGACCAATAGGGAGGCCATTTAACTCTTGTGAAATAAGTTCTAAGGACCAAAAGAAGATCAGATGTAATGGAGTATATGGTTCTTGTGATAGAAGAGGATTTTCCACCATATTTGGCTGCCCATCTATTTTTCCAAAGGTTCCATGAGATTATTATGGGCATGGTGTCAAGGATGGTTTTTTGGACAATATTTGTCCTTTTTTGAACCCACCAGCTCATTAAAGTGATTGTGAAGGGTTGTTTTGGGGCCTTGATTCCAACCATATCACTAAAGTGCTTCCAGATGAACCTTGCAAAGTTACCATTGTTAATAATGTGTTCAACTGTCTCAGCTCCTGGTTGTGTGCAACATACACATTTGTTAACTGATGGGGGACCAAACTTGGCAACTCTGTTATCAGTAGGAAGTTTGTTCCTGAGGGCTCTGCAAAGGCAGAATGACCATTTGAAAGGGATAATGCTGTGCCAAGTCATCTTATTGGAAAGTGACCTGTTTCTTTTTTCCCTGATGGTTGACCATGCTGATCCACAGGTGAAATTACCATCTGAGGTGGGAACCCAGATTGGTTTGTCAGGTACTTGAGGATCATAGTGAATTTGGATTTGAGAAATGGCAGGAATCAAGTGTGCAGGGACAATTTGGTTCAGTTTATGAATGTCCCATTGGCCATTGCTCCACAGATTAGACACAGGGATATTGCCAGGTCTCCCACCAGTTGTTCTGAGGCTTGCCAAGTTTCCACTACCCATCCAATTATCCCACCAGAAACTTGAGTTACCTGAGTGTAATCTCTATTGGATGTACTTCTATGCATCTTTTTTGTTGATCATCATTCTTCTCCATGTTTGGGACTGTCCTGAGTCCCATTTCTTGGATATAGGATTGGATCTCTTGCAATATTTTGCTTTCAAGAAGTCACTCCATAGGGTATTTTTTGTCCTGAACCACCACCACTGCTTGAATTCCAAGGCTCTACAGATATCCTCAATGGATCTGAGGTTAATGCCTCCCTCTTCCTTTGGAGAGGTCAATTTGTGCGAGGATGCCCAGTGACATCTATTTCTGTCCTTATCCATTCCTCAGAAGAAATTAGCAGAGATCTTCTCAATTTGTTTAAAGACAGATTTAGGGGGGGTGACAGCAGACAAGAGATGAATAGGAAGAGACTGAAAAAACATGCTTGATTAAGGTTGCTCTCCCTCCATAGGTGAGAAGTCTCCCATGCCAGCCTGTGATTCTACTGACAACCTTAGAAATGATGCAATTGAAGTGAGCAATTCTCTTTCTACCTATATAGAGAGGGCAGCCAAGGTAGGTAAAAGGTGATTCTTTTCTGGTAAAGCCTGTTATGTGATGGATTCTTCTGTTGGTTTACTGAAATACAGATGGGGCTGTCATGAAATGACTCTTGTGTTTATTGATCATTTGGCCAGATGTTTGCTCATACTCTTGCAGAATTCTCATGATCTTTTGCAAGGAGGTTTTACAGCCAGAGGTAAAGATGATTACATCATCAGCAAAACTAAGGTGAGTGATTTGAGGGCCTCTCTTTTCCATGTAGAAACCATTGAAGAATTGATCATGGGTCAAGCTGTTGAGCATTCTTGAGAGTAATTTAGCCCCCAATATGAATAAGGAAGGGGCCAGTGGGTCTCCTTTCTTAAGGCCCCTAGTAGAATGGAAGAACCCATATCTGATACCATTGATAATCACAGAGTACCAATTATTAGACATTGTTCTCCATATCATATCTATGATTTTCTCACTGAAGCCCAGTCTTCTCAACATGATGCAAGTATATGCCCAAGAGACCCTATCATATGCCTTTGCCATATCTAATTTAATGACAACATTGGCTCATTTGTTTGGTTTCTTAATGCCTTGGACAATTTCTTGAGCTAACATAACATTTTCAGAAATACTTCTGCCTTTTATGAAGCATGTTTGGTTAGGTGAGATGATGGAGGGGAGAATAGGTGCAAGCCTGGAACAAATTAGCTTAGAAATGACTTTGTTAAGGAAGTTGCTAAGGCTTATGGGTCTGAATTCTGAAAGGTTGTTGGGGAATTCCACCTTAGGGAGAAGAACCAAACAGGCTTGTGTCATGTATCTTGGCATGGATTGACCACAGAAGAAGTCCATGATCACATTGAAGAGGTCAACCTTGATGATGTCCCAACAGTGTTGAAAGAACTTCCCATTGAAACTATCTGGACCAGCAGCACTTGTTGGATTCATGGAGAACACTGTGAGTTTAAGTTCTTCCATTGTGGGATCTCTGCTAAGATTCTCATTATCTTCAGGAGATACAATTGAGGGGATACAAGACAGAAGGTCTTCTCTAATGTTGCCTCCAGGATCAGAGAAGAGTTGTTGGAAGTGATCACATGCAGCTTCACCAATTGCTGCATCTCCAGTAATCCATTCATTATCCGCATCTTTGATCTTGTGGATGTAGAGTTTCCTCATTCTTCCTCTGATCAGACTGTGAAAGTATTTGGAGTTAGTATCCCCTTCCTTGAACAATTGGAGCTGAGTTTTTTGCTTGAGAACTGCCTCCTCTATCTTCAGATATTTGATATATTGGGCACTGAGTTCATGAACAAGGATTCTATCTGATTCTTTGTTAGAGTGCCCATGTTTCTTCTGCTTTCCTGACCTTTTATTCAAATTCCTTGGCTTTTTGATGGATGTCACCATATTCTTTCCTTAACCATTTGGAGAGTGCAGAACATAGATATTTCATTTTCTGATGAAAAACCCACATTGCATTCCCATGGTGATGTTGGTTCCAGGTCTCCTCAACCACTTTCATGAATGATTCATTTTCAGTCCAGCAATTAAGGAATTTGAAATATTTGGCATTATGATCTGGTCGAGCATGGAGTTCCATTAGAAGTGGGGAGTGGTCTGAGCCAGTAGAAGCTAAGTGAGAGATGGTGGTTGCAGGGTAAGCTTCTAGCCAACTATCATTAGCAAAACCTATGTCTAACCCTTTCCAAACAATTGCACATGGACCTCTACCATTGGACCATCTGTATCTAGGTCCATAATAGCCTAGATCTGTGAAGCCACAGTCCTCACTCATGCTCAGAAAGTCCAGGCTTTTGTTGATTTGGTATGGGATTCCCCCAATTTTCTCTTCACAGGAGGCAATAACATTAAAATCTCCAATGACACACCAAGGAGTGGATATGGTTTGGGATTTGGCTCTCAGATTATCCCAGAGAGGCTTCCTAAGAGCATGCTTGCATTTGGCATAGACAATGGTTATTTTGAAAGGCTCAGCTGCTTCAAGGTGTCTTAACTCAAGAGTCCTCTGTTGCTCATCATGATCTATAACAGAGCCTGAAAATTCCTGATCCCAGAAGATCCAGATTTTATTGTTAACATTAGAAGCTGCATGGCACATGGACATTTGGATTTTGTAGTGGTTGATTTGGGATGTATCCAAGAATGGTTCAAGGACAGCTGTGAGGGATATTTTGTGGATGTGTTTCAATGTTCTAAGTCTCTCAATGGTACCAGAGGTTCTTATACCTTTAACATTCCATATAAGTGTACTGATCATTAAAACGTGGAGGGGGATTTTGGTTTTGGTGGGACCATTACAGAGATGGCTGCTTTGCTTCTGGTGAGTCTTGATGAGGGGTTATAGTGTTTGGAGGTAAGGTTTCTAGGGGAGAGGGAGTGAGTGTCAATTACCTCAGATTGAGGATATTCACCATTGAGAGCATTGACCAGTAGGTCACAGTGTAGCTCTTCTTCTGATCTGTCTAATTCAGCATCATCATCTGCTCTCCCACTCATCTCATCTTCTGATAGGATGGGTTTATATTTATCGGACTCTGGAGAAAACCTGTTCATGGGGCATTCCATCAATGGGATGACTGTTAAGGTGTTTGGAGTGATTTCTTCAGGTGGGGGATCTCTTTGACTGGATATTGTTCTGATAGGGATTGGGGAGTTCACCACTGGTGGAGTCACCAGGAGATCAGGATCTGGGATAGTATGTGATTCAGCATTAGAATTCATCCTTTGATTGGGGCATGATGGATCCGGTTGGATGCTAGGTTGCATTGGTTCTGTGGTAGTGATGGCTTGGCTTTGTTTCTTCATGGCCTGTCTTTTTTTCTTGCTGGGTTTATTTTTTGGTTTTGGAGATTGGATATTGAAATCAGTATCATCCAGGGCTTTTCCTTTGCTCAATCTTCTAGATTCTGCATTATAGAGTTCAGATTCTTCTTCTTCCTCTTTAGAGCTAAGTAATTCACATGTGATTGGATGAGAGGGGTGGTACTTGGCTGGTTGATCAATGGTAGCAGTGAGCTTTGGGTCAGGCTTATGGACAGTCAAATGTGCATGGGCACACTCATGTATAGCATGAGGAGAAACATCACCTTTTTGATCCCCATTCTGCTTGGCTATGGATTCCTCTTGAAATTCTTCCTTGTCTTCTTCAGACATAGTATGGTGGGAATGGGGAATAGGTTGACCCTGAACCACAGGGGCTTCACTCCTTTCCAGAAAAACTGGAGGATTAGAAAGGGCCATACCTGAGGTTAGTTGTTCCTGATGTTGATTCTCATTTGGTGGGGTGTTGTTTGGTTGGTGGGTGCTCTGCTTTGCTACATAGACTTGTTGTTGTTTTTTGTTTTGGGTATTGCCCTTGAAGTTCTTTTTCTTTTGAACCTGCCATTCTTCATCTGTGGTATTGGGTAGCAGAAGCTTTTGATTTTCTGGTTTTTGGTGTTACTCAACATTTGGTTTGGTAATTTGGTCCTGGTTTCCTTTTTTTGGTTTCCCTTGTTGTTTGTTGGTTTGGTTCTGTTCACTTGATTCTTCTTGTTCCTTAGGTTTAGTTATGTTGGTAACCTGTGACTGAGAATTCTTGTTGTTATCCCTTTCTTTTTGGTTTTGAACTTCCATCTCCCTATGTTTAACTGGACATGTATGGTTGGTGTGGCCTAGGTGCTTGCAATGAGTGCAGTAAGAGGGGATGGATTCATATTGAACCTCTAGCCATTGTCCATCTCCATTGATATCTTGATCCTCATCATAACCAAGCCACACATGGGATGGTCTCTCCTTAGTAAGGCCTATTTGCATCTTAACCTTGGCAACACTTCCTCTGGTTTTTTGAAAGGATGCCAGGTCAAGGAAAAGAGCTTTGCCTATTGGAGATAATAAAGGGGAAAGGATCTCCATATAGTACAGATGCCATGGCAGCTCTGGAATCATTACCCACACTGGTACAATTGGAGAATCTTCATTGGGCTTGAAGATAGGATTCCAAGCTTCAATCTTCATGAGTTGGCCTTGAATGTACATCTGTTGTCTAGTCCAAACTGTCGAGTGGTCATATTCATTGTCAAGATCAATGTACACAGTCTTTGCATTGAAATGGGCAATCTTAATTCCACCTCTAAGTTCAACTTGAGCAATAAAGCTTTTTCTAATCACTTCCATTTTGGGCATTGTATTGGCAAATTTTCCTACAACCGTGTACTTGCACCTATCTGCAAACTTTATAATGTAATCTTCCTTCCTGAAAATCACTGCAGGTTTTCCTTGTTTGGTTGTGATTACTGGAGGTGAGAACTCAATTGTGGCCTTTGCAGCCTCTTGTCTGGCCCTGAGTCTAGTGACATATGACTGCATCACAGTGGGTGGGGGTGGTGGAAGGTTTTCAGTTTGCTTGGCTATGTTCAGACGTGGTTTGATAGGGGGGACCGCATTGGTGGTTGTATTTGGTTGAGAGGATGGGTCTTGAGGTTTGTGGAGGGGTTTTGTGCCTTTCTTGTTGGGATTTGGTCTCTCAAAGTTAGAGGAGACTTTGATGAGGTTGTTCCTGTGTTGGTTCTGAGAATGGGATAATTGCAGAGTAGGGGTGTGAGTTGTGACAGGGTGAACAGAGGTATTGGCAATTCCAATAGGTAGTTTATGCAACTGGGATGTGTCCTGAATTAGAGGGGTGGTTGTGTGTAGACCCATGTTGGCTACATCATTTTGAACTGAGGATACTTGTGTGCATTCAGGAGTAGGGTGAGATATAGAGACTAAAGGGTCCAGAATTCTTAGAGCTACAGTGACACATGGTCGATCACTGTTGGTGCTACAGTGTATCTGCGAGCCTTTTTCAATATTCGACAAGATTGGGGCTTGTAAAATACCACTTGATGGGTTGGAAACACTCACCAATGGTGGAAGAACAGATTTGTATTGGTTTGGTGGCCTGAATATCCCTTGAACACCATGTCCGGCCATCTGAAAAAGCTCTGAACTTGGCATACTAGCGAGTTGGTTGTTTGTCATAGGAACTTGAGGAGGAATTTGATAGAAGGGATCTTTGGGAGCTGTTGAACTATTGCAATCATCGGGGTAGCTCCAATTGTGCCAAATGTAGAGGTGAAGGAAGGTCTGACAGCTCCAATGGAACAGTAACTGGCAGTGTCATTTTTTATATTCGACGCGATTTGGCCATTTAAAATTTGAGCTGATGAATGATTAACAATCCCAAGGAGTGAAGCAACACTTTGGCATTGGATTTATGGCTCAATTATCCCTGCAACACCATGGTCGACCAATTCAAGAAGCTTAGGTGCTGTGCGCATATGGTGATTATCATGTTTCTCAATAAGTTTCCCCGAAAATTGGCAGGTGTGTTCTATGATTGGTGAAGAATCATTTCCAATCATTGGTTTGTTCCCAATTGCTTGGGAATTGGTGATGTCAATTGGTCGATCAATTTTGCCAATTTCATTGTCAGAATTTCTGATTTCCAAAGTTGAACCTCCTTGTTGATACCCAGGTGCAATTGACCGGTGAATAATCATCTCCTCATCAAGGCGAAGCTTTTGATACCTTTGGTCTTGCATTTGATCTGCTGAAGCTCCATTTCCGGCTAAATGGAGTTTACCAGAAATTTGCAGAAGTTCGTCTGGGATGATTCCCACGGTGAAATTGGCTGGATTTTGGTGGGGAAGTTCGTTTTGTTGAGGAGAACAATCTCCAATTGTTGGATTAACAGAATTTGACCCAGAAATCACCTGGGACATTTCTCAAATTCCCAGGCGATTTTTTGCTACAGTGATCCCTTCACCATTTTGAAGATCTATAGCGATTGGGATGGAATTTTGGACTGAATCTTGTTGGATTGGGATCGCCATAGTGTTAAGCTCATTTTGCATGTGGTCCAGAGATTTATCAACGACGGACGGTGAAGCAGTGGACATTTTGCCACTGCGCGAGAATTGTTCACGGCAGTCGCTTGTACGGAGAGAAAAACTATTTTTTGCGGCGCAAATTGGCAATTGAGGTGGGGATCGGTTTGAGGTTTGGGATTTGGGGTTTGGGGTTTAGGGTTTAGGGTTTGGGGTTTGGGGTTTGGAGTTTGGGGTTTAGGGTTTGGGGTTTGGGGTTTAGGGTTTAGGGTTTAGGGTTTAGGGTTTAGGTTTTAGGTTTTAGGTTTTAGGGTTTCTTTTTTTTTTTTTAAGTAATCCACTAGGCAGAGCCTAGGGCTAGTTTTTTATTAATAACATAAAAATAATATTAGAACAATTAGGAAAACTACAAATAAGGGGGACAATAGCACCGGTATTGTTACCCATATAACAAATACCGGGCTAACCTTATCGTACTAATCCTATTGAGGCATCACAACCTCACCTATTAACAAGAATGCAAAAAATAAGAACTTGACATGACCAAATATTTTATGATCATCACAGAGTTTATAACATACTCTGCAATGATATTACAAATGATAATACTAACAAAGTTGTATAATAAAAAATAGTAGGAAATAAAACCTTGTCCCTGCTTTTCCAAACTTGTAAAAACTTCAATTTGTAGTTTTTTGTCGTTTTCCTCAACCGTGTTCAAAATATAGTCAAAAATCATCATTTCTTTTTTGACCGGTTGGACTTCGTTGATGTAGTTGGTACAACCTGCTTTTGTTTAGCAACTCTCATTGGAGGTCGCCTAACAATTAAATCACTAACCTTGTCATCCCAACTATTTTTCCTTGTATGAGCCTTCTTACTTCTTCCGCTATGCATTGGTGATAAATCACCTTTTCGTGCAGCCTCTTCTCTACATTGTTGTAACATGGCCTCTTCTTCTCCTTGTTCAAAACATTCCCTCCCCAAAATAACAGGTTGTGGGGCATTTTGATCGATATCACATGTTACTAGGGCAGCTTCTCTGGTTGTCACAATTGTCTTACTTTGTTGTTGCACATTATCTCCTATTGCCTTTTGATCTACGTTTGATGGAGCAGCCTACATGGACGATGTTGTTGCAATGGGAGTGTTTCTGGGGATAAAAGCAGGTGCATGGAGGTTTAAATTACTCTTGGGGTTCGATGATGTTGTCCCCAGAAGCTTTGGTATTATTGGAGAATCAAGCTCCTCGCCTCCACTCTCCTGATCCACCTCTTGTTTACCCTCTTCAGATTCATACCCTGCAAATCCATCTCCATACTCTTCTTCATCATCTTCCTCCCTTTGCTCTTGCCATAACTTGGAGTTAATAACCATCAACCTCATGTTTGACTTTATTACCTCCATATTATTTCCTGTAGATAACATAGGCTGCCCAGATTCCTTTTCAAACTCACCAAACGATCCCACTGATTGAGAAGGGACATTTTGAGCTGAAGTATTTAGAGTGACTAAAGGTTGCTTAACCATTGTAGTGTTCCTTGCCATTTCTTGATGAACATCTTTGATAATTTGCTCGACATGGGTATTGGAAAAATGCAGTGTAGGTGCATTGGAGCTGTGTGCCTCATCCTTTTGCGCATCCACATGGACAATTTCCTTCGAAACACTTAGTCGATCCCTTGTGTTCTTAGAAATTTGCTGTTGTCTGTTACTGTCTTGAGCTAAATGTTGCCCATTGTTTGAGGTCGTATTCACCATCATGGCTGCCTGTGCATTCTCTATCATTTTTGCTAGTTCTGTTGCAATCCCAAGTCGAGCATCTGTGTCGTTTGCATTTTTCTGTTGATTTGTAGTGCCTGCAACACTGTTTTTTTGTGTCACTAAATGTGTCTCATTACCCTTCTGTTGCTCATTATTTTTATCCTCCTCCTGCTCACTCTCATTGACCAAAGCCTCAAAAGAATTATAGACCCCAAAGACATTAGAAGGAACAATCTGATTTTGTAAACATGCCGAGTTCTTGCTAGGTGATTTATTCATCACTGTCCCATTTTTGTTCTTTGTATTTGACTTGTATGATGTTGTAGCAGATTGACTTAGATTAACACTCGATTTCAATGCAACAGTATCATCCAAATTAGGAACATTAGTAGCTGCAACATTTCTATTTTCCTCAGATGTGTTCATATGTTCCTCCTCATTCACCAACGCGTCAAAAGAATTCGAGACCCCAATGACGGATGATGGAAAAATCTGATTCTGCACATGTGGAGATTGTTTCTTGCTAGGTGATTTAGTCACTACGGCCCAGTTGCTTGAGTTGATGGCTTTATCACTTATAGTCATATGACCTTTGTGCTCACCAACAGATGCATTTTGTTGTCTATGACTGTTAGTTGCATTTTCCACATTTTGCACTGTCGAAAAAATTGCATTACCTGAATCAGTTTGTGTATCTGCATGAAGTGTAACCAATGGTGTAATTTGTTGCCTTCCTTCAGTAGCACCAGCTCGCACCACATGTGCATTCAGTACAACATTGTCGTGTGCATTGTGGGTCACCTTATCTTGGCATTTTCGAACATTTTGACAATGTTCTGCATTCTTTTCTTTTTGCCGATCATTAGCACTTCCCTGCATAATAGCACTTGTAGTAGCAACAGTAGCTGGTCGAGTAGTACTTGTAGTCTTTGACTCTAGCTGTGAAACACCAGCATGTTTTTCAACTTTGCCAGCATGATCTACCACTGCTACTGCTCGTTTGTTTTGAGTAAGAAATTTTCGAGAAGCTGCCGCTAAAGCACTATCATCCATTATTTGTTGTAATTGCCCAGCTTCAATAGCTGAAAATGTTGAATACTCAGCTAATTCTCGATCAACCACATCATTCTTTGTGGTCTTCAAGTCCTGAACAACTCTACCAAGGACTTCAGGAACTGGAACAATTGCACCAGAAATGAGATTTTGCCCTGTCTCATCAGTGCCAAAATTTTCAGTTGCTTATAAAGCATCTGACTCAAGAGCTGCTCGACTCACGTCGTGTGCCCTTTTATGTGCTTGTACTTGGATTTTATCAATTCCATTTACAACATTTTGCACGCCAGCTGCCACATTCACATCTTGCATTCTTCTTTTTGCATCCAGCAATTGCCTCAAATCCCCATGGAATTTCTCAACTAATTGGCCTTCTTTATCCATTATCCGCTCTTCACTTTGCGCTACAATAGCTTCTTTACCTGCCCTGCTTCCTACTGCCAAATCATTCGAACGTCGACATATTTTTTCATCATGACCTTGATGTTTACAATGGTTGCAATATAAAGGCAGATTATCATATACAAATTCTTGATAAACTTTAACCATTCTGCCCGTTTGTTTATCCACAAATTGCAACTTTATTTTTTCAGGCAGTTTATCCATTAAATCAAGGATAACCTTCACCCTTGCAGTACTAGTACACGACTTGGTCTGAGTTGTTTTGTCGATGGCTATTGGTTTGCCAACTGCTGAAGCGATAGACAACAAAGCCTTCATTGCGAACAACTCAGTTGGCAGATTAGGCAAGGAAATCCAAACCACAGCTTTTGTTGTTTCCTAATTTATTTTGAATCCAATAGACCATGGGAATATCCTAGTTTGGTGCTCCCTACCATTGTATTTAAAATAGTTAACTGACCTTGTAAGAGAAATGACAAATTCATCATGTTGATCAATTTTTATACCTGCCAGCCTTGTAACACCCTTTCAAACCTAGCCAGATTACATAGCTTTATTTAACACGTAGCCACATTATATCCTCATTTATTACATCCCAGCTACCCAACCGTTGGCTTATACTTGCTGTCACCCATTTATTATCTTTCACCCTTCCCCATAGTCTGACCATTTCTTTTCCTAATGTACACTCTTTCAATCTCCATCGTGCGATCTCTGCTATACTCCTCGAGATGGATGATATTTCAGCATAGAGTGTATTGATAGTGCAAGGATCATTTGATACTTAACATTTTCTCTCTTTCCTCTTTTCAGACTAATTTCTCTCTTCACTTCTGTTACTCTCTCCATTAGAGACCACACATTTTCTCCTCTATCTCCATTTCTTTTCTTCCAAAAGCTCATCCAAGATTCTGAGTTTGTGACGACTGTACGTGCCACAGCTTCAGGTATTTCTTTTATTTCACTTTTGTTTCGTTTGTTAGCTCTTTGTCCTCCCATTCTACTGATTATTTATTTATTGTCTGCTTGTATCTCCTTGTTATCCCATCTCTTTCGATGACTCTTCTCTGCTTCGTCTAAGTTAAAGACGACTGTGTTCCTAGCTGCAGTAACTCGAGGTACAACTTTTCCTCTAATTTTGTTTCGTCTGTTATCATTTTTTCTTCTCCTTATACTGATATTTTCTCTTTTTTTCTGCTTCAATATCCTTGTTGTATCCTCTACCCTTCTTGATGATATTCTTTGCATTACTTCACCTCGATCAGCCATGGTTGACAACGCCTTAGGACTAGGGATTTTCTTCACTTTCTCTTTTCTTTTGGTGTTATCTTTTTCCTTTTTACTGCTACTAACTTTCTTTTCCTTGATTTTTCTTTGGCCTTTATGGATTGACTGCTGCTGATTACCTGCCTGAGTGGATGCACAGCTCCTAATAAATACCTGTAATGATCTACACGTTTTCCAGGTAACATTCTTCTCCTTAACTTCCTTCTGCTTTTCTATGCTTATGTTTTTTCCCTTTATCATTCTCATAACTTTGATATGTTTCTTATGTGTTCCATGTTCTCCTCTTCGATCTATGAGAGATTTGGACAGAGGTGAGGTGATATTGATGAGGTGTGGATATTGTGTCTGATCATCGTCTTTTTGTGTCATCCTACAAGCTTCTAAACCTCCGGGTAAAGTCTTCTCCCTCCCTCTTAAACTATTCTGTGTAATGTCTATGTTGCATGCATAAATCTGAGCCTCATGTACTCTGTAGACGTCCCTGTTATGTTCTGCTTTGTGGATTTTGCTATGTGGATTCTGATTTTTGTAAGTCCGTCCCCTTACCTGATACCGTGGCATGCCCATCTACCTCATCCCATAAAAATCATGTATAAGTTTATTGTTAGCAGAATGTGCATGTGAGTTTATTTCTTCCCTGCTCTTGCCTTGTGCCTCATCCAGTAGACTACTGTCCGCACTATGCTTATAAGAAATGTATCCTGTTGTTGAACTTGCAAAAGTGACATTTTCTATGTGTAATTTTAGTTCGTTGGAATGAATGTTAAACATTAATACCACCAATAAAACCTTGAATATATCATAAAAAAATATCACCTTCCATATACCTGCCAACAGGGAAGCTGAGATAATTAATATCATAACTCTCCGATTGGGACCTGCTTCTCTTCCTTCCTCAATCCTCCTCTTCTCCCTTACTTTCTTGCTACCTTGACTCTCAAATATGGGCATTGCATCTTGTCTATATTCACCAATCTCCTGCCTTGAGTATCCAGATCCCAAAAACCATCACATTCAATGTCTCCCTTATCCATAGCATAATTAGCTAAGTGATCCGCTAGGGCATTCCCTTCCCTATAGGTGTGAGAGATTCTGAAATTGAAAACCCTTTTTAATCTATCAATCTCCTCCACCTGATCTATAATATTCCAGGGTGGTTTCCATGCTCCATCAATAATTTTCTGCAACAGTAGTGAATCTGTTTGCAACCATATGTGAGTGTAGTTCTTCATTTTGCAGACTTTAAGGGCCTCTACGATTGCTATAGCCTCAGCTTCTATATTTGTCCCCTCCTTTATCTCCTTTCCCAATGCATACAATATATCACCTACCTCATCTCTTAGGCATATGCCTATAGAACTTCTTCCTGGATTTCCCCTACAAGCTCCATCAGTATTAACTTAACTTTTATCCATCCATCTTCAGCAAACTCCCACCTCACCTTCTCATAGTGTAGTTTTGGAGTGTAGTTCTCCAACATGAATATCATATTAGACCACCTGTGCGGAACCTTGAGGCCTGGCTTCCGAACTTGCACCAAATTTTGTAGTGTTGTAGAAATTTGATAAATCACCCTACTTACTGAAACTGTTGTCCCATACTTCAGGCTGTTTCTTCTTTTCCAAAGCTCCCATACAATGCAGGAAGGTAGGGCCTGCATTATTGGCTTTAATCTATGAACCACAGGGAGTGTCCAACACTTTGTAATGGCCTGATGTAGTGTCAATTCCTGCATATTAACACCTGCCCTAGTAAGAAAGTATCTCCATACCGTCTCTGCAACCTTGGATGTGTAGAATAAATGTACTAGGGACTCCTGCTTAGGTTCAGCACAACACCAGCATTTAGAGGGCATACAGTAGCCAAGTCTCCTCATAAAATCATCCAAAGGAAGCTTTGATTTCCACACTTTCCACATGAAGAAAGAAATTTTTAAAGGCAATCCTTTTACCCATATCATCCTGTATGCTGTTCCTGGATTGTTCCTCCTCCTTAGGTATTCCCATGCTGACTTAACACTAAATTGACCCCTAGTTTCAAGCATCCAGTAGGGCGTGTCAATATTAGAGTCTACTTCAGGTGGCCGTATGTTTTCCAGAATATGCATTGCTAGGTCTTCAGGTAGAGCTTGCATTAACCCATTTGCATTCCATAGTCCATCTTCTACTAGATCATAAACATTATGAATAGACTCATCAATAATAAAATCTGATGGTACAAGAAAATATAGAGCACCAAGGTGTGTCCAGTTATTGTACCAAAGAAGAGATGATCCCATTCCCATATTCCAATAGATTTGATGTTCTATCAAGTCCTTGCACTCCAACATCTTTCTCCATACATGTGAGCCTTCTTTCCATGGGACAATTACTGCATTTAATTTTTTACAGTATTTCTAACTCATGAAGGCACTCCATAAGCTTGGTTTAGTTCTGAAATTCCACCACAACTTACAAAATAAGGCCTTTGCTACGTCATGTAGGGATCTAAAACCAATTCCCCCTTCTTCATATGGCATACATAATGTAGTCCATGATGCCCAATGCCTTGACTTGCCTCTTACTGAATTGCTCCAAAAAAATTGAGCAAATATCTTGTGCAACCTGTTTATGACATAGCTAGGTGGGTTCACCGCAGATAGTAAATGAATAGGCATACTTTGAAGTACGCTCGATATAAGAACCGCTCTTTCTCCAATAGATAACAGCTTCCCTTTCCATGCCTGCAGCTTATCTAACACCTTGGTGATCATTGTTTGGTAATATTCCAGCTTCCTCCTGGCATAGAAAATAGGACAGCCCAAATAAGTAAAGGGGAAGTCCTGCCTTGTGATGCCTGTTACCCTTTCTACTTTCCTAACCACCTCCAAATCAGTCAAATGGTGCATATACACTGCAGATTTACTTCTGTTTATCAATTGCCCTGAAGCAGCCTCATATGACATTAGAATCTCCATGACTAAGCTCAGTGATGTAGCATCTGAAGAGCAAAAAATAATGGTATCATCTGCATAGGCTAGGTGGTTAATTTTTGGACTCCACTTGGGCAGTCCAAAGCCGCAGAAAATAGATTATGATGCAAAGAATTGAGACCCCGTGAAAGAGCTTCAACAACTATTATAAATAACGTGGGAGATAGTGGATCTCCCTGTTTAACCCCTCTTGTGGACTTGAAAAACCCATGAAACTGGCCATTAATCAGCACCGAATACCAATTGTTTCCTACCAAGTCAAAGATGATGCTAATAAATATTTCACAAAAACCTATCTTCCTTAGCATCTTGGTAAGGAACAGCCATGATAGCCTATCATAAGCCTTAGTCATGTCTAATTTTATCACCACATTAGGCCCAGCCTAAGTTCTTAGCCTAATATCTGTGATGATTTCCTGTGTTAACAACACATTTTCCATAATACTTCTCCCTTTCACAAAGTCGGCCTGCTCTTCGGAAATGATGTTAGGCAGTAGTTCGACAAGTCTCTCATGAATGACTCTTGAGAATATCTTGTTCACAAAATTGCTGAGGCTTATAGGTCTAAGGTCCGAGAAAGTTTTAACTTCCTTCTTCTTAGGTAGCATCACCAAGTTAGTATGGGTCACACTCTTGGGTAATTGATATCCGTTAAAAAGGCCTGCACCATCTAAAAAATATCTCTCTCCAACTATCTCCCAGCAAGTCTGATAGAAAGCTCCCGTAAAACCATCCGGGCCACCTGCTGAATCTGCATTTAAGTCAAACATTGCCTTTTTGACTTCTTCTCTAGTAGGGTTTGCTGTCAATTGCCCATTCTGCTGTTCATCTATCATACTAGGAACATGTTCCATAATATGAAATGCTGTAGGTATTACATCTTCTGTGAATTGTGCCTTATAGAATGCAACTGCCTGTTCTGCGATTTCCTTATCTTCCTCTAGCCAATTACCATTGCTGTCCTGAATTCTCTTCAGCTGTAATCTCTTCCTTCTTCCCCGGACTTGAGCATGAAAAAACTTGGTATTTCTATCCCCATCTTTAAACCATGCCATCCTCGCTTTTTGCTTCCAAAATTCTTCTTCCAATGCAAGGTATCTAATCATTTCAACTTGTACCTTCAGTAGTTTTTCCCTATTCATCTGAGTTGGAGATGCTTCAAATTGCCTTTCATGGACCAAGACAACTTCCTCAAGACTTGCAATATTTTGAAAAATGTCCTCATATGTTTCCCTACTCCACGTGGACAATATTTTCTTCATCTTTTTCAACTTGTGATTAAAAATGATGAAGGGATTTGCAGCAAAATCTGCTGTCCAGTTCTCCTTAACCACCTCTTTAAACTTTTCATGCTTTGTCCAAAAATTAAGAAACCTAAAAGGCTTCTTTATTGGTGTAGCTTCTATGTCATATTTCAGCAGTAAAGGGCAGTGGTCTGAGCCTATTTTAGGTAAATGAGTGACCTCAAGGCCCGGAAAAGTCTGCTGAAATTCCTCATTCCCAAGACATCTGTCCAGCCTCTCAAAAATGCAATCTTCTTCCGATCTTCCATTCCACCATGTGTAAATACTTCCTTTAAAACCCAAATCAGTAAGGATACATGTATTTACACAATTCCTAAAGTCATCAATCTCATTAAGATGTACCGGTAGGCCCCCAAACTTCTCTTTTTCATCCTATATAACATTAAAATCACCTCCAACCAATCAAGGTGAAGCCATATCAGTAGCCATAGCATATAGAGAGTCCCATAGCTCAATCCTCTCTAAGTGATCACATTTAGCATATACTAATGTTAGAATTAGCTCTACATGTGTTTCTGTGTGGAATAACTTCAATGTCAGCCGCTGAACCATATTGTACATGATATAAACCTCATATACCTCATCAATGAAAGCCCATATTTTGTTAGAAACATTAAGCACTGCCTGACCCAGGCCAATTCTCCTTCTGTATCCTTCTATCTTGTGTGATTGTTGCATGGGTTCTAATACTCCAATGAATTCAAAATGATGTTGTCTATGCATTATAATTAATCTTTGAAAGGCCTGCATAGTGTTTACAGACCTTACATTCCATATAATTGCATCTATTAATGATTAATTGATTTGGACAGTGCTCTTCTTGTTTGTATTCCACCTTGTGGATTATTCTGACTCTCTTTCTATTGTTTCTTTTTGCCTTTTGCTGCAGATTTGACAGGGTTGATCTTTCTAGGAGATAAATCTCCTTGCTTGGATACATTGAGGAAATTTTGGGATGTGGGTTCCTCATCCAAGTCCTTTCCTGTTTGTGCTTCAGCACCTGTTTCTGCTTGATCTGCTGCCTCCACCATTTTATCTACTTTCTTTGTTGTAGTTAGCTGTTTTTCATTTCTTTCATTATATGCTGCTGCTGTAACTCTAAGTGTATCTTGACCTGGTTGTAGTGATTGTTGTTGTTGGCTGTTTGGTTGAAAGTTAGCTGCTATGGGACTAGAATTAGCACCTAGTCCCTGTGTTCCACCTGGATCAGCAGCGTTTGCAGTGGTATCAGCCTGTTTAACAGGCTGTTGTGTTCCTCCTGGATCAGCTTCTTGTGTTCCTCCCGGATCACTGCTGTTTGCATCCACCCCTGCTGATTTTCCATGTTCTTTGCTGTTCTGTTGTTCCATTATTTTTTGTTGCATGTTCTTATTGTTGTGTTGTAGTTCTGCACCTCCTATAGCTTCCCCATTAACACTTGGATCTTCCTCTTCTGCATTGTCTCCCCCATTCTTCTCGTCACTTTGCATTTCTTCAGGAATTACTCCTTCTTCTATGTCTTCCTCCATCTGTTCTGACCATAGTTTACCACCATTCCAGTTGCCTTGTTCTTTACTTTGAAATATTTCAAAATCAGCATCTTCAATGTGTTCATTGTCATTTATATTTTCTAGTGCCAAATCCACCCTATTATCTTGTGAAGGTATCTCCTCTATTGACTGATTTGTTGTCACCATGTTACAATTAAATGCCCTTTGAACCCAAACTGCTGTAGATTCTTGTACCTGCTGCTCATACTGCCTTAACTCTTTGCTTTTGGTTTCTTATTTCTATTTTTGTTTAATTAAACTGGCTTCATCTTGTTATTTTGCTTGAACTGGCTGAACATTTTTCTTTGCTGCATTTTTAGACCTTTTAGTACTAGGTGAAGAAGGTTTAAACGCTGCTGCATCAGGATTTAATTGACCTTCACCCTTAGAATTGAGAATCTCCTATTGTAATTCTTGTTCATGCACTAATGCCAACTGTTTGTCTGCATTATCCTTACCGTTGTCCACCTCCAGCACTTCAAACATGTTATTAGTTTGAACCTTCTGAGTATTTGCTGTTTTTTGCTGTGTAACGTGCACTATCTGCCTATTTGTTTTTGTCTTTTCGATTGTTATGCGCTCCTTACCAACATTGACTGAGTGTTGTGCCTTGTCTACCTTGTCTTGAATTCTCCCATCTCTCACTGGTTTCCAGTGTGGACCAACATTCCCAACAACCTTCCCACTTGATAAGATCATTAATGGCTCATTATTAGTATTCTTGTGCACCTTTTCCTTATTTGCAATCCTTTTCTTCTCTTTTCTGCTTTTCAACAATTCTGGATGCAATCTCCAGCACTTCAACATGTCATGACCTTGCATCTTGCATTCCTTGTAGTACTTAGGAAGGTAATCATAATCTATTGTCACCCATTCAGTCCTTGACTCACCTGTATTTTCATTAATGATATCCATCCTTACCTTCTTAGGTAAATCATCAAGCAAATCAATTAACACTTTCACTCGTGCACAACTAGGTCGTGTTTTGTTAATTGTAGCTTGATCAAGATGTAGAGGTTTACCAACTGCATAGGCTAAAGAAAACAAGCATTCTTTAACAAAGTAGGTAGGCAATAAATTAGGAAAAGATATCCAGGCCATAACCTTTGGTGTCTCTTCACCAACCTTAAACTTAGCATTGTATATCAATGTTCGAAGTTGATACTTATTGGCAAATTTATCTTTGACATAATGAACACTTTTTGATGAAAAATCAACATAATCTTGCCATAGAGTAAATCTAGTTAAAACATGCCTATCTCACAAATAGCCAATTGTGCATTCACCCTTAACTCCACATTGAATAGGCAATATACGACGCAATTCATTAAGTTCAGGCCACCCGTAAGAAAATTTGCAAACAACAGCATATTGCAAACCTTCAATTATATTCATACATTCCACTTCAGCTTCTGTAAAACAAATCAAATGCTGACCTTGATATAATTTAGCTCGTTTTAACTGAATTGGCTCAACAGCAGCAACCCGATTCTGATTTGTATCATAGCCAACATATTTTTCACTACTCTTGCATAGTTCATAGGAGTTTGAGTATCATTCTGTGTTTTTGGTGGCTGGGTAGTTGTGTTTGTTGTAGTAGAGGGCGGGGCGACCTGGGGGGTGGGCGGACTCGCTGCTGGGGGAGGGAGGGCTGGCCGCCGGCCAGATTGGCCATGGCCACAAAAAAACGAACTTTCTCTCTCTAGAATCAGAAAAAACGACCAGAGCTTCTCTCTCTAGGCTTTTTTTTTTTAAAACCCCTCCCAAATTAGGAGGATCTATAGTGTTTCCACACTTCCCCTCCATGGTGACTCGAACCCAGGACCTAACGGTCGTAGATGGAGGTGCTTACCAACTGAGCAAGCCTCACTTGACTCTCTAGGCTTGAAAACGTGGGGTTTAGGGATTTTTTTTTTAGTTTTTAGATAAATAAATAAACATAAAAAATAATTACATTGTCCGTTGAAATAAAATTTGAGAGTTACATTCATCCTATTACCAAAGTTAAGTGGTATACTTAAACTTAGGTATCACAAAATGCATACTATAATTAAAAAAGTAATGTCAATTCATGTATTTGTACATTAGCTCCATACTTGATCTATCATGTCCATGCAATGTCACATTTTCTTTCCCAAGAGAATGAGCACAAAGTGTTAATACCATCCATAGAGGTC
>JASVEL010000784.1:245000-247500 GCA_032618575.1 Nicotiana noctiflora | reverse complement strand
ACGAGTCAGGACGTGGCAGGCCATGGCAGTGCATGGCGGTGCATGGCATGGGCCATGGCACGGGTCAGGGCAGTGCAGGCCATGGCCACGGCACGGGTCAGGACGTGTCTCCACGCCGCTCCACACCGCTCAATGTCTGGTGCTAGCCAAATGCTTAGAAACATGTCAAGCGCAATGATGGTAGTGATCGTTGGTGGCGGTGATGGAAAGTAGCGGTGGTTTGCACTAGCGACCGGCGATGGTTGGTGGACGCTTGGTGGTTGGCGCCGGCGGTTTTAAGTCGAAATCACTTATAGCGGTTGCGACAATGGAATTTACTGATGATCAATGGTGGTTGGTCATCCATATGGTTTTACAAAAAATATTATGTATTTTACCTATTTTTTATCTATTTTTTATTGATTTTTTGTAATTTTAAATAGTTGTTATGTTACTTTTATATAAAAATAATTACTCTTTTATGTGTAATATTATATTACTAGATGTATTGGAAATTGTTTCCATTATTATTCCTATTTTTTACTATTTTTCCATGTATTTTTCGTTTTATAATAAAAATAAAAATAAAAAAATTTTTTTTGTAAAAAATATCATTTACAATGTTTAAAAGTTATTTGTGAATATATTAGCTAAGTTGTACCTTGGTTTGTGCTATTTGGTGTTGTACAACTCCATTATGATTCTCCGGACAAAACATGTCTGCTCCTGAAACTTGAGTTTTTTTTTTAAGTATATATAAGAGGGGCAGAGGTGTTGAAAGGCACCTCAAGGTGCCGGCTGCCAGGCAGTGTGGGCACGCATGGGCGACGCTGGAATGGGGCGTGGGCATAGGGGGCATGCATGGCTTGGCCGTGCTACGTCCCCGAAGTTCACAATCCACGCCGGCAAGTACTCGTGCGGGCTCGTAGCATGCCTGGGGGTCGCACTGCTTGCGGCCAACATTGACTTTTGGCAACAAAAGGTGGAGCATCATGCAAGTAGCACCTCAAGGTGCCATGCGCATGAGGCAAAGCTTAGTAAGTGCCGATTGCCAATGGATGTTGCGGGCAAAATCGGGAGGCGACAACGCTTGTGGCGGCAAATGGCTTTCAGCAATGAAACGGCAAAGCAACGTGCGAGTAGGACTGTAAGGGGCGAAGTGCATGTGGCGAAGCTTATTAAATTGCTATTTTCCATTTGTTGTTGCGGGTTGTGTGGCATTACATCACTCATGGCGGTTGATGGCCTTTAGCAATGGAACAACAAAGCAACATGCTAGTAGCACCGCAAGGGGCGAAGTGTATGGGGCGAAGCTTACTAAGTTGCTGATTGGCATCGGTTGTTGTTGGTTATGTATGTAAGTCCACCCCCGCCCATGACGGCTGATGGCTTTTGGCAATGGAACGGCAAAGCATCGTGCAAGTAGCACCGAAACGGGCGATGTGAATGGGGCAAAGCTTACTAAGTTTCCAATTGCCATTGGTTGTTGCGGGCGAAACAACCGATGGAGACATCGCTCATAACGGCTTATGGCTTTTAGCAATGGAACGGCAAAGCATCGTGCAAGTTGCACCGAAAGTGGCGATGTGCATGGGGCGAAGCTTACTAAGTTGCTGATTGCCATCGGTTGTTGTTGGTTGTGTCTAGCATCGCTCGTGGCAGCTAATGGCTTTAGGCAATAAATGCCGGAGCGTTGTGCAAGTAGCGCCGCAAGGCGCCGTGCGCATGGGGCGAAGCTCAGTAGTTGTCGATTGCCATCTGTTGTTGCGGGCAACATCGGGAGGCGACAACCCTCGTGGAGGCTGATGTCTTTTAGCAATGGAACGACAAAGCATCGTGCAAGTAGCACTGAAAGGGGCGATGTGCATGGGGCGAAGCTTACTAAGTTGCCGATTGCCATTGGTTGTTGCTGGTTATGTCTAATATCGGGAGGCGACAACGCTCGTGGCGGCTGATGGCTTTTAGCAATGGAACGGCAAAGGAATGTGCTAGTAGCACCGCAAGGGGTGAAGTGCATGTTGCGAAGCTTACTAAGTTGCTGATTGCCATCGGTTGTTACGGGTTGTGTCTGGAATCACATCACTCATGGAGGCTGATTGCTTTTAGCAAAGGAACGGCAAAGCAACATGCTAGTAGCATCGCAAGGGGCGAAGTGTATGGGGCGAAGCTTACTAAGTTGCCGATTGTCATCGGTTGTTGTGGGTTAGGTCGGAAACCCCCCCTCCACCCCACCGCTCAAGACGGCTGATGGCTTTTAGCAATGGAATGGCTAGTAGCACCGCAAGGGGCGAAATGCATGGAGTGAAGCTTACTATGTTGCCAATTGCCATCGGTTGTTGCGGGCGCAACAATCGATCGAGACACCGCTCGTAACGGCTGATGGCTTTTAGCAATGGAACGGCAAAGCATCGTACAAGTAGCACCGAAAGGGGCGATGTGCATGGGGCGAAGCTTACTAAGTTGCCGATTGCCATCGATTATTCCTGGTTGTGTCTAACATTGGGAGGCGACAACGCTCGTG
>JASVEL010000784.1:222500-240000 GCA_032618575.1 Nicotiana noctiflora | reverse complement strand
ATCATATCTGACTTAGGGGGTTCAACACAGGGGTTGGGTCCGTCTAGGACAGGTGACCCGGTATTGGAAAAGACCGAGCATGTTATGTGTTGCATTTTTATTGTCCTTGATCGTTATGCGGACCGGTGGAAATCCCGAGGATAGAAAAGTTGTTGAAAAAGAAAAAACAAAAGAGAGAGGAAAATAAAAGTTATAGAAAATAGGTATCCAAAAATTTGAAAATCTGAAAAAAGGTGGAAAATTTTTTGTTGAAATAAAATGGTCAAATAATCTGACCGAACTACAAAGGTTTGATTCTCGCCATTAGGTGGGATACGTAGGCAACCCTTAAACGGGTCTAACCACACTTTTAGAAAAAGACCAAAAAGATTTGCCTTTTCAAATAATCTAGGTGATTGCTATTTTTGAAAACGGCCGAATGTTCCGAAAGGACGCCGGAAGGCCGTTTTGGCAAAAATGGCCACTTCGAAAACCATATTTCTTTCAAAAAATGAAAACTTGCATTGAAAGAGTTTTTTCTTTTTTCTAAATAAAATTGCCTTAATAAATGTGCAGGACGAGCACAATGATGAATGAACATTTCTCCTTAAGTAAAATCCCTTTGGAGTTGAAATTGTGGTGGCAAGACATGGGATCAGATGGTCAGGACTGGGTCAAAGGTTACTTGAAAGATCTTACGAGGTTGTTGGACATAATCCCCCGAGGTGACGTGATTAGAGCGTTGGTCACATTTTGGGATCCAGCACACAATGTATTGCATTTCCCGGATTTTGAACTCACTCCTACTCTAGAGGAAATTGCTTTCTATATCGGGAAGACTGAGGTTCCGTTAAAAGGAAAATACCCGGTGTCTCCAAGGACGGTAACAGTGCATCGTTTTCTGGACTCTTTGAAAATTGCCAGGAATGTTCACAACAAAGATCTAGCTAACGGGTTTTGTTCCTTAAACTTCATCTATAGTAGGTATGGACACATCGGGGGTTTCAATGACCCCACGAACAAGCTATGCTGCAAGTCCAACCAAGCAAAATTGGAGGAGCACCGGAGGTTTGCTTTCTTAGTGGCATTTCTCGGAATTGTCATATTTCCAAGAAAAGATGGACATATCAGCATAAAGGTTGCCGGGGTAGCTAGCACATTGATAGTACAAGACAATTGTACTCTAGCCCCAATGATTGTAGCTGACATCTACCGTGCTCTGACTGCGTGCAAAGCAGGAGCCAACTTCTTTGAAGGGTGTAATTTGATCTTCCAAATTTGGTTAATTGAACATCTATGCCATCATCCTTCGTTCTCAAGTTATGGTTCGGCTGAACGAACATGTTTGGAAGAATTCTATACGAGAACAAAAGAAGTAAAATTGCTGGAGGGAGTCAAAGATTGGATTTTGCATTTTCGATCACTAACTAATGGCCAGATCGATTGGACGTATGATTGGCTACCTCTTGACGAGGTAGTATATATGCCGACGGAAGGATCGCCATTTTTGATCATGGGTTTGAAAAGCATCCAACCTTATGCCCCATACAGGGCCCTGCGACAGTTGGGTAGATGTCAAATTATTCCGAGAGACGGGGACCTCAGTTCGCAAGCTATAGAAATTGGTCCGGATGGGCAATTCCCGGAAGCAAAGATCCGGCAAATCTGGAATGAGTGCCAAAACTTGAAAATTGATACTTGTGTGTAGAATAGAGCTAGGGGAGAAATGTCGTCTGGATACTCCACATGGTACCGACGAGGTGTTGAGCACGAACGTCTTTCGAAAAGACCTCACTTGCAAGATTTGAGAGAGCAATCCAAGGAGAATCAGAACTGGGCGACCAAAGAAAAAGAATACAAGGCCAAAATCAGCTTGTTAGAGGATAAATTGAGAAATCTCCACTTTGAAAGTGGTTTACAGGCAGCATCTGATGAAGGAGAGAAGAAACAGCTGAAGAAAGAAAACGAAATGTTGAAGGCTCAGATTGCTCAAATGAAAATTTCATCCGAGACCCCGGTCCGCTTAGCCCGGGATGAGAAATTAATTGAGATCCTCCGGCGCAAAGTAAATGACTACAGCTTTGACTTGGACAAGGATGAAAAGGAATTAGTCAGGGCTCGGAAACAAATAGCCAGAGATGATGAGGAAAGAGCCAAGTTGGTTCGGCAATTACAAGATAAGCACGAATTTGAGGTAGCTCAGCTTAGAAAGAAAATGATTTCAGCCACAGTTAACAGTAACAAGATTATCAAGGATCTTGAAGAAGGGAGAGAGCATTGTTACACAACTATGGCTAGACTAGAATTGGAGCTGCAGCAAGTGCAGAAAGATAACCAACATACCTTGGATGCTCGCACTGAACAAATAAGCCGATTGTTGCAAGAAAAGGGGGTCATTCGAGAGAAGATTGTTCGCATTGCTCAATACATCACCCGAAAGAGTCAACTGTGTGAAGATATGTCCCGAGGAACCTTTGTATCAGCAGTGAAGTTCTTCATGCAACAAGTTATGTCTGACCTAGATAGGCTCCAAAGGGGATTAGCATATAGGCCCGCGGCAAGACCGAACGACGTCTCGCGGGCACTAGGAGCATTAATGTATTCATAGGGCATGCATCATCTTTTTATATTTTTTCTTTTATAACATCACCTTGTAATCAATGTTTTGAATTATCAATGGAAATCAAGTGTTGTTATCAATTCTTTTGCTTTATGTCGTTTCTTCTAATTTTGATAGGCAAATAAATAGGAACGTTATTATGAAAATGAAAAGAAAAAAAAGAGAGAAAAAAAAGAGAAAAAGAAAAAAAAAGAGAAGAAAGAAAAGAAAATGAAAAAGAAGAAAAAAAAGAGAGAAAGAAGAAAAAGAATTGATTGGTTCAAATGAGCAGCGGCCGGGATGATGCATGACGACTCGAGGAAAATGTGTTTGTTTTAAAGTCGTTGCATTTTATTTTCTCATGCGCTAACAACTAATGGGTGTTGATGCTTGTGAGTTCAGATTTTATTGGCAACTGGCATTCTGGCTACCCACCCTTACAACACGAGATACAAGAAAATGACGAAAGCTGTGTCCCAAGAAATTGAGGCAAATATCGTAGATCTTGCTCATGAAGAGGAGATTGTAGATGTAGCAGGGATGAAGGAGGAAATGTAAAAATTGAAGCAGAAGATGGCTGAAATGTACCCGGCTTGGTCTAGAGGTCAACCCCTACCAGCTTACTCTGCCAATCCCACATACGTCCCTCCAGCCAACCCCAATCCTGAACCACCTTCAATGAATTCATCCTCCACGTACCCTGATTACCATCACTATTATGCCTCCACTTCCCAAGTACCACCACCTCCAGCAAAACAAGCACCACCTCACCTACCCCAAGTTGCTCCAGTGTATGTGGCACCTCCGCCCGCTGCTATGCACAAATCATCTAGTGAACCGATGTTCCACATACAGGATCCTCATTACTACCCGCCCGAACCAACCTTCCGACAACACGAGTCTCATGCTCCGCTGATAGAGACGAGTGAAGAGAGAATTGCCAAGAATGCAGGGCAAGAAGAGATGGCCAGAAAGGTGAAAAGTCTGGAAAATGCCTTTCGCAATATGCAAGGATTGGGAGGGCAAGTGAGTGTGGCCTACAAGGATTTATGTCTATTTCCTGAAGTGCAACTTTCCGTTGGATTTAAGTTGCCAAAATTCGATATGTATAGCGGACATGGAGATCCGGTGGCCCACCTTAGGGGATACTATAGCAAAATGAGAGGTGCAGGAGGCAAGGATGAGCTATTGATGGCGTATTTCAGCCAGAGTCTAAGTGGTTCAACTTTAGAGTAGTATACCCGACAAGATCATACAAGGTGGTTCGCCTGGGATGATCTTGCGCAAGCCTTTGCAAATCACTTTCAATACAATCTAGAAATCATACCTGATAGACTATCCCTTACAAAGATGGAGAAAAATACAGGGGAAAGCTTCAGGGAGTTCGGTTTCAGATGGAGGGAGCAGGCTGCAAGAGTAGATCCACCAATGAAGGAAGGAGAGATGGTGGATTGTTTCCTACAGGCTTTGGAGCCTACATATTACGGTCATTTAGTGTCGGCGATTGGAAAAAGTTTCAATGAAGTCGTGAAGATGGGAAGCTTTGTGGAGGAAGGTTTGAAAACAAATAAAATCATGAGTTTTTCGGCCATTAAGGCCACAAATCAAGCAATACAGACCGAAAACGGAGGAGCAATGGGAAAGAAGAAAAAGGAAGAGGTGGCAACTGTAGAGAGCAGGCCATGGAACCGTAACCCGCATCACCACCCACCAAGACCCTACCACCAATACCCATCAAACCCATCAACCCCGTATAACCCACCACCACCATCTTACCCGCCAACCCCATACAACACACCAACCCCATATAACCTACCGCCACCATCCTACCCACCAACAGTCCCACACTACCACCACCTACAAGCCCAAACCTACTCACTACCACCACCACATGTGTGGAGAGCCCAAGCCCCACACAATGTTTACCACACCCAAAACACATACCCCACTTCTAAACCCTACAGAAACCCAAACAGACCCAGGCCTGACTCAGGAATGGAGAAATAAGGCAAGGAAAACATTCACCCCGTTGGGGGAATCATATACCAGCCTTTATCACAGATTGAAAGAGTTCGGGATGTTGAGCCCAGTTGCACCTAAACTTCTGAACCCACCTCCGAAAAACCTTGATCAATTTGTCAGATGTGAGTATTGTTCGGGAACGCCAGGCCATGATAATGAAAAGTTTTGGCAACTGAAGAATGCCATCCAGGATCTTATTGACAATCGGAGAATTGAAGTTCAAGCTCCAGAAGCTCCAAACATCACCCAAAGCCCATGGCCAACTCACCATGAAACACACATGATAGAATTGGTGCAGGGTGAGAGCAGTCGGAAGCCGTCTCAGTCTGTTATGATGATAAAGGCAAGTGGCAGAACAGAAAAGGAAGCCGAGAAAGAAAAAGTGATTGTTGAAGAACTAGCAAAAAAGCCGGTAGTGGTGGAGGGTTTGAAAGTTGTAGTACCGGGCGTGAAGCCGATATTGACTGTGAAAGGTGCGAGTGTGGAACCAATAATCATAAGACCGGTGGTGCAGATGCCGGTAGTGAGCACAAAGACTGTACCTTGGAATTACAACAAGGTAGCAGTGGTTTATAAAGGAAAAGAGGTGTCTGGGGAAATTAATGAAACCCACGGTCTCACTCGGTCTGGGGGGTGCTTTGCCCCAGAAGAATTGAGAAGAATGAAAACAGTGAAAGAGAACCAGTTAAAGAAGCCAGTGTCAGAAGAAGAGGCGGAGGAATTCCTCAAAAAGATAAAGTCACAGGATTATTCTATAGTTGAGCAGCTGAGGAAGACCCCTACACAAATCTCTTTGCTATCTTTGTTAATACACTCAGAAGAACACAGGAAGGCTCTGATGAAGATACTGAACGAGGCTCATGTTCCAGAAAAGATCTCAGTTTGCCACCTGGAAAAGATTACCAGCAAGATCTTCGAGTCTAATAGGATCACATTCTCAGATAAGGAATTGCCTGTTGAGGGAACCGAGCACAATAAGGCACTCTACCTTACGGTAAAAAGCAAAGAGTCGGTAGTAACCAGAGTGTTGATAGATAACGGATCAAGCGCTAACATTTGCCCGCTGTCGACTTTGGGAAAGCTGAACGTCGGTCCGGACACAATCCGGAAGAACAGTATAAATGTGAGAGGATTTGATGGTGGAGGTAAAAACACATTGGGGGACATTATTCTGGAGGTGACCATTGGTCCTGTGGATTTTACTATGGAATTCCAGGTGCTCGGCATTGCTGTGTCATATAATTTGTTGCTAGGCCAACCCTGAATCCACGCGGCCAAGGCAGTACCATCGTCTTTACACCAGATGGTCAAATTCGAGTGGGAGCAACAGGAAATTGTGGTACATGGGGAAGAGAATGCCTGCAATGTGGTGACACCGTTTGATGATGCTGACGAAGATAGGGGTCCTTGGGTCTACCAAGTAACAAATGCCATTGTGGTGAACAGAATTGTTGAAGGGGAGAAGTTGCCGATCCCTATGGTGGCACCAACTGCTGTGATGGTGGCCAAGGAAGTGCTCAAAAACGGGTTTGCGCCAGGAAAGGGATTGGGCAAAGCATTGCAAGGAGTTATCCAACCGGTTCAACTTCCAGAAAACAAAGGTACTTTCGGCTTAGGGTTCAAACCCACCTTTGCCGACATCCAGAGAGCCTCCAAAGCCAAAAAAAACTGGACCTTGCCTAAGCATATACCCAAACTATCCGACACCTTCATCAAGCCTGATACAAAATATCGGACTTCTGCTGTGACAAAGTACATCGAGACCCGACCTGATGAAGAAATGCTGAGTTTTGAGAAGATATTTGGGGATGTGAATATGGTTGAAGTGGGGGAAGGCACAAGCAAAATGGATGTGCAGTTTGTGGGACCTGGAATCATGTTGAATAATTGGGAAGCCACTCCTTTCCCTATCAGGAAGGAGTCTTGGTAGTTAGCTCCAAAATTTCATCATTGCTTTCCCAAAAATAATTGTTACTTTTGTAGTTCTCCCATCCCCCTCATGAAAAGAAAATCAAAATGTATCCCGAACTTTGTTCTTTCTTTTATCAATGAAATGCAGTTTTCCTTTTCTTCACTTTTTGCCTTATTTTTCTTTATTTTTCCTTTTGTATAGTTCTGCATGTGTTGATTCTGATGCCATGTCATGCGTGAAGTATTCTGGACCCAGTTCTGACAGTCACATTACCATACAAGAAATTGAGGAAGATAGTGAGATAGAATGTGAGGATGAGGAAGCCCCGGAGGAAATAAGTAAGGACATGAAACAATATGAGGAAAAACCCAAACCGAATCTGAGTGATACAGAATCTGTAAATTTAGGGAGCGAAGATGATGTCCGAGAAACAAAGATTAGTGTACATTTGGAGGCACCCCTCGGGGATGAATTGATAAGGTTGTTACATGAGTTTAAGGACATTTTTGCCTGGTCCTATGATGACATGCCCGGACTTAGCACCGATTTGGTGGTACACAAGTTGCCTATCTATTCTGAATGCCGGCCGGTAAAGCAAAAGTTGCGGAAATTCAAAACGGATATTAATGTCAAGATAAAAGAAAAGGTGAATAAGCAGTTTGAGGCAAAGGTCATATGAGTTACCAAATACCCCACCTGGTTGGCGAATGTCATGCCGGTCCCAAAGAAAGATGGAAAAACTAGAGTGTGTGTGGATTATAGAAACCTCAACAAAGCCAGTCCGAAGGATGACTTCCCATTGCCAAACATTCACATATTGATAGACAATTGCGCCAAGCATGAAATCGGTTCATTTGTGGACTGTTATGCCGGTTATCACCAGATCCTGATGGACGAAGAAGACGCTGAGAAAACTGCCTTCATTACACCTTGGGGAACGTATTGTTACAGAGTAATGCCGTTTGGATTGAAGAATGTCGGGGCAACTTATATGAGGGCAATGACCACAATGTTCCACGATATGATGCATCAAGAAATTGAAGTGTATGTGGACGATGTCATCATAAAGTCCAAAAAGCAACTTGATCATGTGAGAGATTTGAGAAAGTTTTTCCAAAGACTCCGGAGGTACAATTTAAAGCTCAATCCTGCGAAGTGCGCCTTTGGAGTACCTTCAGGGAAATTACTGGGGTTTATAGTGAGTCGGCGAGGTATTGAACTAGATCCATCAAAGATCAAGGCTATCCAAAGTCTACCTCCGCCGAAGAACAAGAAGGAGGTAATGAGTTTACTAGGAAGGTTGAATTACATTACTCGATTCATTGCTCAATTGATATCAACGTGTGAGCCGATCTTCAAGTTGTTGAAGAAAGATGCAGCAGTGAAATGGACCGACGAGTGTCAAGGAAGCCTTTGACAAGATCAAGGAATATTTGGCCAATCCTCCAGTGTTAGTTCCTCCAGAGCCAGGGCGACCTTTGATTTTGTACTTGACAGTGCTTGACAATTCCTTCGGTTGTGTGTTGGGCCAGCACGACGAGACAGGCAAGAAAGAACAAGCCATATATTACCTCAATAAGGAGTTTACATCCTACGAGGTGAAATATACTCAACTTGAAAGAACTTGTTGTGCGTTGATCTGGGTAGCTCAGAAATTGAAGCATTATTTGTCAGCATATACCACATACTTGATATCACGACTGGATCCTCTGAAGTACATATTTCAGAAGCCTATGCCTACAGGAAGACTTGCTAAATGGCAGATTCTGCTTACAGAATTTGACATTATCTATGTGACTCGTACGGCGATGAAGGCACAAGCTATTGCAGACCACTTAGCTGAGAATCCGGTGGATGATGAGTATGAACCATTGAAGAAGTACTTTCCGGATGAGGAGGCAATGATTGTCGAGGAAATGGAGCAAGATGAGAGGCCAGGATGGAAAATGTACTTCGACGGAGCCGTCAATACCAAGGGCGTTGGTATTGGAGCGGTACTCATTTCAGGTACGGGTCAACACTATCCCGTCACGGCTCAGCTTTGTTTTTTCTGTACCAACAACATGGCCGAATATGAGGCGTGTATCTTGGGATTAAGGATGGCAATTGACATGGGTATTCAAGAGATTTTGGTCATGGGTGATTCGGATCTTTTGGTACATCAAATCCAGGGAGAATGGGAGACACGAGATTTGAAATTGATACCTTACCGGTATTGTTTGCACGAGTTGTCCCAAAGATTCCAGTTTATAGAATTCAAGCACATCCCAAGAATGCACAATGAGATCGCAGATGCTTTGGCCACACTATCCTCTATGCTGCATCATCCTGACAAGACATATATAGATCCACTCCAGATCCAAGTTCGTGATCAAAATGCTTATTGCTTTGCTGTGGAAGAAGAATTGGATCACGACATCAGGGAATACCTGAAAGCTGGCAAATACCCGGAGCAGGCCACCGGAGATCAGAAGAGAACCATCAGGCGTTTAGCTAACGGATTTTTCCTCAGTGGAGGAGTTATATACAAAAGAACACCAGATCTGGGGTTATTGAGGTGTATGGATGAACAACAAGCAGATGAAATCATGATTGAAGTACATGCCGGAGCCTGTGGACCCCACATGAGCGGATATGTTCTGGCAAAGAAGATTTTGAGAGATGGGTATTATTGGCTCACTATGGAGCGTGATTGTATCAGGTATGTAAAGAAATGCCACCAATACCAGGTACATGGAGATTTGATCCACTCCCTGCCTTATGAGTTGCATACAATGTCTGCACCTTGGCCCTTTGTCGCTTGGGGCATGGATGTTATCGGCCCGATAGATCCAGCCGCTTCCAATGGGCATAGGTTTATTTTGGTTGCAATTGATTATTTCACCAAGTGGGTTGAGGCGAATACGTTTAAGGTAGTAACGAAGAAAGCGGTGGTGGACTTTGTGCATGAGAATATTATATGCCGATTTGGAATTCCCAAGGTGATCATCATGGATAATGGAGCCAATCTAAATAGTCATCTCATGGAGGAAGTTTGCGAGAGATTTAAGATCACACACCGTAATTCCACACCTTACAGGCGAAAGGCGAATGGTGCAGTGGAAGCGGCAAATAAGAATATCAAGAAGATTCTCCGGAAGATGGTGGAGGGATCCAGACAATGGCATGAAAAGCTACCCTTTGCTCTCATGGGTAACCGCACGACAGTGCGTACTTCTATCGGAACCACACCTTACACATTGGTGTATGGAACGGAGGCTATTATACCCGCAGAAGTAGAAATACCGTCATTACGGATCATAGCTGAAGCTGGGATAGATGACGATGAATGGGTAAAAGCCCGGTTGGAACAATTGAGTTTGATTGATGAGAAGAGGTTGGCCGCAGTTTTTCATGGGCAATTGTATCAACGAAGAATGGCCAGAGCATACAATAAGAAGGTACGACCTCGAAAGTTTGAAGTTGGACAACTCGTATTGAGGCGTATCTTACCGCATTGGGCCGAAGCAAAGGGCAAGTTTGCGCCAAATTAGCAGGGACCATTTGTGGTATCGCGGGTGTTATCCAGCGGGGCATTATATTTAATAGATGTTGAAGGAAAGTGCGTAGAGACTGCTATCAATTCAGATGTAGTCAAAAGATATTATGTATGATTCCTTTTCAATTACGTGTTTTGTATTTTGTTGTGATTTTGGAATTGAAATGACGAAGGCATTTTATTCTCTATCCAAACACTTTATCCATTGACAACCCCCTTTGAGCCTTAATGAATATATTCTTTCATATCCCTCTCTCGGAATCGCTTGTAGCGCAATAAGATCGAAATTGACAAAAAAAAAATGAAAAATGATGATAGAAAAAGAAAAGAAAAAAAAGAGAAAAAGACAAAGAAATCAGGAAAAAGTCAAAAAGAAATCCATCTAACTAATAAAGTTGGATGAACTACGTCTGACTTGATCCCGAAATGGTACGTAGGCAGCCTCTCTGAGGTTCAGTCACAACAAAGGAAAAATCCAAAAAATTCCCCACATATTGAAACTGGGCAGAAGTTATGTTTAATAATTCCGAGAGTTGTAAATATTTTTGAACCCTCGTGAAATTTTGAGCCTTTATACCTTTCTTTCTTAACCCATCCAAAAGCCACGCTACAATCCAAAGAAAGACCTTCTGATCAATTCCGAAATGATAGCGAATGCAATGAAGGAGGAGCGAAACATCGAATAATACCCGTGGTACAGAAAACAAAATACAAAAAGGAAAAATGAAAAATGAAAAAATGAGAGAGTCTCATAGGTGAAAACCTTAACCAGCACTGTGAGGCGATTGTGAGTTTGAGAGAAATAAAATGAGAAAGTATCATCAGTGAAAACCTTAACCGGCACTGTGAGACGACTGTGAGGTTGAGAGAATAAATGAGAGAGTCTTATTGGTGAAAACCTTTCGAGGCACCGTAGGGCGATCGTGATGATTACCAGAAAAGAGAAAAGCAACAAAAACAGTATCGGTTTGGGTTGGAAACAATTCGGAGTCATAATAATGATTGGAACGAACTGGGTCAGGGTTTAAATACATGGCATGGTCAGCGGAGTCAGCCAGCGAATACCCAGATAAGTTCTATCATCTCTCCAAAACACCCTTACCCTCTTTCATTTTTCTGCATTTCATTATTTACCTTTTGAGAGCTAACTACCAGCTCCTGATAACGAAAGATGAAACAACACTGGGTCAGAAACAAAGAAGAGCTGGGAAGGAAATAAGGAAGTTTTGCAAACATGGCTAAAGGAAAGAAAACAAAGCAAAAATGGAAAAAGTGAGACAATACAAAAAGAGTCTGCAAGGGATAAGCAGTTGAAGTTACACAGCATGAGAAAAGCAAAAAAGAAGAAAGCAATAAGAAGCAGGGATGGAAGATGCCAGTTGCCAGCAGTTTATATCTAATAAATTTTGTTTCATGCAGGAACAAATTGTCACTAATCACTTTAAAGTGAATGTGACCAATGTGGAAAATAGAAAACACAAAAAGAGATAGTTCGCCAATAAGTGGAGAAATTCACAGGCAAGAGATAATTGGTAAAAGAAAATACCAAAAAAAGAGGAAGGTAGCATCTTTTAAAATCCACCCCGCAGTCCTCACGCTGCGGGAATATTTTTCTGCATCGCATTGCACGTTTAATTATGTTAGGCGCCCACCTTCGAATACGGGAATATTTTTCTGCATCGCTTTGCACGTTTAATTTCTATTAGGCGCCCACCTTCGAATACGAGAATATTTTTCTGCATCGCATTGCACGTTTAATTTCGGTTAGGTGCCCACCTTCGAATACGGGAATATTTTTCTGCATCGCATTGCACGTTTAATTTCTGTTAGGTGCCCACCTTCGAATACGGGAATATTTTTCTGCATCGCATTGCACGTTTAATTTCTGTTAGGCGCCCACCTTCGAATACGGGAATACTTTTCTGCATCGCATTGCACATTTAAATTCTGTTAGGAGCCCACCATCGAATACGGGAATACTTTTCTGCATCGCATTGCACGTTTAATTTCTGTTAGGCGCCCACCTCCAAATACGGGAATACATTTCTGCATCGCATTGCACGTTTAATTTCTGTTAGGCGCCCACCTTCGAATACGGGAATATTTTTCTGCATCGCATTGCACGTTTAATTTTTGTTAGGCGCCCACCTTCGAATACGAGAATATTTTTCCGCATCGCATTGCATGCTTAATTTCTGTTAGGCGCCCACCTTCGAATACGGGAATATTTTTCCGCATCGCATTGCACGTTTAATTTCTGTTAGGCGCCAACCTTCGAATACGGGAATATTTTTCTGCATCGCATTGCACGTTTAATTTCCGTTAGGCGCCCACCTTCGAATACGGGAATATTTTCTCTTTTCTGCATTGCACATTTAATTTCCGTTAGGCGCCCACCTTCTAACAAGGGAATACTTTCTGCATCGCATTGCACGTTTAAATTCCGTTAGGAGCCCACCTTCGAATACGAGAATACTTTTCCGCATCGCATTGCACGTTTAATATCCGTTAGGCGCCCACCTCCAAATACGGGAATACATTTCGCATCGCATTGCACGTTTAATTTCGTTAGGCGCCCACCTTCAAATACGGGAATACTTTTCTGCATCGCATTGCACGTTTAATTTCCGTTAGGCGCCCACCTTCAAATACGGGAATATTTTTCTGCATCGCATTGCACGTTTAATTTCCGTTAGGCGCCCACCTTCAAATACGGGAATATTTTTCTGCATCGCATTGCACGTTTAAATTCTGTTAGGCGCCCACCTTCAAATACGGGAATACTTTTTCTGCATCGCATTGCACGTTTAAATTCTGTTAGGCGCCCACCTTCAAACACGGGAATACTTTTCTGCATCGCATTGCACGTTTAATTTCTGTTAGGCGCCCACCTTCAAACACGGGAATATTTTTCTGCACCGCATTGCACATTTAAATTCTGTTAGGCGCCCACCTTCAAACATGGGAATACTTTTCTGCATCGCATTGCACGTTTAAATTCTTTTAGGTGCCCACCTTCAAACACGGGAATACTTTTATGCATCGCATTGCACGTTTAATTTCTGTTAGGCGCCCACCTTCGAATACGAGAATACTTTTCTGCATCGCATTGCACGTTTAATTTCTGTTAGGCGCCCACCTTCGAACACGGGAATACTTTTCTGCATCGCATTGCACGTTTAAATTCTGTTAGGCGCCCACCTTCAAATACGGGAATATTTTCCGCATCGCATTGCACGTTTAATTTCTGTTAGGCGCCCACCTTCAAATACGGGAATACTTTTCTGCATCGCATTGCACGTTTAATTTCCGTTAGGCGCCCACCTTCAAATACGGGAATACTTTTTTGCATAGAATTGCACGTTTAATTTCCGTTAGGCGCCCACCTTCAAACACGGGAATACATTTCGCAAGTTATGGTGTATGTAGCTAAAAGCCCACACTGGGCAGAAAAAGAAAAAAAAGTTGTTTTGTTTTGAGCAGGTTTCAGCTCGAGGACAAGAAGTACCATTGAAAATCAAAAAAAAAAAAAGAGGGGGAAAGCAAGAAAAGAAAATCAACAAAAAAGAGAGGCAGCATCAAAGAAAATCAACAAAAAGAGAGTCTGCATCACAGAAAATCAAGAAAAGAGAAAGAAGAGCAAAAGCTAGATTAGGAATAATTGTAATTGTAGGATCATATCTTAGAATAGCTCCTTCATTTTATATTTCTCCCCCCGGTGTAATAAGGAGTAAGTCGGCAAGTCTCAACAGTGTCAATGCAACAGTGAGTCCGGTAGTTTTTAAACTGCCAGACCTTCCCGAACTACACTGACCTGATTCCTGTTTAGCCCAGGATATGTAGGCAACCTCTAAAGCAGGGTGCGGTCAAAAGGTTTTCAAAAATGCTTTCACGGAATGTGCCAATGTGTAAAAATCTATCATTTCTGCTCACTTGTCTTTGCACTGAAACTCTTCGTGTTCCCGAGCAAAGAGGGGCAGCTGTGAGCACATGATTTTTGCATCGGGCAATTAATTCCAAAATCAAAATAAATATATTTTTGAGTGCAATTACATGCTTTGTTTGAAATTAGCTACACTTTGTGCGTTTGAATAAATAGAAATTAGAAAAAATAAAAAAATTAGGCTAGGTAATTACTTTGTTTTAATTAATTAGTTTTAAGAAGAAAATCACCAAAAAATAGTTTAAATAGCGGAAATTAAGGAAAATAGTTGAAAATTACCAAAAATACTAAATAATTAGAGTAAGTAGGAAATTAGGTTTTATAATTTTCCATAAAAGAAAAAGAAAAAAATATAAAGGAAAATACATAAAAAATAATTAAAACATCAAAAATACAAAAATAGAGGGTATAATAAGACTGGGCCAAATTTGATTCAAATGGCTGGCCTAGTCCCTTAGCCCAAAGGTCAGGCCTGATCCATGAAAGAGATAGCAATCTCAGCCGTTCATCAGGATAGATCCAATGGCTGAGAAAATGGGCGGAGTTATTTAATTAATTAAGATAGGAGACTCAATCTTAGCCGTTCATCTAGGTTCAATCCAACGGCCCAAATAACTAGCTAGTTGATTAAGATAAGAGTGATCTCAACCGTCCGTTCAGATGATCTGATGGTTGAGACCTTCGGTCTCTTTAGTAACCGAACGACGGCGTTTTAGTAACGCCTGTTCCTAGCCGTTGATCTTCATCCATTGGACGGCCAGGATCACCTTAGCTTCATCGCCTATATAAGGCATTGGTCTGACACGGCCCGGCCATTTTTAGAAACCCCTAACCCTAGCCGCCCCTTCACTTCTCTCTTCTCTCCCATCTCTTCGTCTTCAACCTCAAGAAAACCTAGACGGCCAATGGCGGCCACCACCCTCCACGGTGGTCACCGGCCTTTCTACTCCCTTCTCCCATCTTTTCCTTCTTCTTTTTCTTTTTTCTCCATCAAAGCTCCAGAAAACAAACCCTTTCTTTAGAACTCCGGTCACCGGAACTCCGCCGGTAACCACCCAAACAACGAATCACCACTTCAAACCAACGCCATTCGATCCCTCTTCCCCTGATCTATCCAACCATACCACCCACGCTGATCAAATATTCCTGGAGCGTCTCGAATATCCTAAAAAGTGTCGCCGGAACCCTAACTCCGGTGACCCCAAAACTCAAGCCTCTTCAAGACATAACCTTTTACCCTCTCCAAACATCCCACAAACTCAGAAACATCATAAAGATTTCGTCTTGAAGCCTAACAACAGAAAGCGGAAAGAAAAATCAAAGAAAAGAGTCTGAAAAAGAAAATAAAGAAAGAAACAAGAAAAAGAAAAAAAAAGAGAAGTCTGGAAAAGAGATGTGAAAGGAATTAAAAGGGGAAAGCTTGGGGACAGACCCCGCTAAGCTAAGTACCCTTGCCCCTTAGTTGTTCTTTGCTTTTAATTTTCGTTTTTGTTTGCTATTATCCTGTGTGTTTCTGTTTGTTCTGGTTTTCTATTTTTTTTGCATGCTTCTATATATCTTTTTCTAATACGCATGTTAGCTTTAGGGTTTATTTGGTTATCGTTTGTTCTTTTCTTTTTCTGTTCATCTCTCCTCGCTTCATATCTCGTGTCTGGCATATCCTTGTATGTTTCTTCGCTTTCTTTAAGAGTCCATGACCACATCTGTTTAGTAATAAGGTTTTTTTTAACCTGTTCGTCTTCTAAACCTTGTTGTGTTTCTTTGAGTCTGTTAGCACTAAGGCCTTTGCTCGTCTTGATTTCATCTCTCTCTATCATGTTAAAGGATCCATCTTTCTTCATCTTGTGGCTTCCGACTTATTTCAACAGCATGATTATTTATCCCTTTTTATGACTTTTCGCATGTTTAGTTGTTTAGTCATAGCCATTCATCTTCTATACTGGGATTATCTCGTCTGTTTGGGTTATTGTTTTGACTTGAGAGCCTGACTTGAATATCTTGTCTCTGTCTTTGTCCTCTGTTAGTATTAGGCCTCTTCTTCTTGATTGATATTAGATAACTTCTTTAGTCTGAATGATTCTTCTCCTCTGTTTATTCTCATGTTTAGTTTCCGGGCTAGGATTAGTTGTTAGTTTCATGCCTGAGTTTGTTCTACTCAGCTTTCCATGTTCCTTTTGCTTAGCATGGTTCTAGGGTTAGTGCTTGAAAATGATTTCTGAATACCATTCTGTTAAAGTCCATTGGGTTTATGTCTAATTGAACCATGTTGACTGTTTCATGAGAATCTATGCTTATATGTGTAACTGTGCCATGAATCTTAAGGGTTCTAAAGTTTTTCAAATGTCATATGACTTGAGCTAATAGTAACTAGGTCTAAGTTGACATAAGTTCATACTCTGTCCCATAAAATTGGATAATGTGAAGTTAATTGACTAAGATTCAACCATATCAATTGCCTTTTCTGAGTTTCAGTTATTAATGCATTTTTGTTTAATCTTGTGTGCCCTTGTATGCAACACTTGTTGAAAATGACTAAGTTTTCAGTAGTTCTTGTTGGTATGATTATTTGATTAACATTCATTAACCTTAGGGGAATTGGTTATAGCTGTTAGTGCTAGGCTTCATGAATTGGTTAGTTATGAAGTATGTTTAAAGCTGAAGATCACAAAAATAGGTCACAAGTTAAATAAGTGATCAGAGTGGTCAAGTTTGCAATTGACCTACTCTGTTAGGTCCCTCACACTGACCAACACTTACAAGTTGGCTAGTTGTGTAATAATTGGCTAAGTCTGCAAAGGCAGACTTGCCCAGGCTCTGTTTGAGCCCTGAATTCTAGGTGGCTAGGTCTGCAAAGACCTTAGACCATGCCTATGTTCACTAATTGGGCTTCAATTGCCCAGGGTAAGTCTCAACTTAAGACTAGCCATTAGTTAAATAGTCTGAAAGCTTTAATTAAGCAGGCTAGTCCTGCAATTTAGTCTAATTAACCTTAAAATCACAAAAATATGATATTAAGCAACAATTGGCCTAAGAGTGGTCAACCTTGCAAAAATTGACTAACTCTATAAGGCCCTAACACACAGTCCACCTTAAAAAGGGGCTGGTTGTGCAAAATGGCTAAGTCTGCAAATGCAGACTTGCCCAGACTCTCTTTTGGGCCATGAACACTAAGGTGGCCAAGCCTGTAAAGGCTTGGGCCTAGCCTATGTTCAGCAATTGGGTTTAATCACCCAAACCAAGTCTCAACTTGAGACTGGTTAGTTGGTAAATAGTTAATTTCAATAATAAGCCAGGCCAGTCTTGCAATTAGTTTAAAATTGAAATAAAATGGTCTTAATTAACTGGAACTAAGTTAAAATGGGTTAAAATTGAAATAGTTTCCTAAAGTAGACCTGGCCAGCCCTTAAATACCAATGCAAGGGCTGGCTATTAGTTAAATAAGTCCCTGAAGTGCTGAAACCTGACCTAGGTAGGTCGGGTAAATCAGCAGTGTCCTTAGTGGGCACA
>JASVEL010000784.1:192500-195000 GCA_032618575.1 Nicotiana noctiflora | reverse complement strand
GCACGAGTTCGGACGTGGAAGTGCATGGTTGGCCAAGGCCATGGCACGGGTCAGGACGTGGCAGGCCACGGCACTGCATGGCCATGGCACGAGTCAGGACGTGGCAGGCCATGGCAGTGCATGGCCATGGCACGGGGTAGGCTTTTATCAACGGAACGGCAATGGATGGCCATCACCCGGGTCAGGACGTGGCAGGACGTGGCAAGCCTTCGCCATGGCACTGGTCAGGATGTGGCAGGCCGTGACAGGCCATGTCTGTGCATGGCCATAGCACGGGTCTGAACGTGGGAGGCCATGGCAATGGCATGAGTCAGGACATGGCAGGCCATGGCACGAGTCAGGACATGGCAGGCCATGGTAGTGCATGGCTGTGCATGGCCATGGCACGGGTTAGGCCAGTGCTGGCCATGGCCATGGCATGGTTCAGGACGTGGCAGGCCATGGCAGTGCATGGCCATGGCACGAGTCAGGACATGGCAGGCCATGGCAGTGCATGGCCATGGCACGGGGCAGGCTTTTAACAACGAAACTACAATGCATGGCCATCACACGGGTCAGGACATGGCAGGCATTGGCCATGGCACTGGTCAGGACATGGCAGGCCGTGATAGGCCATGACAGTGCTGGCCATGTCATGGGTCAGAACGTAGGAGGGCATGGCCATGGCACGAGTCAGGACGTGGCAGGCCACGGCAGTGCATGGCGGTGCATGGCATGGGCCATGGCACGGGTCAGGCCAGTGCAGGCCATGGCTACGGCACGGGTCAGGACGTGTCTCCACGCCGCTCCACGCCGCTCAATGTCTAGTGCTAGCAAAATGCTTAGCAACATGTAAAGCGCAATGATGGTAGTGGTCGTTGGTGGCGGTGATGGAAAGTAGCGGTGGTTTGCGGTAGCGACCGGCGACGGTTGGTGGACGCTTGATGGTTGGCGCTGGCGGTTTTAAGTCGGAATCACTTATATCGGTTGCGACAATGGAATTTACTCATGATTAATGGTGGTTGGTCATCCATATGGTTTTACAAAAATATTATGTATTTTACCTATTTTTTATCTATTTTTATTGCTTTTTTGTAATTTTAAATAGTTGTTATGTTACTTTTATATAACAATAATTACTCTTTTATGTGTAATATTATATTACTAGATGTATTGCAAATTATTTCCATTATTTTTCCTATTTTTATAATAATTTTCCTATTTTTTACTATTTTCCATGTATTTTTCGTTTTATAATAAAAATAAAAATAAAAAAAATATTTTTTTGTAAAAAATATCATTTACAATGTTTAAAAGTCATTTGTGAATATATTAGCTAAGTTGTACCTTGGTTTGTGCTATTTGGTGTTGTACAACTCCATTATGATTCTCTGGACAATACATGTCTACTCCTGAAACTTGGGTTTTTTTTTTGAGTAAATATAAGGGGGGCAGAGGTGTTGAAAGGCACCTCAAGGTGCCGGCTGCCAGGCAGTGCGGGCACGCATGGGCGACGCTGGAATGGGGCGTGGGCATAGGGGGCATGCATGGCTTGGCCGTGCTACGTCCCCGAAGTTCACAATCCACGCCGGCAAGTACTCGTGCGGGCTCGTAGCATGCCTGGGGGTCGCACCGCTTGCGGCAAACATTGACTTTTGGCAACACAAGGTGGAGCATCATGCAAGAAGCACCTCCAGGTGCTGTGCGCATGGTGCAAAGCTTAGTAAGTGCCGATTGACAGTGGATGTTGCGGGCAAAATCGGGAGGCGACAACGCTCGTGTCGGCAAATGGCTTTCAGCAATGAATCGGCAAAACAACGTGCGAGTAGCACCACAAGGGGCGAAGTTCATGGGGAAAAGCTTATTAAGTTGCTGATTGCCATTTGTTGTTGCGGGTTGTGTGGCATTACATCACTCATGGCGGCTGATGGCCTTTAGCAATGGAACGGCAAAGCAACATGCTAGTAGCACCGCAAGGGGTGAAGTGTATGGGGCGAAGCTTACTAAGTTGCCGATTGCCATCGGTTGTTGCGGGTTATGTATGTAAGTCCACCCCCCCCCCCGCTCGTGACGGCTGATGGCTTTTGGCAATGGAACGGCAAAGCATCGTGCAAGTAGCACCGAAAGGGGCGATGTGCATGGGGCGAAGCTTACTAAGTTGCCAATTGCCATCGGTTGTTGCGGGCGGAACAACCGATGGAGACATCACTCGTAACCGCTTATGGCCTTTAGCAATGGAACGACAAAGCATCGTGCAAGAAGCACCAAAAGGGGCGATGTGCATGGGGCTAATCTTAATAAGTTGCCGATTGCCATCAGTTAATGCTGGTTATGTCTAGCATCGCTCGTGGCAGCTGATGGCTTTAGACAATAAACAGCGAAGCGTCGTGCAAGTAGCGCCGCAAGGTGCCGTGCGCATGGAGCGAAGCTCAGTAGTTGTCGATTGCCATCAGTTGTTGTGGGCGACATCGGGAGGCGACAACTCTCGTGGCAGCTGCTGGCTTTTAGCAATGGAACGGCA